>OY282609.1:52654851-53044019 GCA_958298945.1 Atherix ibis
TCGTAGTGTCGGTAAAGATTTTTTTTGTAAGCAACATTATGGACAGGAAAGCTGTCAAAATTTCAGCTCGATCCATAGCGTAGATCAATTTCTATCGTCGATTAAAGTTAACGACATTTATTTGTGCATAACAATTGAAAAAAGCGAGTTTAGGGCTGTCATCAAACATCTTTATTTGAAAGGCTTAAGCCCGAAAGAAATCAAAGCCGATTTGGATGCAGTTCATGGCACATCTGCACCTGTGTTTGCGATGGTTTACAATTGGGTGAATGAATTTAAACGTGGCCGTTCATCAACAAAAGATGAACATCGTTCAGGACGCCCAGTTGAGGTGTCGACTCCTGAAATTATCGACAAAATCCACGATCTGAATTTGAACGATCGGCGAATTAAAGTGCGCGAATAAGTTGAGGCCACGGGCATATCACAACGTACAGTCGCTTCAATTTGGCATGAAAAATTGTCTGTGAAAAAAATTTCGGCAAGATGGGTGCCGCGTTTGCACTCAGAGGAGAATAAGCGCAATCGTGTAGTGGACTCTGAGGCTATGTTGGCACTCTTTCATCGCAATCCTGCCGAATTCCTTCGTCGATATGTCACTGTGGACGAAACCTGGATACACTACTACACTCCAGAAACGAAGAGACAGTCATCACAGTGGATTTTCAAGGGTGAACGGGCTCCGAAGAAGGCAAAAACTGTGCCATATGCCGGCAAGGTGATGGCCACGGTCTTTTGGGATTCGCAGGGCATCATTTTTATCGACTACTTGGAAAAAGGAAAAACAATAACAGGAGCGTATTACGCGTCGTTATTGCAACGGTTAAGCGAGGAAATCAAAGAGAAACGCCCCCATCTGAAGAAGAAAAAAATCCTCTTGCATCAGGACAATGCGCGTGTGCACACCTGCTCTGTTTCCATGGCCAAAATTGTGGAATTGAGAATGGAATTGTGGCAGCATCCCGCTTATTCACCAGATTTGGCCCCGTGTGATTATTTTCTTTTCCCCAATCTGAAGAAATGGCTTGGCGGACGACGGTTCACTTCCAACGAGGACGTCATTGCTCAAACGGATGAGTATTTTGCAGAACTTCCGAAATCCTATTTTTTGGACGGGATTAAAATTTTGGAAAAATGGTTGGAAAAGTGTCTGAACGACCCTCGTACTAAAATTAAAATTTTAGATCAACTTGCAACAGGACAAGGTGCAACGGCTGTCGGAAAGCATTTTGGTATTCATGAAGCTACCATAAGAACGTCTTAATACACGTAAGAGATGTTGGCAAAGAGAAGATGGAAAAAGCTTTGGTAATGTGGATTGAAGATAAATTACAAAAAAGAATACGAGTACCAGTAGATGGAATTACTATAAAGCAAACAGCATTAAGAATCTATAAACGTATTAAAAAGTCGAGCCAGGCACTTCATCTCAGGCAAAACAGCCTGAATTTTCTGCAAGTACAGGTTGGATGACAAGTTTTCTTAAACGACATGCTCTCCATAATATAAAAATTAAGCAAGAAACTGCGTATGCAGATAAATTGGCTGCCAAAGAATTTCCTCAAAAACTATTGAAGATGGAGGATACACCCCAGATCAAGTTTGGAATGTAGATGAAAGTGGCTTTTTTTGGAAGAGAATGCCTAGGAGAACTTATGTTGCAAAATCGCAGAAAACTGCCGGTGGTTTTAAAGTAGCAAAGGATCGTGTAACATTGTTGTTTGGTTCCAATGCTTCAGGAGCAAAATTTAAACGTGAACTGAAATCATTAATGGCATCTTACAGGGATCTTTATAACGGTTTATCACGAAAACAAACACAACCTTGTGTAATGACTGATTTCCTTCTAAAAACTATTGAATTATCAACACAGGAGAATAGAGATGGTAATACAGAAATATTTTCACGCAAACGTATAGTCTTACACAAACGTATGCGTTTATTGCCAGAAAATGAAAGATACTATCTTCTTTTTTGTTCAAAGTATAATTTATTTTTTATAATACGAGGGTCGTTCAATAAGTCCTTAGAAAAAGATGAAAAAAAACTGTTTTAAAAAAAAAACAGTTGGAAAAGTGTATAGCGCTAATCTCCTTTTAGCTCTATACACTTTTCCAACTGTTTTTTCAAAAATTTTATCCCGTCCAAAAAATAGGATTTCGGAAGTTCTGCGAAATATTCATCCGTTTGAGCAATGACGTCCTCGTTGGAAGTGAACCGTCGTCCGCCAAGCCATTTCTTCAGATTGGGGAAAAGAAAATAGTCACTCGGGGCCATATCTCGTGAATAAGCGGGATGCTGCAACAATTCCCTTCTCAATTCCACAATTTTGGCCATGGAAACAGCGCAGGTGTGCACACGCGCATTGTCCTGATGCAAGAGGATTTTTTCTTCTTCAGATGGGGGCGTTTCTCTTTGATTTCCTCGCTCAACCGTTGCAATAACGACGCGTAATACGCTCCTGTTATTGTTTTTCCTTTTTCCAAGTAGTCGATAAAAATGATGCCCTGCGAATCCCAAAAGACCGTGGCCATCACCTTGCCGGCCGATAGCACAGTTTTTGCCTTCTTCGGAGCCCGTTCACCCTTGAAAATCCACTGTCATGAGTGCCTTTTCGTTTCTGGAGTGTAGTAGTGTATCCAGGTTTCGTCCACAGTGACATATCGACGAAGGAATTCGGCAGGATTGCGATGAAAGAGTGCCAACATAGCCTCAGAGTCCACTACACGATTGCGCTTATTCTCCTCTGAGAGCAAACGCGGCACCCATCTTGCCGAAATTTTTTTCACAGACAATTTTTCATGCAAAATTGAAGCGACTGCACCTTGTGATGTGCCCGTGGCCTCAACTAATTCGCGCACTTTAATTCGCCGATCGTTCAAATTCAGATCGTGGATTTTGTCGATGATTTCAGGAGTAGACACCTCAACTGGGCGTCCTGAACGATGTTCATCTTTTGTGGATGAACGGCCACGTTTAAATTCATTCACCCAATTGTAAACCGTCGCAAACGCAGGTGCAGATGTTCCATGAACTGCACCCAACTCGGCTTTGATTTCTTTCGGGCTTAAGCCTTTCAAATGGAGATGTTTCATGACAGCCCTAAACTCGCTTTTTTCCATTGTTATGCACAAATAAATGTCGTTAACTTTAATCGACAATAGAAATTGACCTACGCTATTCCTGTCGATAATGCTATTTACAAAAAAAAATCTTTACCGACATTACAAGCGCAATTTCTTGGATTTTCTAAGGACTTATTGAACGACCCTCGTATATTTAATGAATTAAAATGTGTAAGCACGAAATAAATTCTTAAGTGAACTTTATCAAGAGTTTTTTAATATTGTTTATGGTACTTTTCAGTTGCTTTTTTAGGTCTGGAACCAATCTACTATTCTTCTATTTAGCCAATATCTTTTTTTACACGAATTTTTTTTTGCACGAATTTTTTCGGAACGTATCTATCGTGTAAAAAGGGAATTCAATGTGATTTATATTGATGCGTTTTCATTGATTTAAAAAAATGTGTTCCATGGAAAATTCCCGGACAACTTTTCTACTCGTCATGTTATCGTCACTTGCATATTATTTTGATATTCTATCTTAGCTTAAGTCGGAAATGATTAAACCTCTTCGAAATGGAAATTTTCCTAATGAATATTTATGAAATGAATAGATTAGATTGTCTGTAATACAGAAAAAAAAACTTTGTGAAAATTTATGCAAATATGCTTCTTACCGTCATCCAATGATTCTCCTCCTCAGATTAATCTACAAATGAGGGGATCATTTTAATAGCTTCCCTACAATAACAGAGAAGGATAACAACTTTTTAGTTTTAATTTATTTTTCTCTTTAATTCAAGGCTTTCTGTTGTTATGATTTAATGGGTTGGGAACAAAAAGAGTTTTTTTTCTCGATTTTATAAAGTGTATTGGTTGGTGGTGTGATAAAGTATATACAAAAGGTGAGTTGAAAATGGGAAATCCCTTCTTATCAAGATTCTACGTGTATAACCGAAACAGTCCCACATCGAAGATTAATTGTGATTATGGTAAATGCTCATTTAATACTTAGGAAATGATCAGTTGAGTACCACAGGGTTGTCTCATAGTGCAGGGCTTATTTGTTGGAGTAGTTGCACCGAATTGCGATAAATACTGAGCCCCAAATGGCTACAAGGGTAGTATGGTAGGATTGGTTTATTTAATTGGTAAAATTTTTTGGGACCATCAGCAGTTTTCTAATCGTGCATAGTCTGGATAGTGGTAAGGTCACAAGGTTCTAGTCGTACTTTATGAAAAAGCTTTATTGACTGTCAGCCTAGGTTTTTCTGCTTTCTTTTTTTACAAGAAAATCTGTGCGGTTTATCTGCTAAAAGAAACCTTTCATTTTTCTATGTAAAACCATGTGTCTCTCTATAATTGGGTAAGGGCTGCTTTTTTTGGGTAGAAAAAATTAAGAAAAATTGTTTATATCATAAAAAATTTGGAAATAAACGGTGAAAAAAAAGCCAATAAAATGTTAAAAGCGCATCGCATTTTTATTTTTATTAAATTTCAATATAAAAATATAAAATTTTTTTTCCCCCTCTTTTAATTTAACAAAACTTTTATCATAAAAAATTGGAAAATAAATAAAATTACAAATTATACAAAAAAAAAAAAAAAAAAAAAAAATAAACACCAAAAAATGATTTTCTTCAAGAAAAATTAAAGTTTTTTCTTTAAAGAAAATTCGGTGATGATTTTTTGGTTGCTTAACAAAAATGCAGATTATTAAATGCGTCACGATCGTTGGCTACCATTCGATTGAATTTGTACTTGTCTGGCAAAGTGAAGGCGTTAGAGCCACCCCCACCAATACCTTTGGTCGCAGGTGTCATTTTGCCATTTCCACTCGTTAGTTTGCCCATTCCAGTCGATGGTAATTTGAAAGTGTTCGGTTTTTGACAACTGGAACCATTAGGAACTGATGAGCTCTCCAACGTTAAATTCCATTTCTGATTTTGAACCATTTTCATTCGAAATAAGTACGTTCACGGCACGTGCTGCAAACAAACAAGAACCGACAATTCCAAATTATTCGCCGAATTTCCTGTACGTGATCCTTTAATTGAGCTCAGGTGTTTACTCAAACTGTAATTTTTTAAAAATATTTTCCATTAATTTTTTGGTTGTCCATTTAGGTAAATCCATAAATTTCCAGATGTAGAACAGGTGAATTTACACATTTCGTTGTGAATGCACATTTCGTTGTGTATGAAAAATGAGAGAGAAGAAAAGTTAATTCAATAAAATGAAAGAGATAACAACAACAACAACAAAAAAAACTCCAAATTTCAATTTTCAAATTTAAGTTCTTATAGTAAAAGAGAGAATGAAAAAAAGTGCAAAAATCCACTCACTTCAAGGTTACTGAATTTGTTTTTGCTTTTTTCGTTGGCGTATAGAGCATTGACACAAAACGAGACTTTGACCAATAAACGGTCCCGTTTTCCGTTAATTGAACGCGTACAAGTAAACGAAACGATGGTGACTGAGAAGCTGATTGCTTGGCGCTTCATTTAAATAGTGTTGAACTCAGTTGGGTGAGGAGCTTAAAAAGTCTTTTACTCAATAAAAAATATTTTCTCCCCGCTCATTCGTATGAGCTATTTCTTATCTCTCTAATCAGTTCTAGGTTCTCTCGAAATGTTCATCGTCTTCTTATTCCAAAGAAGGAGCAACTCGCTCAGAGCTGTTGTTAATTTGTTTAAATACAAGTAAAAAGAGGCTCTCTCTTTGGTCACTTCATTAGTAAAAGTTGCTTATCACCCTGTGAAATCATAACTTCTCAACAAAATATACTGCCTTACCTACCGATCGATCGTTGGTTTTTATTTCTATTCACTTTTCTTAGATTTTGTTTATGTGATGTTTGCTCTCTTTTCCTCATTCGATCATTAAAAACTCACGTGTTCGAAACGTGATTATTGTCAGTGGGCTGGTGTCTCCATTTAGAAATTATGGCTTTTTTACGTATGATTTTTCTTGAAAACTTTTCTTTTTTTCTTCTAATAACTACAATAAGTTTACAGCTTTTTCTAACTTTTTGTGTCTGCTAACCAAACAAATGGCAAAAAACACCAGTTTTTGTGTATTTATTTATTAAATAAATAATTTCTTCTTAAATAAAAATAAAAACTATTAAAGAAAAATCTTTTTTTTTTAAATATAAATAATTTTCATAATATTTAAAAATTATATTTATCATTTTAAGAAAAAAGTTTTCTTTTCCAAATTTCATTTTGGTTACGAAAGCTGCTAATTTTCTTTTTCATAAATCACTCCGCATTCCCATTTACCCATCGTCATGTGGCGTTCAACTTCACATATTTTTGTGGATCATTGTTATATCGCTCAATACATTTTCAAAGTCCTCTTTTAAATTTCTTAAAACAAACTAATATGCTCTACAAAATCTAATTAAATCTAACAACTTTATCCAACTAACCAAAAACCAATTTCATCTAACCCAACCACTTACAAGTTCCCAAATGTCCTCATGGTCGTGACGCTGCCTGGCTTATGTCCTAAGCAACTAACATACAAAGAAACAAAATATTTTGGCGCAATTTCCTCCTTAGAGATATACTTTCAAATCGTTTTTAATCATTTAACACATGGTCATAGATGGTCTCAGATGATAAAAGATAGTCCAACGTGGCCAAAGATGGTCTTAGACGTAGCTAGTTGATTAAACATTGTTATAAGTGATCCCACATGGACATAAGTGGTTCTCATGTGGTCATAAGTGCTCTCATGTGCATATATATTATAATAGCTGCTGTGTACACGTGGTTTTTGATGTGTACACGTGGTTATATTTAATAACACGTGATTTGATGTAACCTCACATTATCAACGATAATTCACAGTCTAAAAATTGTTAAACTCTTCGTAGCTTCAAAAATTTTTGGTAAAATCCAGAAACTTGTTTAATAAATAAACACACTTAACGAGAGTATTGACATTCTTTTAAGATCATTGAAGTTTTATTTTATAATCATTTGAAGCAAATAGCCTTCGAGGAGCAGAAAACTTACAAGAAATTCTAATGTAAAATTTACGATTCTGTTTTTGTTTGTTTGTTTGTATAATAGTTAATTTTCTCTCATAATATTCAGATTTGAAATGAGTTTAACTGTTGATCACTAGGTATGCTAATTTGACCAGCAAAGACGATGTGGCTTCGCGTTCGGCACATGCAACTGAGACTTGATATTGCATCAGAAACTACGAGTGCTTATTTACTGAGTAGCTGTGATCGAAAATGCATTTGCAGTTCAGTATCGTATCGATCATATTGGAAAAGCAAATCTGGACCTAAACGCAGAAAATATTCCATTGCCAGCAAGACCTAAAAATTATAGAAAAATATCTCTCAATGGCTTAGGAGAGATTTTCAGACTTTTTTGTTAAATATTTTTTTTCTGTTCAAAATTGCAACAAATGTTGAGATTTTAAATGATTTTTTATTGATTTTGTTAATTAGACTTGTTGAGATTAAGATTTTCACATCTTAATTACGTAAGTGGCAGGGACTTATGCCGTCTTGTTTGAAAGACGAACCTAAACAATGCTTCTATTTTGAAGTGGACAGTTTTTAGGACATGATATTATTTTGAAAAGAAACATTTGAAATGATCAACAACAAAAATAGGGGCATTCAGATCAGACTTTTTATTTGGATACCTGTACTGCACCCTTCAAATAACTTTGAAGTTGACCTCAGAACAAGAATATCACCACTTCCGGTGTCATATTTTCTACTCGAATTACTTATCATTAATTTCTTGTAGTTAAAAGTTTATATTTTCTGTTTTTACCAGTTCACTTAAACTAGTTTGTAAGGTGACATTAAACGCTTACTTTAACTGGAAACAATTGCATTAACAATTATAATTTGTTAAATCTAATATGTATATTTTCTAAGTTTCAGTCCCTGCTAAAAACCTTCCCCTCAACCTGTTCTGCTTATATTGAAAGAATATATGAGGCCTGTTCAAAAAGTATCGCGAATTTTGAATTTCCGCGGGTTACGTATATTCAATTCTCGATTTTTTTTTGTAGCGTTATGTTGGTACTCATGTCTCTCACTTATGCCGACAAGTTTGGCCATTTTGAATGTTCAGTTAATTTTTGACAGCTGCTTTGCTTGCACGTGTTTTGGCTCGTCTTCGATTTTTGCCCATTCCAAAAAATGAATCAAAGAATCTGTATTAAATTTTATGTGAAAAACAAAATTAATTGCGCGGACGTATTCCGAATGTTGACTGTGGCTACCTTGTATCGAAGCAACGTTTATCGGTGGTACAAAATGTTCTGAGAGGGCCGAGAAGATGTGAACGACGAAAAGCGTGTCGGACGCCAAAGTACGTCAACAACAGACGAAACCATTGATGAAGTGAAGAAAATAGTATTGGACAATCGTCGAATCACCATTAGAGAAGTTACTAAGGACTTAAACATATCGATTGGCTCATGCCATTCGATTTTTACCAATGATTTGGTCGTGAGACGGGTCGCCGCGAAATTCGTTGCAAAAACAGCATCGCATTAACATTGCTAATGAGCTGTTGGACTCTGTCCGCGACGACCCAAATTTGCTCCAAAGGGTCAAAACTGGTGACGAATCATGAGTTTATAGTTATGACGTGGAAACCAAAACTCAATCATCGCAATGGAAGCTGCCGCAAGAGCCAAGACCGAAAAAGGCGCGCCAAGTTCGGTCGAATGTGAAGATTTTGCTTACAGTTTTCTTCGATTGCAGGGGCATGGTGCATCATTAGTCGTTAATAATATGGAATATTACCTGCAAGTATGCGCAAGTTGCGCGAAGCAATCCGCCGGAAACGCCCGGATTTGTGGAAGAATAAAAATTGGCTTTTGCACCATGATAACGCCCCTGCTTACGCATCGTTGCTTATGCGCGAATTTTTGGCCAAAAACAACACACTAATAATGCCGCATCCACCGTATTCCCCAGATCTGGCCCCCTGTGACTTTTTCTTGTTAAAAGGACGACGCTACGCTACGATTGAGGAGATAAAGACGGTATCGAAGGAGAAGCTGGACAAGATCACAAAAAATGATTTTTTGAAGTGCTTCGAGGATTGGTAAAAACGTTGGCACAAGTGTATAATATCTGGTGGGGATTACTTTGAAGGGGGCAAAATATATATAAATAAATAAATAAATAATTTTTGAAAAAAACACGAAATTCGCTATACTTTTTTAACAAACCTCGTATACTCTCTTAGCGCAAGTACATTTTAAAAAAACTTGTAAAGTATCGAGAATGAGAATTTTTCAACAGATGGCCTTAAAGGGGACTTCTGGGGATATATTCGAAATTTCAAACAGAAACTATTGCAATAAAATTATAACGTTTTCGATCTGATACATTTTTAAATTCTTTTTAAATTATGCAAATTTCTAACAGATGACGTTGGTTTATCAAATTTTTATATGGCGCCATAAACTTTTCTTTTAAGAATGTTCTTTATAATTTTTTTTTACATATCATCAGAAAATAAGGTCTTTTCTAGAATAATTAAATGGAAAAGGGGAAATTAATAAGACAATTATTAAATACAAAAAAAAACTCTCTTTCATATTATTTAAAAATAGAACCTATTGATTAGATAGTTTGGGGTCTTAAAATAATAATTTATATTCAATTATAGGCAAACGTCAGCCAACGTTACGGGATGAAAAAATTGGCTGACTATTTTAAGGTATGAGATGGTTGGGAAACTTGGCTGACTCGTCAGTCGAATCTGTTCCGAAATCATCCTCAATAGTCAGCCAATTATGACAATGCTGATCTGGCTATGAAACGGTTAGTCGACTTTTAATTTCTTCGTGGCAGACAACTTCAAATTTTTGACAGCTTATTAAACACACTGTCAGTCAGTAGTCAGCCATCAGCCATCAACTACCCGAGTTTTACGTATCAACAGATCGTATTTTCATTCCGTTTTTTTTCAGTGTGAAATTAAATAAAAAATAATATAAAATGGAAAGGTTCGGTGAATTGTGGATTCTACAATTTAAATTAATTAATTTTTTTGATGAATTGATTAGAAATCAATGATGAGAAATAAGAATTTTGGGCTGACGGCTTGGCTGGCGGAACAAAATGTGTCTTCCTTGTTGATAATTATTTCTGGATTTTTTCTTTAAGAAAAAAAGTTATTTGAAAATTTTTGATGAATTGAATAAAAATCAATAATAAATAATAAGAATTTTGGGCTGACGGCTTGACTAGCTAACCAAATTGTGTCTGACGTCAGCCAAAAGTCGCAATCATACTATTAAACTATAGTCAGCCACTTCGTCAGACACTTTTTGTTTCGTCAGCCAAGAATTCTGTTCTTCCTTGTTGATGGCTATGTCTGGATTTTTTCGTGAAAAAAAAATTTTTGAATATTTTTTTCATGAATTGATTAAAAATCAATAATTAATAATAAGAATTTTGCGCTGACCGCTTGGCTGATGAACCAAAATGTGTCTGACGTCAGCCACTTTGTCAGTCACTTAAGGGTTTTTGCGAATAGTCGTATTCAGAGAATAGCTTGTTTTGCCAGGTCATGTGTTTATTGCTAGCCTTGTATTACCTTGTAAAAGGTACAATTTTACCATTAATATGTATGTAACATGAACGCTCCTTTACTCGCCACTTTCTGAACTAGTTTTGAAAGGAATCAATATATGGTATGCTGTTATTAAAGCTGTAAAGCTTTTAAGGTGTTATCGTTGGAAGGAATGTCTTGAGTATAAATGTTACACAGGAGAGGCCCAAGAATACTTCTCTAAAGATCAACAGCAAAGATAGAGAAGTGGGCTTTTTCAGCTACTTGAAAATATTTTTCCGAGTAAGTCAATTTATTCCGGGAATGGAGGGAGGAGGGTTGGCTTTTTCCTGGAAATCTCCATACTCGATCAAATGGAGATATTCAGGGAAGCGGCTGGCCAGTAGGCTTTCTGCTCACAAAGTTACGTATACTGATTTTTTTTTAACAATTTTATTTTATTTTTATACATCAACATTATCCCCTTCAAATAAGTTCCCTTGGGCAGACATACATCAGCTGAGCAATAGTTTTTACTCTCCGTAGTTGTGCTGAAAGGCTTCAACGGGAATTGCCTTTAAACTCCTCGTCACACACCTCTGGATGTTATCAATAGTACTAAGATGACTGTGATCAGGTAAATAAGGGTGCTGGAAACCAGTATGACACCGTGTAAGCATCGAAGTATATGAAATGTTTGATCTGACGTCACTTTTCTTGGACCTTTCAAGGATCTTCAAAATTAATTGATGCCTCAATGTGAGGTTTGTCTTCCACTGCTCTTAATAAGGCATGATTCCTAACTTAAGTCATGCTCGCGAATTCACCAAATTTTGCTTCAAAATATGCTTAAAAAAAACACAACTTCCGGATGGGGTTTAAACTTGTACTGCACGTTTAGGAGAGACTAACGTACAAGCTTTGAGGAGACAGTCTTATTAATTTCCCTCATAGAATAGGATGATGATCCGTGGAATCTTCAGTTCTGAATCTAAACTGCTGATTTTGAATTATGATTTTATACTTAAGGTTGGTATATAAGCTTTTCAGAATAAAATTTTCGAGGAATTTTGCATAAAATTGGAATCAGGCTTATGGGTTTAAATATAAAATTAGAATCTGAGAACTGTGTTAGGAGATCTTAGATTTTCACCACACAAACCGCCTAAATTTGCTTAGTTCACCTTTAATAAAAATGACAATTTGATGATTTTATCTGTATTCAACGACTCTTTAAATTCAAACGTTGACTGTCGGGATTTTGCAAACTTGGTTTCGTTAAGATGTAACAGACAAAGCCACAGAAGATGGCCGCGACTATATGTTAAGCCTAAGCCTTCTCGTCGAACTATGGTATTCACAAACCAATTAAACTTATTTTTTGGTTGTTAATAGCGACAATGACTTTGCTGTTAGTAGGACAAGGTCTCTTCTCATAGAAAAGTACTTCATTTTCAGTTACTTTTGGATTGGTCTCCAAGCTGAGCCGAATACAACGAAATCAATACAGTAATTTAAATAAAAATCATACATTTTGAATTATACAAAATCACAAAAAGTTATTAATTAGAAATATTATTTTTTTTTATTTGCATAAAAATTGAATTCATAAATAAAATGTTTATTATCGAAACGTGCCGAAGTCGTCTTGAAGCGAAGACACAATCCTTTCGAATTTAGCATAAGCATCAACTCACAGGCATTCGTAGACGCTTTATTGTCTGTGTCTGTACTTAGAATGGATTATGTCTTAGCTGGTATTCGTACTCCAGCATAAATGCTTTGTTACATTTGACAATTTGTAATACTTTTTTTTTTATTAATAATCCAAATAAAATTAGTTTGACTTTTTACTCTGGTAAATATTGCAGTATTTATTTTTCAATATTTCTATTGTGATTTCAGACCCCCTCCTCCCGAAAACAGAATTATTTTTTACCTAACAACTATATTTTCTTTATACGCAAAATACTAACATATTTTACTCATAATTATTTATACTATAAACGTACACATATGAGAGAAATATTGTATGCACAATTTTTTTATGAAAATCGATTTTCATGAAATAAATTTTAAAAAATTATAATTTTTTTTTGTAATGGTAAAATTTGGCCTTTTTTGATGACCTGGACTTTCTTGTAAGTGGAGCAAAAACGTATAGTCTCGTCAACTTTTTTTAAAATGTTCGATTTTTACATTGTTGCAAAATCAAAAAATTGTTCAAAATCATAAAAATTGCAAACTAAATGACGCAACCGCTTGGAAATTTAAGAAAAGTTTTGTGGAAAGATATATTTATCAGAAATAAGGAAATTTTAATAGTACCAGTAACATCTCTTATTGAGGCCAGTTATTAATCATACAACCCTTGAATAAAATTGAAGACCCTAACGAATACTATTTAGATATTAAATTTAAAAGTTTCTGTCAGAAAAAATCGCGAAATAAACACCATTATTTATTTATTCATGAATATCTATTTTGTTTCCTTCAAAGTAATCCCCACTAGATATTAAACACTTATGCCAACGTTTTTTCCAATCCTCGAATCACTTCAAAAAATCATTTTTTGTGATCTTGTTCAGCTCCTCCTTCGATGCCGTCTTTATCTCTTCAATCGTAGTGTAGCGTCGTCCTTTCATGGGGCTCTATAGTTTCGAGAACAAGAAAAAGCCACAGGGGGCCAGATCTGGGGAATACGGTGGCTGCGGCATTATTAGTGTGTTGTTTTTGGCCAAAAATGGCAAAAGCCAATTTTTGTTTTTCCACAAATCCGGGCTAGTAATAGATTGTCTTTGAATTGTTGGATTAGATGCCGTAAATGATAGATAACATAATGTTACGCAGTTCGCTATGCTGCATTATTTGATAGATTTATGATGTTCGAAGTGAAATATTCTTCGCTCTAGAACATGAATACATCGAATAAAGTCAATTCACTGCAAACTGTTGTCGCCTTCGTCTGTGTGATGTTGAAAATAAAAAGGATAAAAATGTAAGACTTAGGCGACGGTAGCTCCGATTTTATAATATCAGCTAATAAATTCTTATACTGACGACATTATTAATTCTGATGATCATTTCAAATTTTGTATCTCAATATAGTCCTCTAAATTGCAGAAATGCTTGCACTTCAATGCGAATGGTATCCTCAATTTAGCTTAGCAATTTTGGTACTGCCTAAACTTATTCCGAGAGGCTTACTGAGCTATAAGCTAACTTTTTGCATAGATATTTTGGCATTAAGTAATTCCATGAACAAAAAAGAGATTTTTGGAAGATTAAGCGATCAAAAGTTCTGTATTTTTAATAAAATGATGCATAATAAAAAATATTGGAGACTGCGTGGAATTATATAATATATTAAAAGCCATGTAGGCATACGAGGTCTGTTCAAAAAGTATCGCGTATTTTGTGTTTTTTTTCAAAAAATTATTTATTTATTCATTGTTCCCTTCAAAGTAATCCCTACCAGATATTATACACTTGT
Source organism: Atherix ibis (assembly GCA_958298945.1). Taxonomy (NCBI): domain Eukaryota; kingdom Metazoa; phylum Arthropoda; class Insecta; order Diptera; family Athericidae; genus Atherix; species Atherix ibis. The sequence goes on from OY282609.1 coordinate 52,668,966, forward strand.
GCCAACGTTTTTTCTAATCCTCGAAGCACTTCAAAAAATCATTTTTTGTGATCTTGTTCAGCTCCTCCTTCGATGCCGTCCTCCTCAATCGTAGCGTAGCGTCGTCCTTTCATGGGGCTTTTCAGTTTCGAAAACAAGAAAAAGTCACAGGGGGCCAGATCTAAGGAATACGGTGGCTGCGGCATTATTAGTGTGTTGTTTTTGACAAAAAATGGCAAAAGCCAATTTTTGTTCTTCCACAAATCCGGACGTTTCTGGCGCATAACTTGCAGGTAATATTCCTTATTGACTATCCTGTGGCAAGAACTCATGATGCATCACGCCCCTGCAACCGAAGAAAACTATAAGCAACCTTCACATTCGACCGAACTTGGCGCACTTTTTCCGGTTTTGACTTGTGCGGCAGCTTCCATTGGGATTCCACGTCATAAATATAAACTCATGATTCGTCACCAGTTATGATCCTCTGGAGCAAATTTGGGTCGTCGCGGACAGAGTCCCACTGCTCCTTAGTAATGTTAATGTGATGTTGTTTTTGGTTGAAATTGAACAATTTTGGTACGAATTTCGCGGCGACCCGTCTCACGCCCAAATCATTGGTTTGAACATATTGTACTACCGATAAACGTTGCTTCGAAATGCGTCCGCGCAATTAATTTTGTTTTTCACACAAAATTTGATACAGATTCTTTAATCCTGTTTTTGGAATTGGCAAAAATCGAAGACTGTCAAAAATTAACTGAACATTCAAAATGGCCGAACTTGTCGGCATAAGTAAGAGACATGAGTACCAACATAACGCCACAAAAAAAATCGAAAATCGAATATACATAACCCGCGGAAATTCAAAATTCACGATACTTTTTGAACAGACCTCGTATGTTACAAGCTAGATTCGAAACTTAAAATAATATCAAAATTTCTTACTAAAAAATACTTGTTGAAAAATAGAATTTTTTGAATATACCGAATTATTTCGAAGATCTTACAACGAAAATCCATTATATAATATGACAACCATGACGTCATATAAAAACGGTAAATTATCATAAAAAAGAAAGAGTTATTTTATCTTTAAAAAAAATCGTGTCAGGTATTTATGTTTAAAATCAATTTAACAAAAATAATTATGCCTTAGGCTAAAGTGTTTTTGAAGCTTTACCCAAAGCGGTAACAAGTATTTCTTATGAAAGAAGAATGTAAAAAAAAATCGATTCTTGTTTTAGTTCTTTTTCAAAGATTATCAAAAAGATTTTTTGGGGGTGGGGAGGGGGAGGAGGGTACATTGAAAAGCTCTAAAAGACAACGTGTAATTGCGACTCTTACTAACTCAGACTGACAGAAATCGTAATTATTCACAGAATTTATACCAAAACAAGTACCAGAACGTAAATAATTTCACGGAATATAAATTCTTTCAATGCATTTTTTTTTAATTATTTTACAAACCTATTAATAACCTCACCTTTGAATTGAAGTATTTAAACCTGAACCAGATTGCCTTGTAAATATAATCTTTGTCTTCTAAGTATTTGGTGGACTTATTTCATTTTGTATATTTTTGTGACTTTAAGTAGTTCAAGATTAATGGGCAAACCAAAAATGGTACTCTTGTCATTATTTTGACTTTGAGGATATATGAACGTCACCTTCCTCCTGCTCCCATTTTTCAATGGTCATCGACAAGTATTGAAAGTAAATCGCCTTACAAATATAATAAAGCTGAAACCGATGAAATATTATATAATAGTTGACAATTTTCTATTGATTTCAAATGCACTATAATTAACAATTTGTGAAAAGAGCTTTTTTTCTCTATACAAAAAAAGAAACCAACACAATTTTGTTGATTATTAAACAATCAACAAAATTGCAATTAAAAAACCTCTCAATACTCTCACATTGTGAAAGAGAAGCACTGAGTAAGTACATTAAAATTATGTCTTTCATTAGCAAATCTAAAAAAAAAAAAAAACTTATTTTTTACTATACAAAAAATAAAGTTGTTTGGATAAATTTTTTCTAGAACTTTTTTGCACAATTCACTGAGTCTTTTTAAGCTTTTTTTAAAAAAAAATAAAAAATAAAAACTAAACAACACATTCTGACCCAATTAAACAGAAATGCATTTTTTTTTATTTGATTTTTTAATTTAATAAATTCAAGAAGTCACACTTCACAATAAATAATTAAGAATGAATATAATTTAAAAATAAATTGAAACAAAAATAAAAGTGAATATACCTCCTGTAATGATAATTAATAATCATCATCAAGTTGGGCGGGCTGTTTGAAAATTCAAAATTCGATCAATGCCATTTCAGGCTCATATACAGCCCCATATAATATTGGAACTTGCAACAATTCATGATGTACTAGAATCAAAAATGGCACGTTCACTTGGACCATTTTCGTTAATAACGCTGAACTGGTAAACGTTGCATTAACACTGATTCCAAGATTTTCCGTACCAGTTTCGTAGAGGCCGAAATTTATTTTATGAACAAAATCGTCAACATGAAGTCCGGGATTGTCCAGTGCGGCATTCCGCATAGCATCCAACATCTGCACTATACTAACATCATCGGTTTTTGTATTGTACTCCTTGTTAGATGATGTATCTGGCTCTTCAGGATCATCTGATTGCATATCGATCCATGAGAAAATTTCACTATCACCTTGCGCAAGACCACTGGACAACACCGACAGATCACTTCGTGTCTTATCGAAAGCACTTTTAATTCCGATTTTCTTTAGGGTCTCTTTCAAATTGATTGTCGTAAATGTGTTCATTTTTGGAATTTGAATTGAGACTAGTTGATTTTTGGTTTTCATCAACAAATCGGTCAGTTTTTTTGCATCAAGAATCTTCTGTAATCGATGGAGTTTTTGTCGATTCGATTTATTTGGTAAAATTACGTACATGCGCATTTTATCACCATCATAAGGCAGTCCTACTATTTGGCAATCTGTAAAAAAGAAAAAGAAATTAATTTCACTATTTAATAGTTATTTTTTTAAATGAAACTCACCGTATTCTTTTGATCTGTAATAGGGTAACAAGGCTAAATTTTCCATCATTTGCACTGAAATTCCCGGCTTCTGTACACCTTCTGGATAAAAGGTGCTTCTGTAAATTATCATTTTGGAGGAGTTTTTTTTTTTTTTTTAAAGACTATCAAATGAATATGGAGGAAAAAAAATTATATCCTTACTTTTGTGTTAATTTTTCCGGAAATGCGTATTTCCAAAATCCAACAAAGTACAGCGAATTGGCGACAATTATTTGCATTTTTGTATGAATTTCATGCGATGCGATTTTACTGATTTTCCCATGAGTTCTTTGCGCAGTCCAAATATTGATCTGATTCCGTATGGTGGCATCACTTTTCGAAAAATCTACACTCTCAACGCTGGTCTTGTAGATATTCTCAAGGGCCAGCTTATATGTTGGCCGTACACTGAACGCATTCGATATAAAGAGTCCGTTGACTATTTCCACCGTGTTCGCATCAGTTCCCATTTGTTCGGTGGCCATAAAGTTGCTGATTAGCGAGGCAAAATCATAGTGGATCTTGGATAATCTGGCCTGTACAGCCGGATCTGGTTTATAGCCGAATACCTTTCCAAATTCATCGTAAGTGTGACCGTTCGATCCTAGAAACAGAAGCGCCAATGCAGCCGATATACTTAAAGGCGAAAATATTTGCGCTTTGCCTTTGTATACTTTGCCGGACTCTACGCCAATATCATGTGCCAATTGAAAAATACTATCCGACAAAATATCTGCCGTATGGCCACCGAACTGTAGCAAAGAATCGCCTTTCAGGTTTTCTGTTGCATTCTCTGTAGCCGATTCGAATTGCACTGCACGTTCTGATTTACCTTGAAATTCTTCCGTGTTTCGAAATACTCTAAGTAAAAAAGAATGGTTTTTTTTTTTTGGTTTGTTTATTATTGCATTTATTATTATTATTTGATTGTCTTGTCTGTGTAGTTCCGTTTAAAAAAAATACCAATTCTAATGTTAAATATTATTATTATTTTTTGTTCTTCGATATAAATATAAAAAATTGCAAACCGTATTAGATCATCGATTGAACGTTGTGCAAAAACTGACGATTGTAATAATGATTGCAGGGCAAGCAGGTGAATAATAACAAAAATTCGATATTGAAGGCTGCTTCTCCCCATTTGCTGCACGTACATGATGCTTATAGTTTCGCTAACTGAAGCTTTCTGGCAATGAAAATACACTACGACTGCTTTTTTAGTACGGGAACCGACACAGCAGGTATGGCCACAAAAATATTGACCGTACACACCAGGTAACCACCAACCGTATAGATTAGCGGACAGGCGAAACTACTATTGTACACACATATTCATGCCTCTTTGGGGTACTATGACTTTTCGAAAATTTGCAGAGAAAGTTACTGAGCTCTGGCTGCTTTGGCTACTTCCAGACACTACTACTGTGTGAGCATATGAATAACATCAAACAGACACTTTTGACTACACAGATGAAAGTCCATATTTGTCTATTTTTGTCTATTTATTTTTTCTGCTACTATGAATTAATTATAATATTATTACATCAAAATATAAAAACAAATTACGTGTTGATAGAAAAAAAAAATCTTCAACACATTTGAATAATACGAGTACACACCCTCCTATTTTTCTTGTCTCCAACACTTTGAAACCAATCATCACTAACCATTGTTCCTTGTTCAGGTGCGCTGTAGGTATTTTAATTATAGACACTACTGTGTGATTACTAAAATTCATTCAGTAAATATTGTATTCGATGAATTTTTTTCTTATTTCTTTCCGTTCATTTCAGAAACAAATTATGTCTAATAATCGAAAATTAATGGAAGTCTTCGCAATATCATAACTTAACCGTGACATTTTCGTTTTTGTTTAAAATTGATGCTTTTTTTTATTGTAAACAATTAGTATTTTTTCATAATTTGTATAAAAATAGCAATTATTATCATTATCAACGGCACGACAACTTGGAGTTCGGTGTAGGTCTGAATTAAAGGAATCCAGACTTCCACTTTGATACCCCCAGCATGTTTTTAATGTTGTGGCTACAGTAGCTCCATTTATGGTCTCCGGGCACTTCCTCGTCTTCTGGGAAAGCCTCCATAAATGGAGCTACTGTAGACTTTCTGGGCAAGATCCTTTTCACTCATACCGTAACCCTCCAGGAACTCGTCATTAAATAGGCTCCGGAGTCGACCAACCCCGTATCTGCTAGATTTACACATATGGTATTGAGGCCACGTGGTATTTATACCAGGAATATTCGATTTTCGATTTTTTGTGGCGTTATATTGGTACTCATGTCTCTCACTTATGCCGACAATTTTGGCCATTTTGAATATTCAGTTAATTTCTTACAGCTGCTTTGCTTGCACGTGCTTTGGCTTGTCTTCGATTTTTGCCAATTCCAAAAAAATGGATCAAAGAATCTGTATCAAATTTTGTGTGAAAAAACAAAATTAATTGCGCAGACGCATTCCGAATGTTGACTGTGGCATATGGTGAAGCTTCCTTGGACCGAAGCAACGTTTATCGGTAGTACAAAATGTTCTCAGAAGGCCGAGATGATGTGAACGACGAAAAGCGTGCCAGACGCCCGAGCACGTCAACAACAGACGAAAACATTGATGAAGTGAAGAAAATAGTATTGGCCAATCGTCGAATTACCATTAGAGAAGTTTGCTGCGGACTTAAACATATCGATTGGCTCGTGCCATTCGATTTTTACTAATGATTTGCGCGTAAGACATGTCGCTACGAAATTCGTACCAAAATTGCTCAATTTCGACCAAAAACAACATCGCATTAACATTGCTAAGGAGCTGTTGGACTATGTCCGCGATGACCTAAGTTTGCTCCAAAGGGTCATAACTGATGACGAATCATGGGTTTATGGTTATGATGTGGAAACCAAAGCTCAATCATCCCAATAGAAGCTGCCGCACGAGCCAAGGCCGAAAAGCGCGCCAAGTTCGGTTGAATGTGAAGGTTTTGCTTACAGTTTCCTGTAACTGTAAGCAAGGGGCGTGGTGCATCATGAGTTCTTGCCACAGGGTAGAACGGTCAATAAGGAATATTACCTGCAAGTAATACGCCAGAAACGCCCGGATATGTGGAAGAACAAAAATTGGCTTTTGCACCATGATAACGCATGGTTATTGAAAAAAATTGGTTTTAGCACGCATCGTTGCTTGTGCGCGAATTTTTGGCCAAAAACAACACACTAATAATGCCGCAGCCATCGTATTCCTCAGATCTGGCCCCCTGTGACTTTTTCTTATTCCCGAAACTTAGGAGCCACATTAAAGGACGACGCTACACTACGATTGAGGAGATAAAGACGGTATCGAAGGAGGAGCTGAACAAGATCACAAAAAATGATTTTTTGAAGTGCTTCGATGATTGGAAAAAACGTTGGCACAAGTGTATAATATCTGGTGGGGATTACTTTGAAGGGGACAAAATAGCGATTCATAAATAAATAAATAATTTTTAAAAAAAAACACAAAATTCGCGATACTTTTTGAACAGACCTCGTATGTACAAGGTAAAGGAAGAATTGTTTCTAAAAATCCATAAGAATCTGACACAGAAAATCTATAATAATCTGATCTAAGAAAATTATAAGATTTAAATAGCAGAGAACGAATAATACCCAACCTTTTAATAGAAGAGTTTATGTGAAGATATAGGAAATATTGCTCACATAGGATTTTGCGAAACTATCAACAAATTATTACCAGAGTAACTCAGAAAAAAGTTATACATTTCCCCAATCGGTATGCAACAATTTGATTTTAATTTAAAAATTTTGCATATGCTTAGGCGGTAAACAAATAATTGCCGCCTGAATTTATCAAGGAAGAAAATTATTTCTTATTTCCTATTCTACTCTGTAAAGTGTGTAGTGTCTCTCAGGGATCACCTTTTTTTAATAAGATATGTTTTTTTACGTTTCTAATAAGCAAAAATAGATCTTTTTCATTTATTTATTTATGGTATTATGGTCCTTTATGCACGAGGATCTGTATAAGGCTGCATTTGATGTGTTGTTAGGTAGACTGCTAAACTCATCTGGCTTTTGACGCAGGCTCTCTCTTAATTATATAATGTCTGTCGGAGTCTTCTTAGCTACTTGACATAGATGGTCAGTGTGATGACACACATCACACTGAATTGTTCGTTTTTTTCCATGCGTTCGAATATTTTAATGTGTGTCAAGCATTGGTTAAAATAATCCTAATAGAACTGGGTTATCAATCGAGGATTAGACGTTGGGAACAGATTTCTCTAATCCACAAATTCAATGAACATGCAAATCCAAATGCGTTAATACGGGTCATCTTGAAATAATTGAGCATTCATAGGAAATTATTGGGGTATCCGGAAAGTAATTTCGTTGTTTCCCAAGAGAGGACTTAATTGTATTTTTGAACAACCGACTTCACACTTAAGCCGCATAATCATTTGTATTTTAACAGACTTGCTTGTGAAAAAAATTGATTGATTCTGCAAAGTAGTTTTTGGTTGATACCCTTTTAAATATGGAAAGTGATAAAACAGCATTTTCGGCATATTTTACTTTTTTATTATAGAAAAGATAAAAATGCTATTCAAGAAAGAAAAAAAATTATCTGATGTGTATGAAGAAGATGTGTTAATTGAGCGCTAGTGCCAAAATTGGTTTGTAAAATTTCAATCCGCCAATTTTGATCTCGAAGATACACCACGTTCTGGAAGGCCAGTTGAAGCTGATAAAGACACAATTAATTGATGCAAACCGAGTAATAAAAACTCTTAAGATTGCAAGAGTTTTTGAATTAAATTTATTAAATACGACCGTTCATGATCATTTGAAACGGTTAGGTTTAATCTCAAAGCTCGACATAGAGGTTCGTCATCTTCTTACGGAAAAAAATTTTAGCTCTCGCATTGCCGTTTGTGATTTGCTTCTCAAACACCAAGAAAATTATCCATTTTTAAAGCGTATCATCACTGGGAACAAGAAATTGTTTGTCTATAATAATGTTAAGTGATTTATCCCCCCCGGAAACACTCATCGGAGACTTAAGAGACAATGACCTAGAGAGAAAATCTCTAGGTCATTGTCTCTTAAGTCTCCGATGAGTGTTTCCGGGGAGGGCTGTACAAGAAAATTCTCTCACAAGTGGATTATGATGATAGAGTAAACGGGAGTGAAATTTTTGATATCGGGAAATACACAGGTCATGAACAAAGGGAACATTTAGGTCACGATGTATTATATTGTTACGAACATAAAAGGGGGCATCAACAATTTTACGGAGGATCTTGGATTGTGAGGCCTGGACGCGATAGGAATTGGAACGTTTCGTTGAACCCCAATGTTCAGTTCCATATGTCCAAATTGGTTTTATAATTGTATTGTAAATTAGAAGTTTACTTTTAATTGTTAGTTTCGAGCGTTTGTCCAGTAGTCTAAGAAGTTGTAGGTAACGTTTGTTAGCTTCAGCTCTTTTTAATCTAGTATGTGGGTTCCATGTTAGTCTCTTGTCTAGGTAAAGTCCCATATAACGCACTATATCATATTGCGGTATCATGTTGTTATTAAGGTATAAAGGGGTAGGTTTACCTTGACAAAGTGTAAAAGTAATGTGAGCACTCTTCTGTTCATTTACCTTCACTCTCCATCTCTTAAACCAAGATTGAAGGTTGTGGATATGGGATTGTAAATTGTTGGAAGCTATGTCAGGATTTGAATGGGTAAAAAAGTATGGCCGTATCGTCTACATAAGTAGCAATGATAGCATTGGATAAGCTGGGATGTCATGCGTATAAATATTATATAAGATGGGACCAACAAGGCTGCCTTGTGGGACTCCAACTAGAATAGGATGTATTTCCGAGGATTCTGAGTTAATTTAAACTTGGAAATGACCTTAGAAGAGATATGTTGAAGGAAGAAAGCTCTTGAGTTTCCAGATCAGTCCAGGATGCCATATACGATCAAAAGCTTAGGATATATCTAAAAATACTCCTAGGCAATAATCCTTGCTCTCAAGAGAGAATGCAATGTGATCAACAACGCGATGACATTTCTGGATTGTGGAGGGTTCAGATCGGAGGCCAAATTGGTGATCAGTAATAATTTTTTCATTAACCAGGACTGGGTAGAGTCGTTTTAATAGGAGTTTTTAAAAATATAATCGTTTCCAAGGATTAGTAAGAGGCTGATAGGTCTATAGAAGGAAGGAGAATTAATGGGTTTATTTGGTTTAGGAATCATTTTAATGACAGAATATTTCCAGAGTAAGGGAAAATAGGTTGTGCGCAGGATACTATTAAAAATATATGTGATTAAAACTAAAGCTTTTCGGGAAATTTGCTTCAGAATAGGAGCTTTTATTAGATCATAACCAGGAGGTTTTTGATTGGGAAAGCGCAGAACAGTAGATTTAATTTCCGAAGGCTTAAAATTGTTGGGCGGAAGACTCATAGGGAGTGGGAACATTAGTTCTTCGATGATTTTGTTAGTATCCGACCATGTGGGGCAAAAGTATTTACCAAATGTTTAGCAAATACTTCAGTTTTTTTTTGTCTGTTTTTGCCCAGCTACCGTCATTTTGTTTTAGTGGGTGTGATGTTCTTTTGTACGAGAGTATTCGTCTAGTGGCTTCCAATAAACAAATGTTGTCACTAAGCGATTTTGTATAAGTTTCATGTCGTTCATTATAGTACTTACTAATTTCCATTTTTAGTTCATGTTGTAGTCGGTTAAGTTCCTATTTGTAGCTGGGCATTCGTACGCGTTGCCATTGCATTGTCATTTCCTTTTTTCGTTAATTAAAGTCCATATATTGGTTGGTAAATTTTGTTTTTGTGGTTGTGTCGTATTGTAAGAGATATGAGCGGTTGTGACTGCATGTTGTATATATATAGTGAGGTCATTTACAGCACCATTAATGTCATTTGCTGTTTTTAACATTCGGTTTAAGTCAATCTGTTGGTCTAATTTTTTTCTAAATCTGTTCCAGTCTATTTTCCCATTTATCAGCCTAGAATGAAGAGTCTTTAAGATTGGCTTAGAAATAAGGGTAACGAGAAAAGGGGCTATGATCAGAGTTTAAATCAGAAAGAGTTTCAAGAGAGATAATTCATGATAATTGAAGGAGTGCTAATGAAGTAATCGACGATATCAGGTCGTTTTGAAACAGATGTTGGCCAGTATGTTGGATTTGGAGGGGAGGTAATTTGATATTATGTATGGGATAGAGCTTCTTGAAGAATCTTTCCTCGAGGGTTAGCAACGCGGCAACCCCATTGAGGGTGTTTAGCATTGTAATCACCACCCGTAAGGAATGAGGCTCGAAGTGCGTGTAAGAAGGATACAAATTTGGAACCAGTTATGGATTTATTGGGAGGACAATATACAGATGCTACATTAAGATTAAATAAGGAGGTATCAATTGTAACAACTGTGGATTGCAGGAATTTGGAGGAGAAATTGGAGTGAATGTTATGTTGAATGGATTTTCTTATAAGGATAGCTGTTCCACTATGCGCCGTATTGTCAGGATGATAAGTTCTGTATGTATCGTAGTCTCGTATAGTGAATTATGACCTGGATGTAAAGTGCGTCTAAGTTAATAGAGCAATATCGATGCGTCTGTCATGTAGGAGAATGTCGAGTTCTTGTCGATGGAGGTTCAATCCTATTTGCGTTCCATAGAAGGATGGAGAGGGAATTTTCGGTGCACGACGACATTTATTTTTGAACAAGTGGAAGGATACTTTTAACTTTAATAATCGTTGTCCCTTCCTTGTACTAATGGTCCGACCTTCGGAAATCGACCTTCTTAGTTTAAAATTTCTCAACTCACCACAATTGTTATGACTTTATTATTATTTTTAATTATTTTCGAAATAAATTCTAAAGTAAAATTCTCTTCAACAAAAAAAATAAAAAAATAAAAAAATAAAGTAGCAGTACACACGTGCATATCAGCTAGCTCATTATTGTTACTCTCAAAAAAGATGGGGAACCTCCCGGTCATATGTAACCATTTAACCCATAAAACATACAATATTGTTGTTGGGATTGTGTTATTTTTATCTCTACTATTTTCTGATAAATAAACGTTTATTTATCAACTCATGAAAAGATTCATTTAAAGAAATTTATTATCTCCGAAGTACAAGAACTTTAGCGGTGGTGATTACTTTAAGAAATCTTCTAATTTACCCATATTTGTGGCTACTCCAGTATCCACTTTATTATTTCGAATAGTAAATCTCTTCAAAATAAAAAGAAAATTAAAGGCCGGAATTGGTCGATACGAAAGGTATAGTTAAAAAAAACGAAATTACTTTCCGAACAATCTAATAGTTTCTGAACTAACATAAATAAATAAAAATAAAAAACGATGCTTAAAAAGAGAATCAAAATTTGTTATCACATAAAAAGTACCATTTTTTCACTGTAATTTACGCTTCGAAATCATTCATAATAAAAGTGATATAAAATCAACTTGTATGATATAAATAAAATGTGAATGTTATATGAACAAAAAAATGTCACCATGAATAGTGTTATCTCTTCACTCTTCACTGGTTATTTGGAACTGATCTATTGTTATTTTTGTTGCTCTTTTTACGTTTTTTCTCTGAGTAGCGGTTCTCTGAAAATGTTAGTATTGTATTGAAAAGCTTAAAGCTTAACTGTTCGAAAACGAGAAAATCAACATTTGTCCTTGTATAACAGATATTTATGATTTTGTTTAAATGTCGCTTGAAACTGTGTGTGTGTGTGTATGTGTGTGTGTGTGTGTGTGTGTGTGTGTGTGAGAGAGAGAGAGAACAACCTTATTAACAATTTTAATAACCAGTTCTCATTTGAAAAATATGCAATATCTTTCCCTAGACGCGCAACAATTTTATTATTTATTTATTCAAGTTGTTTATCTTTACTATTATTATTGTTATTATTTTTATTATTATTATTATTATTAATATTCTTCTAACAATTATTATTGTTATTTCTTTTTATTTTGTACTCGAATATTTCGGTTTACGTTTTATCTTTACACAAACCGCTCATTTAACACGTGCGTAAGAGATAAAAAAAAATTGCGAAAATAATGTCATTAAATGCAATACGAATTGTTGTATTTGAGAAAAAAAATTCACATTTTCTCAAAGATCAAGAAAAATACAATCTCTTTAAATTCACCAGGAAAACAAATACTTTTTTTGTTGAATTGATTTAAATATGCATTTTTCTTTGATATTTAATTATTATTATTATTTGATAAGCACACACTTACACAAACATTATATGTACATACTCAATTAAAATCGAATAAAATTAATATATAATATAACATGTATAATCCAAAATGAATTTCAATTAAAATTTGACATGAAACAAAAGCGCAAAAAAAAAATTTAATAGTTTTATTATATATACACTCTGATTTTTTAGGAGTCAGTCTTAAGAGAATTGCTCTTGATTTTTAATCTAAAACTTAAACTTAAACTTATAATACTTAAATGCAATAACACAAAAAAAAAAGGAAAAAATATATTTTTTTTTTGTCTTCACAAAACGATTGGTGTTGAAAAACTAGGAATAGTTTTTTTTCTTATATTTCCAGTATTGATGATCAAATAAATTTTTGATAAAATAAATACCGAATTGTCCTTAAATTAAGGATACTCTATCACTTATAGTTGATATATTGAACCATAAAATATTGGAATTTTCGTAGATTCATGTCTTATAATGAACATGAACGGTGTATTAACATTGACTGTAGCGGGGATGATTCGATCTGCTTCGGAATAGGTGACAGCGCCACCTTCGGTACCTTTCTCATTTACAGTTAGACTAATTTTGTGCAAAATCGTGCTTACATACAGTCGAGATTCTGGTAGGATTTGTCTTCGTTGTCTGGAAAAAATTAACCGTTTATCTCGACTTGCTGTTTGACTATTGACGTACGATGTGCTATCATCAGTCATGCGGGTAAGATTGCTCTGGACCGGATCGAATAGTGTCTGTAGTCCTCTCCTCTGAAGTATTTCTTTCAGATCGATCGTATTTTTAATATCCATTTTCGGCATACTTAACATAACTTGTTCGTCCTGAACTTTCGATAGCATTTCATTAATTTTGTCTGCATTCAAATATTGTTGCATTTGCTGCAGTTTATTCTGATTTGAATTGTTTGGTAAAATTATGTACATTCGAATCTCATCGCCACGATATCTGAGCCCAACTACTTGGCAATCTATAATAGGATAAAAAAAAAACAATAATTTATATCTAACCATGGTGGTTAAATAAATCAATAATAACTTACCATATTCTTTTGCATTGTAATATAAAAACGTTGCAACATTAACCATCATTTGAACTGGGAAACCTTGTCTTTGAATACCATTTGGATAAAATAAATCTCTATAAATTCAAAAAAAGAAGAAAAAAAAATATTTATTAAAAATCTCTATTATTTTTTTTCTATTCCATACTCACTCTTTAACATATTTTTCCGGAAAGGTATACTCCCAAAAGCCAAGGAAATAGAGTGAACTAGCAGCAATCATTTGTGCATTTGGATTTATTGGATTCGAAATCATATTTTTGATTTTTCCATGAGTTTTTTCGAATGCCCATTTATTTATGAATTGTCTAGCAGATTCCTCATATCTACTAAAGTCAAAACTCATAATACTGCACCTGTAGACAATTTCAGCGAACCTTTTATAACTAGGCCTTAGACTATAACCTTCCGCAGTGAAAACTCCATTTGCTAATTCGATTTTATTTAAACTTGCTTCAGGTGATGTTGGTATAGTCATTAATCGGGCCATCAATCTGCCAAAATCTGTATGAATTTTTTCTGGTTGTTCTGCTAGATAAGGATCATATCCGAACAAAGTCATAAATTCGTTGAATGTGTTTCCATTTGATCCCAAGAAGAGAATCGACAATAGTGAAGCTATACTAATTGGTGAGAATACTTGAGTGGGACTCTTTGAGGTTCTTCCTAATTCAACGCCAATGTCATGGGCTAAGTGTAGAATTGCCTTGGGCACCACGTCTGATACCGTACTACCGATATGCGCGCTTCCTGCATTAGATGTTGCATCGTCGGTAAGGAAGCGATCCCACGACGTTGGATGATTGCCGTTTCCATTATTCGTTTGATGCTGATTTGTGTTTTGATATCCATTAACCGGATTTGCAGTCCAAGGTTTGTTTGTATCCGTAGTAGTATCATCCTGGAATCGAGTCTGGATTTGAATCAGAGGCTCTTGGTATTGATATGAGTTGGGTTGATACTGATCTCTCTGGTAGAATTGCCGTTTTGCACGATTTAAATTCTTATGCGCACTATAATTATTAAAATTTCTATTATTTTTTTTTCTCCAAATAATTTTTTTTTCACATATAAAAAACAAATTGAAAATGGAACAACTAAAACAATTTTTTTCTTCTTTTTTTATTCTAAATAACACTTTCGTTATCCTACCCGATAGTATCATCCGTTGTTGGAATTGTTGATAATTTCTTGTCATTTGTTAGCGCTTCGGTTAATTGGAACGCCTGCAGTCCAATCAATGATAACAAAATGATTTTAACACTGTTTCTTTTGGCCATGTTTGCGAAACGACTGACTAAAGCTTTCTGTGCCGATCCCAGCTGCACAATCTGTTTTATACGCAAATTTTTCAAGTGTGTGTTTTGTGGAAAACCCATGACAAACCGGCAATCTGACTGCTAACTCTACTACGGCTACTAATACTACTATTGATACTACTACAGCTACTTTTACTTCGACTGCAAACTTTTCTATACGACTGGCTACAATCATAAAAATACATTATCAACTTTGGTCATGTATTATATGCCATTAAAATAGGTTTTGACTCTGTTTAGTATAGTTTGAATGTACGAACTCTGGCCTACGGGGCCTGTTTTATGCTTATTAACAAAACTCAACCGTAAATACACTTTGGTTGTATGGGATATTAATCAACAAGTTAAATCTTCTCTTTACTCACGGTTTAACTTTATTTATATCTTATTTGCATAAAATCGTTTTATTCTCATCTACGTTTCTGCTATTTAAATATTATTTCAATTGTTAGTAACTAAAGCAAATTGAAAACAAAAGTAAAACATTGTTTACTATTATAGAAAAAAAACTTTTTGGATATTATCTTAAATGTTATTTTTTTCTTTGTGAGTAATATTACTCAAAATCTTAAATAAGTAAATATAATTTTTTTTAGAATAATCGTAGTTTCTTGTGAAAAAATATGCTCAAATAAAGTTATAAATTCGAATGAATCATTTTTTTATACTACAAAAAAAATTTCGCAAAAAAATAACGATTTTCAGGATGACATTTTTTTCATATTTAGCTCCTTCAATACTTTGGCGCCATCTGTTTTCAATCCATTTTAACTGTTATATTATTCAAGATAGAAACGGTTTTTTTTAAAGAATACACATTTTAATTAACAAAAAAAATTTCGCAAAATAAAACCATGTTCAGGATGACATTTTTTTTATCTTTAACTCCTTCAATACACTGGCGCCATCTGTTTTCAATCCATTTTAACTGTTATATATTCAAGATAGAAACGAATTTTTTTAAATTACCTTTTTTTTATACCAGAGAAGAAGCCTGACAAAAATATAACATCTATTTTCATTTCACTTAAACTCTTATATTATTCAAGATTGAAATTGGTTTTTTTTAATAATATTTTTTACCAAAAATGTGGTCCGAACAAAATTGAAAAATCAATAAAAAGGATAATCTTTATTCACTCTTAGCTCCTTCGATGCATAAGCGACATCTATTTTTAAATCACAAGATTGAAACTGAATGGTTTTAAAGGATACAAATTTCAATTAACAAAAAAAGTTTGCAAAAAAATTACGATTCTTAGGATGCCATATATTTATCTTTAGCTCCTTCAATACAGGGGCGCCACCTGTTTTCCTTCTATTTTAACTGTTATATTATTCAAGATAGAAGCGGGTTTTTTTTTGAAAGGATATAAATTCGTATAAATTACCCTTTTTATATACCAAAGAAGAAGTCCTTTATATATATATAAAATCTTATATTATTCAAAATTGAAACTGTTTTTTTTTAATAATATTTTTTACCAAAAAGAAAAAATCAATTAGAAGTGAATGGCATCCATTTTTTTGGATGATATTTTTTCACTCTAAGCTTCTTGGATGCATAAGTGACATCTAATTTTAAATCACAAGATTGAAAATGGATTGCTTTAAAGGATACAATTTTTTATTAATAATTTTGTGTATATCAAAGAAGAGTTTCGAGAAGAATCTAAAATTAGAATGCAGTGAATTCAAAGGAGATTGTATAAAAAATCTTGTGATTTGAAATTACATGTCCTCACTAATACTAATTGGTACTCATTAATACTAATTCTGTATTCAAAATAATTTGTGTGGTAAAAAAAAATATATTAGAAAAGAATTTAGAAAAAATTTAACATCTTTTTGAATAAATCTTTTTTATTTAAAAAGATTATGAGAGGAGATTTTTTGAATTTTTATTTCAGATCATAACAGATCTTTTTCTCAGACTAATTTTTTCTAAAATTGTTTGTTGTTAAACTATTTGTGAAAAAAACATAATTGCTGTCAGTAATAAAAAATAATTATCATTAGATATTGGCTTATGAGCCTTCTTGTTTCTTCAGCGCTTTTGTAAATAGTTTTGCAGTGAATTTGTTAATTCTAGAAAATTACATTTTAAGGGTTATACTATATATAGAGTGGATTTATTATTATTAAATTTTTTCTTCATAAATTTGTAAATTTTTTTTTAAAGATTTTAGATCGAAATTTTTTCCTTTTCATTCAATTAAAATTAAAAATCTCTTAATTATATCTTAAATTAAAATATTAAATTCAATTGAATACATAAAACTCTACTCAGTTTTATAAATTTCTTTTAACCATTTTAAGTATCTATAAAAAAATTTCAGCTAAACAAATATATCAGCTAACGTCAGAGAATAAGTAAACATTGACTATTATTACAACAGAAAAATATTAATAACGTCAGTATTGATTGAAAAATACGAAAATTTTTAATTATATTTTTTTCAGAATCTCTGCTTACATTTTAAGTTTTTATTTGCTTATATGAGGTGAATAAGAAATGTTTTTTTTCCAAAGATTTAAGATAACACGATAACATTCATAAACTTCTCTCGAAGCTTCTTAAATTGGCAAACTTTTTGAATTTTATTAAAAGAATCCATAATTTTTTTTTGGTAATAAATCCGATTTTTTATGATTTCTTTTATATATTTAGAATAGCAAGTTTGAAAAAAAATATCGTTCAGATGATTTAAAATATTTTAAAAGTACTCCCACAATCAAATATTTTTTCGGATGGTGCCCATAGTTTTAATTAAAAATTGAGTCTAGTATTCTCAAATATTGTGAATTTCTTTATGAAAGAAATTATTTAAAGTACATTCAATACCAATATTATTTAGAAATAATGTAATTTAATAAGCCTACACAGCTTCGTTTTCAGGAGGTGATTCGGCATGTCTAATTTTGGCTTGAACAATGTTATTTTTCATATCGTAAAGTCTTGTTGGTCTATTATCATACGAGGTCTGTTCAAAAAGTATCGTGTTGTTTCGAAAATTATTTTTTTATTCATGAATATCTAGTTTGTCTCCTTCAAAGTAATCCCCACCAGATATAATACACTTGTGCCAACGTTTTTTCCAATCCTCGAAGCACTTCAAAAAATCATTTTTTGTGATCTTGTTCAGCTCCTCCTTCGATACCGTCTTTATCTCCTCAATTGCAGCGTAGCGTCGTCCTTTCATGGGGCACTTCAGTTTCGGGAACAAGAAAAAGTCATAGGGGGGCAGATCTGGATAATACGGTGGCTGCGGCATTATTAGTGTGTTGTTTTTGGTCAAAAAGGGCAAAAGCCAATTTTCGTTCTTCCACAAATTCGGGTGTTTCTGGCGGATTGCTTCACGCAACTTGCGCATAACTTAATATGCCTTATTGACCGTTCTACCCTGTGGCAAGAACTCATGATGCCCATGCCCCAGGAATCGAAGAAAATTGTCCTTCTGGAGCAAATTTGGGTCGTCACGGACATAGTCCAACCGCTCCTTAGCAATGTTAATGCGATGCTGTTTTTGGTCGACATTGAGCAATTTTGGTACGAATTTCGCGGCGACCCTTCTCACGACCAAATCATTGGTGAAAATCGAATGCCACGAGCCAATCGATATGTTTAAGTCCTCAGCAACTTCTCTAATGGTGATTCGACGATTGGCCAATACTCTTTATCAATGTTTTCGTCTGTTGTTGAAGTGCTCGGGCGTCCGGCTCGCTTTTCGTCGTTCACATCTTCTTGGCCCTCTGAGAACATTTGTACCACCGATAAACGTTACTTCGGTCCAAGCTAGCTTCACCATATGCCACAGTCAACATTCGGAATCCGCGCAATTCATTTTGTTTTTCACACAAAATTTGATACAGATTCTTTGATACATTTTTTGGAATAGGCAAAAATCGAAGACAAGCCAAAACAAGTGCAAGCAAAGCAGCTGTCAAAAATTAACTGAATATTCAAAATGGCCGAACTGATCGGCACAAGTGAGAGACATGAGTACCAATATAACACCACAATAAAAATCGAAAATCGAATATACGTCACCCGCGGAAATTCAAAATTCGCGATACTTTTTAACAAACCTCGTACACCATTGATTTAACGTAGTCCTATGAGAAAAAGTTCATGGGCGTTAAATCACATTAACGCTAAATCATAGAAACTTTGTCTGCAATAAGTGCCTTGTCGCAACTGCAGTGTCGCAAACTTGCATTGTCCTGATGGAACAAGATATAGGGCAAAGCCTGATTATCTAAGTCCTCATCGTCCAATTAACATTAAAAAAAATGTTCTCATGACTCGAAACCTCTCGCCATTGACAGTTATAGTCTTTATAAAAGCAGTACGGCCCGATGACAACCCCCCCCCCTTCTTCCCCACCAAAAATCCACGCCAGACAGTAAATTTTTCTAAATGCAAAACAAGCTCCTGAAATTTTTGTGATTGGTTTTCATCTTAGATCGGACAATTTTGGTTGTTTAAGTAGCCATTCAGCCAAAAATATGGGTTTTGGTAAGATTTTACTACTCAGATTTAATGATGGCTATAACAAAACGCAATCGTATAAGAATTATACCGTGTTAAAGTAATAGACTATCAAAAATTGAACGAGTCTATTGAAAGTATCCCTTAGTGTACTACAATATAATAGAAAGATTGCATTAAAAAAAATTATGATAATATGAGATAAAAGATAATTAATTTTAAGTCATCTCTTTTATCGATCGATTAGACTCTTTTTATTTTATATAAACCCTTTGATCTGTAAAATCGAAAAAGTAAAATTTTTGCTGCCTCATTTTTGTGATTTTTATTTCAAATTTAATTTTCTCATATAAATGTGCACATATGAATTATCGATTAATATTTTCTATATTTATACGCAACTATCAATTATATATGAGCTATTTATTCTACATACACGTATATAGAACCATATCGCAATTAGTTGTTCAAATATGAATTCATATCCTAAGATATTCGTTATGCAGTTTTACGAATAATTTAATTCAGTTAGTTAGTTTCTGTTGTAACACTGTTTTTTTTTACCGGCAAGTAGCGTTTATCTTTAATTAAACATGCACTTGTTGCAATAAATTGTATGAAAAATGCATTCTTTGACAGAGAATTATGCAAGCAACAAGCATTGACGTCATAACTGAGACATTATCTGAAAATGCCTAGGTGTCATCGAAAGTATTCTGATCAACAATAGAGGAAACATTTTTTTCTATTAAACTTAAATACAAAAAATTTGGATTTACAAAAAATCTTTTATATAATATAATATCAAAAGGTTAATTTATGAAAAAAATTGTCAAAATACATAATATCTTTTTTGCGAATGAAAGAAAACCTGAACGTCTATTTTAAATAAATGTGAGCAGTTTTTAGCCATTGTCTAACAACTTTAACTAGAAAGCTTATAATTCCCCCAAAAAGGTAGACAAAAAAAAAATTATTTACATTTAATGAAAACAAAATATTCTTATAAAAAAGAATCTTTGGAAAATGATAGTGTTTTCTATTCTAGAAGAAATAATGTCCGGTGTTGGATGGGTTTTTGATTCTGTCCCGGAAGAACAGAATCAAGTATTAATCAAATTGCAATAGTCAATAAAAAATCAGCTATTTTGTGTTTGGAATTTTTTTACTTGCATAAAGCTTGCTTTGGTAGTGTGCAGTTTTATCTAGATGAGGGTATGGCGGCATTCAGCTAAGCATTAGATAGATATGCATTTTGCTGATAAGCAAATGACAATTTTGATTAGAAGAAATGACAAACCATTTGTTTGCCTATCGGAAATTTATGGGAAAACCAAAAAGAGGAAATGCGTTAATGTTTGCACTTAAAACCGACAAGGGATTTTCAGATTGTGACGGACTGTCATTTGTAAGATGATTTTGGCTTTAATGAATTTATTTTTAGAAATTTTCCCAAAAAATACTATATTTTTAATTTTCATAAAACAAAATAAAAATTACACTTTCCATAAAACTATGAGTTTAAACAATAAAAAAAAAGATTTTAACTGTGTGATGAACCAAAAACATTTCTATTGATAATTTTAAAATTTCACCTCAAAACTAAAAGTGCTTAGGATCTTTTGGACCAGTTCTGCAGATCAAATCGTACCTCACTAAAATCAATTTTCGACAGTTCTTCAGGCTCTTTTATCAGTTTCGGATTTAGTTTTTAATGAATTTATATTTTCATGAGATCTTTGGAATTTTAAAACGAACTTGTAGGTTGAAATTCACTTTTAGGAGTTCAGGCATATTTTCTAGAAATTAGATTCACTTTCTTGGTCTTAAATTCATTTTATGATGAAATCAGATTCACTTCGTGAGCTTAAATTGTTTTTTTTTAGGTTGAAAAATTTACTTGCTGGATTCAGATTCGCTTCCTGTGTTTACCTTTTCGGTTCAGGTTCATTTTCTGATCCTTTTTAATTATATTAAGTTTTTCTTGTTAGAATATTCCGATTTTTTTAAAGTTTCTCTTTTCTCGAATAATGTAGCAATTTTAATGTAATACTATTATTGTATTTAAAAGTGGATATTTAACTCTTAGCACCATATTTTTTAGAGTTGTTACCTATAAAAGGCTATTTGGTAAATAAAAGAGTGTTTTTAAACCAAAATTGGCCGTAAATTTTCCTATACTATTACCTATTTTAGTAATTTTCTTATCAAAATTTATTAATGAAAAGTTAGATTTTTTGATAATTTTTCCATTTTTTTTAGAGATTTATATATAGTTTTATATTTCCATTTTTTTTAGAGATTTATATATAGTCCGGAAAGTAATTATATTGTTTAACGTGATTTACATGTCGTCCGTCTCCAACCCTACCACTTGCCACACCGACAGTTCTAATACTCTGTACTGTTCCACAGTAGAAACTATCGACTTCCAAAGCCAATATAGCAATCCTTCCACTCACCAAGTCTTCCTCTGTACGGGAAGTAATTTCGTTTTTTTTATAAAAACGAAAGACGATTTTCTTATAGTGAATTGAAATTTTATTCAATTAAATATGGGCCACTCTAATCCAATACCCTTTGCCATCTTTTGGCAGTATCATGATTCCACGCTTATAAAATGTTCGTTCTTTGCTGTCAAAAAAGTGATCCAAGTGATTTTTGACCTCTTCATTTAAATTAAGCGTTTTACTGTCTAAAAATTTTTGTAGAGACCGGAACAAATGATAATCGGAAGGTGCTGTTAGAATACTATACTTTTCCTATTGACCAATTCTGGCCTTTATCCTTTAGAGAAGCAAATCGACGGCATAAATGTTAAGTGCAAAAAAATGCGACGGCATAATTTTTTTCCCGTAAGAAGATGAGGAACCCTTATGTCGAGCTTTGAGATTAAACCTAGCAGTTTCAAATGTTCATGAACAGATGAATTCGATAAATTTAATCTCTCAGTGATATCATAAGTTGTTATTCGCTGGTTTGCATCAATTAATGCCTTTATTATGTTTTCATCAGCAAACGAAATTACTTTCCGAACAACCTAATATATGGAAAATGTAATTAGGGTCATGTGCCGAGAGCGATATTATAAATAGCTTTGACAGTAAGGCTATACATTTTTAATTATTTTTAATTACAGCATACACGCTGTTTCAAAATATAGTATATATTCTCGAAAATAATAGTTGATAAGATTTAATTAAAAGTGCGTGGGAGGAAAATTATTGGAGGTTATTCTATGAGTACTAGTCGTTTAAATGTTTTAAAGGGTAAATGTAGAATTTTTCTAAGCTAATACATAATACTCGGATACATTTAAGCAATGATAATTGTATATTTTTTACATAATTATGTAGTGGTAGAACTGTTATTATTATTATACAGCAGAAGAGCTGCAATTGATTTATTAGTACTTATTAAGGCAATAATGTTTTAGTTTCACATGAACTTCGGTGTATTTTTTTTCGCCATACTTAATAATTATTTACTAAATAAACTTTTTTTTCTTCACCTGTCGTTGTATGTCATTCTTATAAATATTCTTTAATATCTAATAAAAAATTAATAGAACCTTTGTTACCAAATTTTGCACGCAAAATATATTTTTAAGGTTTAGAAAGTAAGAAAAAAATTTTACAAATCAATTATTCTGAAATTAATTGTAAATTTATTAAAGGAGAAAATATTTTTTTAATAAATTATCAATTGATTTGGATAAAAAGGAACACGGTGTGCGGTATTTGATATTTCTCATAAAAAAATATACAATTTTTAGATCTATCCCAAAAGTCAAACATTTTTTTTTGAATGAAATTTATTTTTTTTTTTTCTAATAAAAGCCAATTACGCTAAAAGCTTCTTTTAATAAAAAGAAAAAAAGGGTTTCCTTTTATATATATTATTATAGATCTAAGGAAAAGGTCTTTTATGCATGAGCTTTTATAAACTCGAAAGAAAATATTTACTTATTAAAAGTTATTTTTAGTTTAAAGTTAGAGGCAATAGTTAAGATAGAATTTCGATTAATGGAGTTTTGGGTGATGTTCATTGGTGTTTGTCTTCCGTAAAATTATTCCGAAAGGATTTGGCGTAAGAAAAAATATTTTGTTTGAATAAAAAGGAGTCCAATTCAAATTACCATTTAGTCTCATTAGACGCGATGTCCATTCCAATATAAAAATTCTAAAATTTAGAATGCAGACTACCAGCATTCCAGACTATTACCAAGGGTATAAGCTTAAATCCATAGATGGCGTGAGTGGGCGTATTAAGCTACCATGGGCACGGCATACTTTTTTTTATGAGTTTGACATCTGTCAACATTAATCAGTGCACATTGTCAGCAATTTCGTACAACAACATACATTTTTTCTTTCGTAATCATGTCTAGTTTTGTGCCAGAACAAAAGTTCTGCTTTTCTGCTTCAATTTAAAGAAGTCGGCTGCCGGATCGCATCGAATGCTTATGGAGGTCTATGGTGACAGTGTGTTATCAGAAACAACGTGCCAAGATGTTTCATCGGTTCAAAGATAGCAATTTTGATTTGTGGGACAAGAAGCGTGAAAATCGGCCTAAGAATATTGACGACCATCTACTGTAGGCTATTTTGGACGAAGACAATATGAAATCGCAAAAAATGCTCCCGGAGCAATTGGATGTTACTCAACCAGCCATTTCCATGCGTCTGCGTTCCATGGGAAAGATTGAAAAGATCGGAAAATGGGTGCCGCATGAATTGAACGATAGGCAGATTCAGCGACGCCAAAACACATGCGAAATCTTGCTCGCCAGACGAAAAAGAAAGTCGTTCCTGAATCGGATTGTGAAAGGCGATGAAAAGTGGATATATTTCGAGAATCCTAAACGCAAGAAATCGTCGGTTGATCCCGGCCAACCATCAACATCTTCCCCAAGACCAAATTGCTTCGGCCGGAAGACGATGCTGTGCGTTTGGTGCGATCAGCAGGGTATCGTCTACTATGAGATGTTGAAACCTGGTGAAACTGTCAATGTACACCGGTACCACCAACAACTGATGAAATTGCACCGTGCTCTGCGTGAAAAAACAAATTGCACGAGAGATGGGGAAATGTGTAGCTAGCGAGGGCACGTAATTTGAATAAATTTGTTTTTGCTTTCAATAAAAAAAAAAAGTGTTTTTTTTTTGACTAAAAACAGCAGATTTAAGCTTATACACTTGGTATACCTTAAGTCTTAGGTCTATAGAGTAGGTTGAAAATCTTGACATGAACTAGGAAAACTTATATCAATGGTGCTTTTACTAAAAAAACATCCAAATTGATTTGATCGAAAATAGAGATGATTTAGGGTTTTTTTTCTGATCTGACATAAAAGTTTACTAATTTTTTTATTAGTACTTTATCTAATATATTCCCAAATATTGTTTTTACACATATTTTCATTACTAAGTAAAAAGATTTTTTTTTTCAATTTTATTTTGCCAAATCTTGTTGTATATAATTTTATATAATTATAGTCAGAAAAATAAAAACAACAAATTTTAATCAGCATCATTAATTTATGTGCAAATCGAATTTTATAATAAAAACTACAAATTATTTATAAGAAATTTTCTAAAAATTTATGTGATTAGGGAAATACATTAAAAATGGTCTTAAATAATATCATACACGTATGTAAAATTTAAAAAAATCCCATCAAAAAATTATTTACAAACTAAAATTGGTACTTCAATTAATTATTCCTTAAAAATAACCACCCTCATTATTGGTACTTTTACTGGCAGATCAATAAATATGACATTTTTTTAAAAAAAATCCCTTACTTTGTAGAATAAATGAAAAATGAATCTAGAACAAAATCAAAAGTCAGTTATTCAACTGGTATAATCTGAAGGGGGTGGGAGTGACGGAGGTTGTTGAATTCCAAAATTCTTGACCTGATAGCGTATATGTGTAGATACTTTCTTTCTCAGTATGTGTATTAACATGTATTCAAATGATTAACACGACGTGACGTTTTTCCAGTTACTAATTCAAGAATGAGCTTTGGATCGTCTGTATTGGGTTGAACTTTGAAGCGCGTCTCCGATGACTGTAAAAGTTCACATTCTGATGACCTAATGACAAGGAATACACCTACAAGAAGCTAATGGCGAGAAGTCGTGCCACAGAATCCGCGTACAATTCCTGCTGATTTATAATAAGTTTTTGGAAATTTATTCGGAAATGACTTTCGATTTCTCTTTTTCTTCTGCCAATCGTGATTTATTTCTTCTCCTATTATTAGTCACATTTCTTATCAGATTGTACACCAACTTAATCAGTAAAGTTCTGACATATTTTTTAATGAGTATATGAAAATTCTTAGGTAAATATTACTCAATTACCAACAAACAATACCTGCTGTAACAATTGCAAAGTAAAAAAACTTCTAGCAAATTTCCTTTGATAAATTTTTTCTAAGAATTTTGAATAAATGGAAAATGACTGAATAATAAAATTTGGATAAAGTTTTGTAGAAAACGATGACAGTTTTATCGGAAAGCCTATGAATCTATGTTTACATTAAGCTTAACGTAAGAGATGGATTTCGTTTATAATAGCCTTATTGTGGGTGATTACGTAGAGTATCAAGTTCATATATTTTTTTTGTCAAGGTCAATGCGCACTGTTATTATTGATAGTAACGTCTTTTTTTTCTCTCATATACTCTCTGAAATATTTTTCTCACTTAATTTTTTTTTTCTTCACAACTTTAATGTTGTTAAATTATACTGTGTTATCTACAGACAACATTGGCTGATTATATAAGCAATACGTTCAAATGGTGCGTCAAGGTGTAATAAATGTTTTTATTTGAAAAATAATTGAGGTCAAACAATTGTGAATAGGATAAAAAAAATGCTTTGATATTAAGTTTTGAACAAAATTTGATTAAGTTTTTTCATTTTTTATGTTATTTTTATAAAAAAATATTTAATACGGAAAGAATTGTAAAAATTTCTGTAAAATATAAGAGAATAGCCTTAAAAATTTTTTTCTATTATTTTTGAAAAAAATTACAAAAATTATTCATTTTTTAAGATTTTCTGTATAGCAGTTCTTGCCAAAAAAATAATTATCTTTGCGTAGAAAATAACAAAGTTTTAGTGACAATTTTTTCCGTTTCTACTAATGATAATTAAAAAATTCATTAACAATAATTTATGCATAAATTATAGGTTATTTTTAAAATAATAAAATTTAGTAATATCAATAGTGAAAAGAACAATCTTAAATGTTGTCATTAGCTAGTAATTAAAAAAAATTAAACTAACTAACAATATTATAATATTTATCGGTATTCTCTTGGAATATTAATTACTTATATTTGTAGTAAATGTAAAAAACAATTATAGAAAAATAGGATAAGAGGGTTAAGAACAAAACATTAAGTCCAGATGGAGATTAAATTGTTCGAGCGTTCCCATATTAATGCTAGGTCTGTTCAAAAAGTATCGGGAATTTTGTGTTTTTTCAAAAATTATTTATTTATTCATAAATATCTGTTTTGTTCCCTTTAGAGTAATCTCCACCAGATATTATACACTTGTGCCAACGTTTTTTCCAATCCTCGAAGCACTTCAAAAAATAATTTTTTTGTGATCTTGTTCAGCTCCTCCTTCGATACCGTCTTTATCTCCTCAATCGTAGCGTAGCGTCGTCCTTTTAACAAGAAAAAGTCACAGGGGACCAGATCTGGGGAAAATGGTGGCTGCGCCATTATATTAGTGTGTTGTTTTTGGCCCAAAATTAGCGCACAAGCAATGATGCATGAGCAGGGGTGTTATCATGGTGCAAAAGACAATTTTTGTTATTCCACAAATCCGGGTGTTTCTGGCGGATTGCTTCACGCAACTTGCGCATAGCTTGCAGGTAATATTTCTTATTGACCGTTCTACCCTGGGCCAAGAACTCATGATTCACCACGCCTCTGCAATCGAAGGAAACTGTAAGCAAAACCTTCACATTCGACCGAACTTGGCGCGCTTTTTTCGGTCTTAGTTTGTGCGGCAGCTTCAATTGGGATGATTGAGCTTTAGTTTCTACATCATAACCATAAACCCATATGGGGTTATGACCCCCTAGAGGGTCATCAGTTATGACCCTCTAGAGCAAATTTGGGTCATCACGGACATACTCCAACAGCTCCTTAGCAATGTTAATGCGGTGCTGTTTTTGGTCGACATTGAGCAATTTTTGTACGAATTTCGCGGCGACCCGTCTCACGCCCCTAATCATTGGTAAAAATCGAATGGCACGAGCCAATCGATATGTTTAAGTCCTCAGCAACTTCTCTAACGGTGATTCGACCATTGGCCAATACTTTTTTGTTCACTTCATCAATGTTTTCGTCTGTTGTTGACGTGCTCGGCCGTCCGGCACACTTTTCGTCGTTCACATCTTCTCGGCCCTCTGAGAACATTTTGTACCATCGATAAACTTTGCTTCGGTCTAAGGTAGCTTCACCATATGCCACAGCCAACATTCGGAATAAGTCCACGCAATTAATTTTGTTTTTCACAAAAAATTTGATACAGATTCTTTGATCCATTTTTTGGAAAGGGCAAAAATCGAAGACGAGGCAAAATACGTGCAAACAAAGCTGTCCAAAATTAACTGAACATTCAAATTGGCCGAACTTGTCGGCATAAGTGAGAGACATGAGTACCAACATAACGCCATAAAAAAATCGAAAATCGATTGTACATAACCCGCGGAAATTCAAAATTCGCGATACTTTTTTAACAGACCTCGTATAGCTAGTAGCGGAAACTACAGGATATAGTAACTTTGTGTATCATCTCAAAATGTTGATCGTATTGAGGATGATGCCTGCAGACTATACCTGAAAGACCTAGAAAAAAGGTATAGTCTGCAGGCATCATCCTCAGCTACCAATAAAAGGTAGCCGATTTAAAGTTATTTGATCCATTCACCTATGACCTATGCAGCCAATTTTCATTTAATGGCATAATTTTCCAAATATAATTAACACTCTGGCAATATCTAAAAATATGTCAATAAAAAAAAAAACAACATAAATTATTGGATCGCACCACTTCAGTCCACTTAATTTTATAATCTAAAAAAGCCAGCTTAGTAAAAGTTAAAATTGATACCACAAAATAGTTTACACAAAAAAATTCACAATTTACACAAAAAAATTCACAGAGCACTGCACTTTATAGTTGGACGACAGGACAATATCGTCAAATGTTTTTATACTATTCAGAGTAAATAATAAAAATGAATTACAATTTGCATAATAAAATTTACTTTAAACATAGTTAAATTAATAATAATAGTTTACTCTTAATATTTTATGTATTTTTTTTTCGAAGTGCACATTGTCTAACATTGAAATTTTCCAATTATTATAATGAGTTTGAAAACATTTCAAATTTTCTCGTCACACTGTGATAATAGTTAGTATTTTTTTTCTTCTTTTTATCGCAAATGTAGAAATTACGACAGAAAATTATTTGTAATGAGGAAAAAGTTTCTATACTATTATCCATATAATAGGGCCGTTATTGTCAGTAAATATGTTGGCGCACATGAAATTTATGAGTAATACTTTTAATTAAAATTTGGGGCACATAACAACAGTTTCCGGAAGCAAATCGAATGATGTTCGAACATACGTGAGTATTACAGACCAGACTAATGACCCACACACTTAATATGGAGTACGATAGGTCTACCTTCAAGGTGCACATTTCGTGTTATCCACTTTTTGTTCTTCCTATTTACATTTGAATATAAAATATTCTATTATTGCTTAAAATTCTGCATTTATAATCTTAAAAATTTTTTTTGTGTTTAATTTAGGAATCTTTAAAATTTTCAATTATTTTGCCTTGAGTCAAATTTGTAAGCTTTTTTACTTTGCTAGGAGCATTTCGAAGTAGGAGTTCTAAATTGTGGCAATTAATGAGTTTTTAAAAAAGAAATTATATAATTGAAAAAATTTAACGAAAATAAATAAATTAAGAAACTATTATTTGCTAAAATAAAAAATTTGGTAAATGTAGACCTTAATAAAAAAATGCCTAATCAAAAAAAATTATTGAAAAAAAATTTGAAAATGATTTTTTGTAAGAAAGTTGATTAGAACGCATTCTTGTTGGATTAATTATGGCATCCTACCACATTTTCTCGCCGACAAGTCAAACCAGAGAAAACTTTTAAATTTTTTCCAATAGAACACAAAAGGCAAAGTGCGAAAAAAATAATTTGAATAAGGAGAAAAATTAAGCTTAAGAGGCGCCAAGAATTTCATGAAAAATCAACCAAAAAATGTACAAAAAGATTTAATGAAAAGGGACCCAAAAAGATTGCTAACAAAAAACTTACTGCAAAAGGATCCAAATAAATTTTTATGTTAAAAACGTTATTTTTTATAGAAACAATTAGGAAAAACTGGTCTAAAAAAAAATGTCCAAGGTGGAGGTCCAAAAAAATTTTTTAAGGTAAGAAAAAAAATTTTTATAAGCAAGTAGAATGGAATAGTTACGAAAAAAAGTTGATGGTAAGGAACGCAGAAAAAAACTCTTTTGGAAAAGTTGACTAAGGCAATTCTAAGAAAACTTATAATTACCCAAAAATATAGTTAATAGAATACTTGAAAGAAAGAGGTTCAAAAGTATCTTTATATAAAAATTCATTAAAAACGTTTGAGAAAAACATTATAAACAGAAAAGTTGATGGAGAGAGACCCAATAGACTATAAAATCTGAAACTTAAAAGTTGGAGCTTCGGAAAAATTATAAAGGCATTATCGGCAAGAAAAAATAAATTATTACGAACAAATAGTATTGAATAGTTCTAAAAATAATGCCTACCTAAAAAGTTCATGGAAACAGACCCTTATAGTAAAATTAACTGAAAGAGTCCCATAAAATATATTTAATAGAAAACTTGGTAGAAAGAGGTCCGAAATTATTTCAAAGTATAAATACGACCAAAACGATTGCGAAAAAAATTAGCAACAGAAAAGTTATTGAAAAGAATACTTAACAGAGTATTAAATAGAAAATTTGAAGTTGGAGGTCCAAAAAAAATTTTAAATGTATTTTCGGTAAGAAAAAAATTCTCATAAACAAATAGACTGCAATTGTTTTAAAAACTGTTTATATCCAAAAATTGGATTGAAAGAGACCTAGAAAAAATACCTATCCAAAAAATTAACTGAAAGGGTCTCAAAAAATATATTCAATAGAAAACTTGGTAGAAAGAGGTCCGAAACTATGTGAAAGTATAAATACGAACAGAACAATTACGAAAAAAATTAGAAACAGAAAAGTTATTAAAAAGAATACTTAATAGAATGTTATATAAAAAATTTGAAGTTGGAGGTCCAAAAAAAATTTTAAATGTATTTTCGGTAAGAAAAAAATTCTCATAAACAAATAGACTGCAATTGTTTTAAAAACTGTTTATATCCAAAAATTGGATTGAAAGAGACCTACAAAAAATACCTATCCAAAAAATTAACTGAAAGGATCTCAAAAAATATATTCAATAGAAAACTTGGTAGAAAGGGTCCGAAACTATGTCAAAGTATAAATACAAAAAGAACAATTACGAAAAAAATTAGCAACAGAAAATTTATTGAAAAGAATACTTAACAGAATGTTAAATAGAAAATTTAAAGTTGGAGGTCCAAAAAAAATTTTAAAGGTATTTTGGAAAAAAAAAATTCTCATAAACAAATAGACTGCAATGTTTTAAAAGCTGTTTGTACCTAAAAATTTAATTGAAAGAGACGTAGAAAAAATACCTATCCAAAAATTTAACTGAAAGGGTCTCAAAAAAATCCTAATAGAAAAGTTATTTATATAAATCCTAATATTTTTTTTTGTTACAAAAAAATTATAGAAAGGCGTCAGAAAGTAGTTTTTAATAAAAATTTGGCGGTAAGGGTTGCAAAAAAAAATTTAAACAGGAATGTTAAGGTTGGTGTTGTGTGTTGTAGATCCCAATTGAATATCAAATCGAAAAATTCGCCATAAATTGAAGATTTTTCTTTTTAGAAAAGTATCGTGGAAGAGTACAAAAAAAAACAACTCTAAACTAAAAAGTTGACGAAAAGAACCCGAAAAAAATTAATCGAACATGAAAGCTTATGGTGAGTAGACCCATCAGTATTGTGAATAGATAAATTACACCTTCAAAATTTGTTTGAAGAAAAAACTGATGGCAGAAGTCTTTTGGGAGGATGAAGTATATAGATTCACCTCAGACATCTAAATTTAATAATGTACTGGAAAGAAATTATCTTATATAAAAGTTTATTTTATAGTTAAGAATTATTTTTAGTAAATAGCATTCAATATGATCGAATTTTTTTGTAAGTTTTGGGTTTGCTTTAGAAATAATTTTATCTAAATTTGGAGCTTATTTGGTACTATTAAATCAAATAAGCGATCATATTGGAGATATTAGTCTATGAATTTTTTAAATAATTTTGAATAAATCCGAAAATAAAAAAAATTATTATTATTATTTGGAACGAGTTTTTGGACCTCTTGATTTTGAGTAAACAAAAGTTTAATCAGTTTATAAATATTCTAAGTATCTATTACACCGTAAATTCACTAATTTTTTTTTTTTTTAAATTAATAAAAATAATGATATGGACTATTTGTCAAGTTGAACAGTATTTTTTAGACCTCATGAAAAGTTCGCATTTGATATGACGCCCAATTCTTTGTGGTGGTGTCTCCTATAGCCAACAGGTCACATCGAAATATACACATTATGGGTTTGCCGATTTATTACAATATTATTATTATTATTTTTTTTTTTATTTTTGTTAAGAACACATCCATTATAAAAAGTAAATAAGATATACAAACCACAAAATTGTATAATAAAATGTCAAAAAAAATGTTTTCTTCTGTTTCATACACAAATTACACATATATGGTTGGGCTTTTCCCCAAAATCATTTGTCATAAAAAGTTGTCAGTCGTCTATTGTTATAAACAGAAAAAGTATCCACCAATATTTACTATAATATATATAAAGAAATTTTATTGTCAATTAATTATCTTTCTGAGGCTGAATTGATAATACTTTCTCTGAGCTTAATATAAACTAGTTACAATTTCTACTTCTAAGTACGTAAAAAATGGTCTGTTTACTCCTATTTACAAGAAGTTGAAATAAACTAATTTTTCTAGAATATGTGAGACATGTACACCTCCGCTTTTCACATACTGGTTCTTAGTTGATATATGGTAGTCCACATATCCAGTCCAAATGTTCAACGAACTATGTAGAAATATTTTGTAAGTAAAAAATTTCCAGTGCATATTGACTCATAAATGTAATTTTAGAGCATGCCACTATGGAGGTTATAAAAATGACCCAATGAATTAATCGAGGAGGTCATTTACTGTCATCCCTGTCATCATGAATGGTGATTCAATAACAATTCACAATTTATGAATAATAATAAATAATAATTATAAGTATCGTTGGCATTGTTTTTCATACTCATTAAAGACTATAAAGTTCAAAAATTTTACTTAAAACCTTCACACGATCATATATAAGTGCTCAACGAAAAGTACAATCAAAACATTTTTTTAATCTTAACTAATAAGATAGAAAAATTGACTTTAATATTTTTAAAAAAAAGTCTAAATTATTCGATAATAATAATATTTAACATTAATTTTCGAGTATTTCTTTGATTTTTTTCTATAATATTTTTTCCAACAAAATTGAACATTAAACAATATTTTTATTTTAATATTTTGTAGTTAAGAAAAATATTTTTAATTTTTTTTTTTTTTAAAATCAAGTAACTCGTGTTTTCTTGTTTTGGTTTTGAAATTTTATAAAAAATCAAGTTTAACTGGATTTGTAGCAAAAAACCTCGAAGACATTAAGTCGCCAATAAACAATTCAACATTTAGAATATTTTTAAATTTTGTTCCACAAAGAATTCCGATTTGATTCTAAGTTATACTTTGAAAAATAATTAATTTGCACGAAACATGTAAAAACTTACTCTTTAAATGGATTGAAAATATTTAGAAAAATAATTGGCTTTTCTAAAGAAAAAATCTATTGAATCGGCTATACTGAATAGCGAAGATTAATGGATGGGTCTGTCTTTGAAATATTATTGCCACAAAAGATTTTTTCACACACTATCAGCGATTTATAAATACTACAGTAGAAATTTTTGTATAGTGTGAAGAATATTCTATATTTTCAATGGTAAAAATGATATTATTGTTTTAGATTAGAATGAATCTATTCCGTTTAGCTTACCAGGACCTGTTTGGTCATAGATGGCGTAAGTGAGCGTATTAAGCTACCATGGGCACGCCATACCTTTTTTTATGAGTTTGACATCTTTCAACATTAATCAGTGCACATTGTCAGCAATTTCGTACAACAACATACATTTTTCCTTTGGTAATCATGTCTAATTTTATGCCAGAAAAAGAGCATATACGGGAAGCTCTGTTTTTCTGCTTCAATTTGAAGAAATCGGCTGCCGAATAGCATCGAATGCTTATGGAGGCCTATGGTGACAGTGTGTTATCGGAAACGACGTGCCGAGATTGGTTTCGTCGGTTCAAAGATACCAATTTTGACTTGTGCAACAAGAAGCGTGAAAATCGTCCTAGGAAGGTTGAGGACCATCAATTGCAGCCTTTTTTGGACGAAGACGATACCCAATCGCAAAAAATGCTCCCGGAGCAATTGCGTGTTACTCAACCAGCCACTTACATGCGTCTGCGT
Source organism: Atherix ibis (assembly GCA_958298945.1). NCBI lineage: Eukaryota > Metazoa > Arthropoda > Insecta > Diptera > Athericidae > Atherix > Atherix ibis. Next base: position 52,702,985 of record OY282609.1, read on the forward strand.
GTAATGGCGAAGATTCAAAAGATCGTAAAATGGTACCGCATGAATTGAACGACAGACAGATGGAGCGACGCCAAAACACATGCGAAATATTGCTCGCCAGACAAAAAAGAAAATCGTGCCTGCATCGGATTGTGACAGGCGATGAAAAGTGGATATATTTCGAGAATCCTTAACGCAAGAAATCGTCGGTTGATCCCGGCCAACCATGAACATTTTCCCCAAGACCAAATCGCTTCGGACGGAAGACGATGCTGTGTGTTTGGTGGGATCAGCAGGGTATCGTCTACTATGAGATGTTGACACCTGGTAAAACTGTCAATGTTCACCGCTACCACCAACAACTGATCAAATTCCACCGTGCTCTGCGTGAAAAAAGGACGGATTATCAACAAAGACATGACAAGCTGATTTTGCTCCACGACAACGCACCATCGCACACGTCAAAAATGGTCCCAAACTACTTGGAGACACTCAACTGGGAGGTGCTACCCCACCCCGCTTATTCACCAGACCTGGCTCCTTCCGACTTCAACCTGTTTTCATCGATAGGCTATGCGCTCGCTGAGCAGCACTTCGATTCTTACGAAGACGTTTGAAAATGGCTTGATGAGTGGTTTGCCTCAAAAGAGGAAGAATTTTTCTGGCGTGGTATCCACAAATTGCAAATACTTTAAATAAATTTGTTTATGCTTTCTATGAAAAAAAAACACGTGTTTTTTGACTAAAAAACAGCTGATTTAAGCTTATACACCTGGTGTATAGCCGCACGAAAGTAAATATCTAAATTATTGTTAATATGATTAATATTTTTTTGCTAAAGGAACCTTTACCGTAAGTCGAATATGCTATTATTATTATCGAAAAATAATGCATTCATTGCCTTTTAAATTAATTATGAACGTATAAGGATGTGTAAATTATTTTATTTGTTTATTCATCGACTATTTATGAGTAAAAATTGCTATATCATCGATGACGGGAGGAAAATGTAATCCATCGGCTCATCGTCATCACAGATGAGAGAACTGAGGTAGTGAGGAGATGGCAGCTATACTGGGAGTTATCGATTAGAGGAAGATAATAATTTTAATTCCGATCTAGCCACACGAAACGGAAGAGGTCATGAAGAAGTGAACCACCTTCTTCATGACCAATTTCTGGCAGCCCGCAATTGAGGATTCGGAATATGTGTTCTTATGAAGTGGAGAAAGTCCATAGCATCATGCCGAAGGTGTGGTCGCTGATTACACAATCCGAGTATTAAAGATGCACCACCAGGAATAACAAATGAGAAAAGGGCATTCTGTAACTTAAAACTTCCCATGAATTAATACCTGACGGCAGTCCTATTTGAATAAACGTGTGATGGGTTTTAGTAGATAAAAATCCTACACACTCTAAAAATCGGTAAGCACCAACCCCCCCCCCCTGCACATTTAGAAAAAAACATTCCCGACAGTAGCATCATTGTCAGAAAATCTCCGAAACATTTGCTTCACTCTTATTTGACTTCAGAATACCTGCAATTAACACAGTTATTATATTTACTATTCTCCTGATAAAATCATAACTGCTACAAATTTTTTTTCACCTTTCGGTCACATATTCTCCTAATGAAACCATAACTCGTAAAAATATGGAATAAATATCCTCCTTCCCCCCTTACCTACCAAGGGAAATTTACTGGTTAACATCTTCTGAACGACATAATATCTTTGAAGTAGAGTTTCCCAATCCAACTGTACAATTTTTTGTACCGTTTTTCTTGCCACGTGTGGTCTAGCGTTGTCATAGTTAAGAATTACACACTTTCTGTTGGCCAAATATGGAGGTTAACGTTGAATTTCCTTTATTCAAAACATCAAGTTGCGAACAGTAACGATCAGCATCGACCGTATAATTTTCTTTCAGCAACTCATAGTGGACAATACCCATTCGATTGATGCACGCCAGCTTTGGATGTGGTCGGTGGTGTCTTCCCTTTGTAAATATACCATATGCCCTTTTTCTTACCACATGTTTATAAACTATCCACTTTTCATCACCAACCACCAAGCGGCCCAAAACATATTGAAATTCGATTCATTAAATATTTTTCGCTTAATTCGTGTGGCACCCCAACAGAGAGTTTGGACACAAAACCAAGCCTCCAAGCTTGAAGGCCACTTCTGTGGAATTTAACATGAGATTTGTCCTGATAATACTGCCTTCTTGATCTGGGTTTATCTTTCAAAGCAAAATCACCCGAACGAAATTTCGCAAACCATCTCTGGCATATTCGAGCTTTTACTGCGTCTTCTCCAAACACGGTACACAAGTTTTTTTTGCCTCCATCACGTTGTTCCCTTTTTGGAACTCATACAAAATACAATGTCTTAAGTGCACTTTTTCTTCACACATGTTGACTGTTTTACAAATTTAAAAAAACTGACAAAAATATAAAAAAATGTGTATAAACCATTAATCATACAGTAATCTATAGTTTAAATCGCATACAAGTGCAAGTGTTCAAAAATGACAGAACTTTCCTTTACACCCAATAATTAATCACAACAATCCCCCAAAAATAAAATTTTGAAATTGATCGGGTTCAACTAAGCATTCTAATTCCTTTCGAATCCAAGATTCTCCGAAGAATTATTGATGGCTCCTTCTATATTCGTAACAAAGTTATCCATCGTGATTAAATGTTCACATTGTTCATAACTTATGTGTTTCTCGTTATAAAAAGTTTCATTATCGATAAAATTAACTTTTTATAACGAGTTTCATTACCGATAGGATAATCAGTAAGGAAACTTTTTATAACGAGAAACACATAAGTTATGTAATATAATCCTCTTGTTAGAAAACTCTCCTTTGTTACCCATCGGCATTCAAAGAAAAATTGTCGGAGATTTCTTGAAACGTTCAAATAATCTGCTTGGTAAAAAGACGACAATTGGTGTTTACTCTCACACGTTCCTCTCCTATCATAAAATCTGTAATGTTTTTGTAGTTTTGGATATCAATTGAAGTAAAAAAAAAATTTTTTTTATAATAAAAATTACTTTAATGAAAAATTATGAATAAAAAAATTTCTTAGTTTATTTAACTTTTAAAAAATTTCCGAAAATAACGCAAGTGTGATAATCACAAATTACATCAAAATAACGATATTTTTTCCCTAATCAATCGAAATCTCACTAATTTGTATGATAAATTGCGAAATTTCAAAAATTACGATTATTAATAGACAAATTAAAACATTTTTTTTGATTTTTTTGGCAAATAATCAAATTCAGAATTTGGATTCGTAAATATTAAGAGTTCATACTGGAAAATATAATAAGTTAAAATTTTGAAATTGATGGTGTTAGAAAAGTGCCCTCAAGAATAGAGATCGGAATGGTGAGTAAGCAGTAGTTAAATTATATGTATTCCTTGCATCTTTTTAATTAAAAATTCAAATACTTGAAAACACAACAAGCTTTATAAACAAAACAGATAAATACTTATTCAATTATAACGCGCAATATTATAAAGTTTTTTTTTTTTTTTTAAATCGGTAGATTTTAAAGGTTTTAAATTGATAATGATTAATTAATTATGCATTATTAATTCATCTTATAATAAAGTAAATAAATCTTAATAAAGTTTTTAGATTAGAAAAAAAATTCTTTATAAATGATAAAAAAAATCAAAGCTTAAAAAGTTTAAAAGCAAAGTTAATATCCGTTTTATGAATTGATGATGTGAAATCTGGAAATTCCAAAATTGCTGTGTTTTTATTAAGAGAACGTTGTACATTGTACACGATTTCAATAACCGCAAAATATTTCCATATATCAGAGAATATTTAAAATTATGTAAAGTATTTGTTTAGAATTATTTATTAACTTTAAGATAAATTTAGAATTAAATTAATAAAGATTAACTATGCGAGTAGAAAAATTACACACAAACTATCAAATATGTTATTTTAAAAATATTCTGATAAGGAGCACTTCTGACTTGTATTTTCTGTTTTATTTTGGGTTAATCAAGACAATAGATATCAAAAATCCTCTATTAAAAATATAGCTAATCAAGTATTTTTTTAAAATAAAGAATTTAAATGTCTGTTTTTTTTTTCAATTGTGAATTATTTATAAAAAAAATTGAAATAAATAAAATAAATGCTGGACTGTAGATGAATGTATATTATATGCGCAAGAAAAAAGGGTTAGAAGGAGGCTGTTGGTGGTACCTAACAGAGTATGATTCAGTCTAGCCTTCACCCAACTAGTATTAATATTGAGCCAAATAAATGTGGGAATAGCCAAATTCAGGACTATATAGGGCCAGTCTTTGATGATGTTGATAAACTTCAGCAGATAGGCTTACGTGTTGATGTTGTCAAAGCAATGTTGCTCTTGTTGTATTTGAGACTAGTATTAGAATTTGCTGTCGATGAAACATAAAAGAAGAGTCAAATTTGCTACTAAGTAGATTTTGCTATCGATGGATTAAAAAAGATATTGCTATTACTAAATTTGGACTTGGATAAGTTATTAGAAGAAGCCAAAGATATATTAATTCTGCAATTGGAATAAAATTACCCAAAAATTTTATCGCCAGTTATGGTTTTTTTTTTCAGAAATGGCTCGATTTTATTGCGCTTCAGCAGCGTATCGCAAATTCGGTCTATTTTATTTTTTTCACTCAATTCATGAGACATCCAAATATCGAGTTTTCTTTTGAACCGAGCATTTCGGAAATAGTTTGAAATGTTTTGATGATCATTTCATGACTGGTGAATGCCGGTTTTGCTCATTTTTTTTCGAGAATATCATCACTTTTTAAATTGACCGACCAGAACGCGGCTAATTTTTGACATCAAAATGTCCTGAGCGAAAGCAAGTGAACAATTTGCGTGCTGCCTTTCTCGAAGAGGTATTGCAAAATTTTCTTTTTTATTCTTCTCCATTTTTGAACTTCAATAACTTTTAATGCACTACACCTATTTCAAAAATATTTAGTTCTAACTCAAAAGCCGCGCGTTTAAAAGGTGACATAGAGCTTTAAGTATCACCTTTCAAACGCACGCCTTCTGAGTTATTTGATTTTAATTTCATCTGTCAGTAAGTTTTTCGAATAACTAATATTGTAACGATTAAGTTATGAATTAGTATTTCAAGAAAAGTAAATTGAGGATAGATCTTGAGGAAAAAAGGTTTAGCATGATTGGAAAAACGAGACTGCAAATTAAGACTATATTTTTGACTCTAGGAATTGGATTTGACAGGAATTTGAAGGGTTAGTGAAGCCACTGATTTCTAGTCCGTAAGTCTATATTTATGTCAGTTGGTAAGCTGGAACGTTTTGTCTATAATTTGAAGTAGTTGATGATATCGTCTGTTTAGATCACGTCTTTTTGGTGCTATAGAAATGCTTGTTCTATGTTAAATATTTTTCGGAGTTTAGCCCGTTAATAAAGAAGGGAAAACATTAACCACATCAGAGATTAAAAGTTACATGGAAACCTCACCACTTGGTAAATCAGTTCTGTAGGATTTAGATATGGATTTGAAGAATCTCGGAAGCATGGTGGTGATTTTTGCTATCAAATAAGGTTTCAGCCCTTGACGGACTTGAAGACAGGTTGAGATCATCATATTTGTAACTAAGTGGGTGCAGCTCACGATGGAGTTAAGCTATTTCACACAAATCGGATGAATCTAAAATTATTTAAACTGGCAGACCTGAGTAGATGTCCATTTTCTCTGTTACCGCGTCAATGTACACGTATGATGAAAAATTTATTTTCTTTAAATAAGTTGAGTTCAAGTTCTTCAATTTCTACCTGGAAAAGAATACCACTTGTATTCAACTAGAAATAAATTTGAAAATTAATAAGAAGAAATAAGGTATCACGCACCATACAGTAGACATTTTTGTATTTACAAAATTAACAAAAAACTTTTTGGTGTTGACCTATGTAGGCGTAGGAATGGCGATTCCAATGTTCTTTTGCCATCTCATATAAAATCAGAATTCTGTTGTAGAAAAAATTTTGAAAATTTTGTCCGAATTATTTCTTGCTTTAGTTCAGGTCGTACCTGTTACTTTTGGGTGGTCATTTGTGTGTTTTTCTTATATTAATTATTGTGGACGACTCAATTTTTAGGGTAGTTTACTGATGGGTAATTTTTAGTAATATTTGTTCGAAAAAATTTTCAACACTGAATGAAAATGAGTATGTAAGATCAATTATATAATAAATAACTAAATTTACAAATAAAATTCTGGGAAAAATACGCATTTGAGTTGTTACATGGTTGTGTGCTTCTTTTATTTATAAGACTAAAATATTTAAAAAAAATGAGAAATAGGACATTAAAATGTTCTTTTGACCTTAGAGGACACATTAATATAACTTGGTAATTTTTTTTCTGTTGCAAGGCCTCTGAGACAAGAGCCTCTAACTCTTATACGTTTTATTCACTATAATAGCAGCTCTGAACAGGGTAGGTTTTTTTTGTAATACTCTTTTCAGTAATCCACGTTAATCTTCTTTCAAACTCATCTCCAATAAATACGTTAAATAATTGAGGATTAAGTATATTTTTAAAATTTTTGTGGTTAACTTTTAAAAAAGGAATCCTTTTACATAACCTTCACTATATAAGATAAGATTTTTAGACCCTACACTATCTAATATAAAATTCTACAACGTAAGTATCGAAAAATAATGCTATCATGGAAAATAACCAGAACAAAGATGGGCATACGAGGTCTGTTCAAAAAGTATCGCGAAAAATTGAATTTCCGCGGGTTACGTATATTCGATTTTCGATTTTTTGTGGTGTTATGTTGGTACTCATGTGTCTCACTTATGCCGACAAGTTCGGCTATTTTGAATGTTCAGTTAATTTTTGACAGCTGCTTTGCTTGCACGTGTTCTGGCTCGTCTTCGATTTTTGCCCATTCCAAAAAATGGATCAAAGAATCTGTATCAAATTTTGTGTAAAAAACAAAATTAATTGCGCGGACGCATTCCGAATGTTGACTGTGGCATATGGTGAAGCTACCTTTGACCGAAGCAAAGTTTATCGTTGGTACAAAATGTTCTCAGAGGGCCGAGAAGATGTGTCCCTGACATCCGAGCACATCAACAACAGACGAAAACATTGATGAGGTGAAGAAAATAGTATTGGCCAATCATCGAATCACCGTTAGAGAAGTTGCTGAGGACTTAAACATCGATTGGCGCAAGGTCATTCGATTTTTACCAATGATTTGGTCGTGAGACGGGTCCACGCGAAATTCGTACCAAAATTGCTCAATTTCGACCAAAAACAGCATCGCATTAACATTGCTAGCTAAGGAGCTGTTGGATTCTGTCCACGACGACCCAACTTTGCTCCAAAGGGTCATAACTGATGACGAATCATGGGTTTATGGTTATGACGTAGAAACCAAATCTCAGTCATCCCAATGGAAGCTGCCGCACGAGCCAATACCGAAAAAAGCGCCAAGTTCGGTCGAATGTGAAGGTTTTGCTTACAGTTTTCTTCGATTGCAGGGGCGTGGTGCATCATGAGTTCTTGCCACAGGGTAGAACGGTCAATAAGGAATAATACCTGCAAGTTATACGTAAGTTGCGTGAAGCAATCCGCCAGAAACGCCCGAATTTGTGGAATAACAAAAATTGTCTTCTGCACCATGATAACACCCCTGCTCACGCATCGTTGCTTGTACGCGAATTTTTGGCCAAAAACAACACATTAATAATGCCGCAGCTATCGTATTCCCCAGATCTGCCAACCTGTGACTTTTTCTTGTTCCCGAAACTGAAGAGCCCTATGAAAGGACGACGCTACGCTACGATTGAGAAGATAAAGACGGCATCGAAGGAGGAGCTGAACAAGATCACAAAAAATGATTTTTTGAAGTGCTTTGAGAATTGGAAAACACATTGGCATAAGTGTATAATATCTGGTGGGGATTACTTTGAAGGGGACAAAATAGATATTCATGAATAAATAAATAATTTAAAAAAAAAAAAACACAAAATACTTGATACTTTTTGAATAGACATCGTATGGAGCCAAGCCTACTAAAAATGCGTAAAGACTTTTATTATTATTTTTAAGTTTATATATTCAGGCACGTTTTGCTAAATTATTGTTGGTGTTTCTACAATAGTTTTACTACCCAAAACATTTTATGTCAAAACGTTATGTAGGTGAAGTGTCGTACCGATCTTACTGGAATATGAGTAATTTGCGTTCTTGCAACGTGATACTTTATCAGTTAACTATCTGCATAAAATCGCTCACATATAATTTTTACCTAACAACCGCCGTTTGAGAATAAATATAAAAAATTCTTGTTACTGACAAAATGTAAAAACAATTTTCTGAGATACGGTCTAAATTTTAGTACTTAAATTTCAATAATTTCACTTCAAAAAAATTTGTAGCTTCATATTTAGGATAAAAATAAACTTAAATAGTGCAGAATATGTTTTTGGAGAGGAAAACAATTCCAACCACTACTTCAGGTTGTATCAAAAAAAAACTTGTCGTATGCTAAAAAAGAAAAGAAAAGATACTTTTTGGGGGTCAAACCATCTAGATTTTTGTTTTTGCTTACAAATAATTTAAAAAAAAAAACCAGTAAATGGGGTATTTCCAAGCAACTATGAGAAAAAATTCAGATTTGCTACTCCACAATATTGACTAGAATAAAATAATTTATCCAAATTTTTAGTTCAAAAATGCACATATTCTATATTGTATTAGAAATGCCTATAAAATTTGAATACTGATTCGTTTAGCTTTCATCAGAGCATCCACATTTTAGAAGCTTCAAAGTGTGATTATCACTTAAATCTGTGTTTGTGTTCCATCATTTTAATACTACCAGTCAAATGCCATGAGTAAAAGGAATTTCCATCATTAACAAGTGAATTTCTATACGAACTATAAAAATTTTTCCTTACAACCGGAGATAAGAGAGCTTTTTTAAGCTAAAAGCGAACGGGAATTTCACACAAAACTCTGTACGAATTGATGAATATGGAACTGGTTCGAGAACGTGCTTTTTGACACATACGAGAACGTGCCTTTTGACACATACTCCTTAGTACTGTTATAATCTCCAGAATCTTAATTGGTTTTTTCCGTAACCGCAAAAATAAATGGGCGGCAAATCGTTAAAGAGGCATAAGCAATTTTTAAAATTCGGAAAGCTTAATGTCAATATGCTGCTGAGTATTAAAAATTGGCATAGCCTTTAAATTTATTGTACGTGTATGCTTAGGCATCAGTAACTTCAAAAGATTTTTTTTACTTTAGCCCTAAAGAAACACTTTTGTCTAAAATATCTTTTAGACTATCTTTTAGATTTACTTAAGTCGATACTTCCCATTAAATTAATCGTTAAATTAATCGTGAAATAAAATTATCTGTTTGATTTAAACTAACTTTTCGTAGATCTTTAAAAAAATCGTCTATAAAAATCATAATAAATTATATAAAAATACCAAAAGGGAAAAAAAATTAAGTCCATCTCTTTAGAGTATATCACTCTGCATAATCATATAATAATTATATTAACCACTGGTTTTGTTGTTAAACTTATTTAAAACATGGCCATAAAAAAATTTTGGTAATCCGAAATTTTATTATTTTATTTGTAATGAAAATCTTGTAAAAATTTATCATCTGAAAAGATTGTAAATTTTTGCCCAAAAAAAAAATGGTATTATACTGGACTTAATAATTTTCTTTAATATACTCGTAGTAAGAGTCTTTAATTTTTTTTTAAGAAAATAAAATTAAATCTTATAAGTAACGACAGATTTGTCCACGTTAACTTAACAACAGATTATGTTGTCTTCATTTTAATAATAATCTTTCGAATTTTTATCTATTGTTTTTGGTCTTATGAAATACCGTGTTTTATTGGAATCTAGGTTTTGATCAAAAAATATAATCGTTATACCAGGTCTATAAGCTTAAATCTGCTGTTTTTTAAAGAAAGTACTTCCCCTCGCTAGCTACACATTTTTCCCATCTCTCGTGCAATTTGTTTTTTTTCACGCAGAGCACGGTGCAATTTGATCAGTTGTTGGTCGTACCGGTGGGCATTGACAGTTTCACCAGGTTTCAACATCTCATAGTAGCCTGTGATTAGATACCCTGTTGATCGCACCAAACGCACAGCATCATCTTCCGTCCGAAGCGATTTGGTCTTGGGGAAGATGTTGATGGGTGGCCAGGATCAACACACGATTTCTTGCGTTTAGGATTCTCGAAATATATCCACTTTTCATCGCCTTTCACAATCCGATGCAGGAATGAGTTTCTTTTTTGTCTGGCGAGCAAGATTTTGCATGTGTTTTGGCGTCCCTCCATCTGTCTATCGTTCATTTCATGCGGCACCCATTTTCCGATCTTTCCAATCTTCCCATGGCACGCAAACGCATGCAAATGGCTGGTTAAGTAACTCCCAATTGCTCCGGGAGCATTTTTTGCGATTGGGTATCGTCTTCGTCCAAAAGAGCCTGCAATTGATGGTTCTCAACCTTCCTAGGCCGATTTTCACGGTTCTTGTCCCACAAGTCAAAATTGCCGTCTTTGAACCGACGATACCAATCTCAGCTCTTTGTTTCCGATAAAACACTGTCACCATAGGCCTCCATAAGCATTCGATGTGATTCGGCAGCCGATTTGTTCAAATTGAAGCACAAAAGCAGAGCTTCCCGTATATGCTCTTTTTCTGGCACAAAACTAAATATGATTACCAAAGGAAAAATGTACAATATGTTGTTGTACGAAATTACTGACAATCTGCACTGACTAATGTTGATAGATGTCAAACTCATAAAAAAAAATATGGCGTGCCCATGGTAGCTTAATACGCTCACTCACGCCATCTATGACCAAACAGCGGATTTAAGCTTATACCCTGGTACCTAAAAAAATTAATTTTTCTAAGTGAATGTATTGGGTTGTCCGGAAAGTAATTCTGTTGTTTCTCAACAGAGGACTTTATTGTATTTTTTGACAACCAACTTTACACTTAAGCAGCATAAGCATATCTTTTTTGACAGTTGATATAGCAAGACTTGCTTCGATTGTTTGTGCACAGTAGTTTTTGGTTGATGCCCGTTTAAATATGGAAAGTAAAGAACAGCATTTTTGGCATATTTTACTTTTTCGCTAAAGAAAAGATAAAAATGGTGTTCAAGCAAGAAAAAAAATATCTATTGTGTATGGAGAAGATGTGTTAAGCGAGCGCCAGTGCCAAAACTGGTTTGAAAAATTTTGATCCGCCAATTTTGATCTCGAAGATGCACCACGTTCTGGAAGGCCAGTTGAATCTGATGAAGACACAATAAAGGTATTAATGGATGCAAACGGGCTAATACATCTCGTGAGATCGCTGATATATTAAATTTATCAAATTCGACCGTTCATGATTATTTGAAACGGTTAGGTTTTATCTCAAAGCTCGACATAAAGGTTCCTCATCTTCTTACGGAAAAAAATTTGTGGCGTCGCATTGACGTTTGTGATTTGCTTCTGAAACGCCAAGAAAATGCTCGATTTTTGAAGCGTATCATTACTGGGGACGAGAAATTGATTGTCTACAACAATGTTAAGCGCAAAACATCCTTGGAGTAGAAAAGATGAACCGGCTCAAAGCACTTCGAAAGTCAATATTCATCAAAAAAAGGTTTTGTTATCTGTTTGGTGGGATTTCAAAGGAATCGTTTATTTTGAGCTTCTACCGAGCACTACAACGATCAAGTCTGAAGTGTACTGTCATCAGTTGGACAAATTGAATGATTCACTTAATGAAAAAAAAAGGCCAGAATTGGTCAATAGGAAAGGTATAGTGTTCCAACAGGATAATGCGAAACCACATACAAGTTTGACTATTTGGCAAAAGCTTTTAGAGCTTGGATGGGATACACTGCCACACCCACCAGACTTAGCACCTTCCGATTATCATTTGTTCCGGTCTCTACAAAATTGTTTAGATGGTAAAACGTTTAATTCAAATGAGGAGGTCCAAAATCACTTGGATCAGTTTTTTGCCAGCAAAGAACAAAAATTTTATGAGCATGGAATTTTGCTAATGCCAAAAGATGGCAAAGGATATTCGATTGGACTGGACAATATTTAATTGAATAAAACATTAATTCACTATAAGAAAATCGTCTTTAATTTTTATAACTTCCCGGACAGAGGAAGAGTTGGTGAGTGGAAGGATTGCTATATTGGCTTTGGAAGTTAATGGTTTCGACTGTGGAACAGTACAGGGTATTAGAACTGTCGGTGCGGCAAGAGGTAGGGTTGGAGACCGACGACATGTAAATCACGTTAAACAATATAATTATTGTCTCCATGGATTCATCGTGATGAAATAAGGGCCGACGCTGCCTTTGGCCTGCCAGTCATACCAAATAATGTATTATTGTTGATGTAATATTGTCTTCAATATCGCTTATAGATTTATCCCATTTCAAATATGACAAAGTTGAGCCAAAAATGTGCCTCACCATTTACTATAATTTTTTCATAAAATGTACGAACATATACACTGAAATGTAGCAAAATGCTCAGAACAAAACTCATTTTTTACGAAACATTTTTAAATCTACAAAAGAAAAATAATTACCACAAATAAAGCAATTATTACGAAGTTAAGTGCAGTAATTAAATTATTTATTTAATTAATAGGCAAATTTACACATTTCCTTATTAATGGAAATTTGTTTTAAAATTATTTTTTTATATTATAGTTGAATATGTGAAATTTATTTATATATCAAATTTTTTCTAATTTGGAATGCAAAATACAATTTTTCTGAAGGTTATACTACATTTAAAAATATTATTAAGCAAAATTAAAATGTTAATTATAGTTTTTAGTTATGGTTATCTAAAATATAATTTTTTTTTGTATTTTTTACAGATGTATGATGAGCTACCAACCCGTAAGATGAATAATCTAACAATTTTCCAAATATAGTTTATGGAAATTATACTAACGTTAATGAAATTTTATCGCATTACAACAAAATGAAGAAAATGCACGTTTTTTTTATGAAATTATTGTTCATTAATAATTTGGTAAGTTCTAGTATATTCTCGTTTTATCATGCTATCATAAGTTATGTATAAATATGTACTTAAATTAATCTTTTTTTCCCCTTTAAATGTGCTGGTATAATCTCTCGTTATTTACCCATTTATGATCTGATAACACAAATTACGCTTCAGTAAAAAAAAAGTGGTTTATATTCTGTATAATTTTTCTTCTAATGACAAGATTTTATGATTTCTCAAATATTATTTGAATATCTATGATATGAATTCTATCATAAAAGCAAGACCATAAATTATTCTCTTATCGTTATTTTCTCAGTATTGAAATATAAATTTTTTTAAACTTATTTAATTTTTATAGTAAAAAATTAACAGTAGATCTTAAATATTTTCAAAAATATTCGGAATATGTATTGTTCTTTCTTTTAAAACTCGGAAATGTCTAATTATAATTTTAAATTGATTCAAAATAGAGGATCTAAAACAAGTTCGCAAAAATAATTAGTTCTCGTTTTTTTCTTGATAGATCGCATTGTTATAAAAGTCATCAGAAAATAATTTTAGTTTTATTTTTTTTTTAAATTCATGCATTTTTTTAATTTTTTACGGATTTTAAAATAAGTTGAAGATGGACTTAAATACTAAAGCAAATATCCAAAAAGCCCCTCAGTCTAATAACCTATATTTATAATAGTATCCTCTGCACATCATTCTTTTTTAAGCTCTGATAGTTCTTCATAATCAAAATGATCCAAAAACCCACCAAATCCAATAAACTTCCTACCTCATGCAGACCCTTCTGTCTATTTCATTCAAAATGCTGAAAAAATTAATCCTAAAACGTCTTTATCCTCTTATTGAAACCGATGGTGTGATTTGGGCATGGAGCATTCCACTATCTACTAGATAATGGATCATTCCAATATCCAGCAATGTCACCGGGTAATCGATTATATGCCGTGCTTGCTAGAGCGAAATGAATATTACCCAGGCGTATTTCTGGACAACATTTTGCATGCTTTCGACCGTGTATGACACTGTAGATTGCTTTGTAAGCTACACCGACTCTTGCCCTCTAGTTATTCCCACATTCTAAAATCCTTGCTCTCAGACCGATATTTTCAGGTAGCTGAAAATATTGAATATTCTGAAATTTATCATATTTTTGGCGAAGTTCCTCAGAGTACGTCTTTTCTAACACGTACCCTGAGAGACACCGGCAAAATATAATAAATATTTTGCTGGTATCCCTGAAGCCTACTTCTTTTATAATATTTACACCCGTCATATTTCTTATTCTAACCGAAACTTATCCCGACAATACATTCATTCTTACACATCATAAAGATATTTCTACCGCCATCACTATTTTTCAGAACCACATGCACTAATTAGAAGCCTGGCCCCAAAGGTCGAATGTAGAGATAAATGAGCAAAAATATGCTCATATTACTTTTTGCACTTTGCCAAGAACAGGCTTCTGATATAACCATAAATGGCAGTAATATTCCACAAAAAACGAGTGTGCGTTAACTTTGGCTTACAATATACAAACGGTTAACATGGAATCCTTGCACGAACATAAAAAGAAGTGAACTTAACGAGCGATACAAACAAATACTATGACTCCTAGAAAGTTGATCAAAAGCAAACTATTTACTATACAATACAGTACCGAAACCAATATAGACATACGGACTCGAAGTTTGGGGCTATACTAAGCATTCCAATTCCCATCGAATTCAAACCTTGCAATACGGAATCCTTCGAATAATTGTCAATGCTCCGTTTTATGTATGGAACACTGTTATCCATCGTAATCTAAATATTCCATTCATATTATAAAAAAATCCATCCGCGTCTATCCTAATATTCTTATCCTTTAGTAATATATTTTCGCCATATTTTATTGTTTTACTTCGATAAAGGGAAGAACACCCGTCAAGCTTGTGAAAAGTGCTGATGACTTTGATCTCAAAGACGTTCGTTACTCAGAAAGGCAAACCCACTTAATTTGACTCAATTAATGTCTTTATTTTGTATTTAATAACAAATCACCAGTTATCAATCGCTTCAAAACAGAAAAACCATTCTTTTTTTAAACGATTGATAACTGGTGATGAGAATAACATTGTTTACAACAAATGGTATTGGTGCCGGCGTGATGATCCGCTTTAAACGACATCGAAAGCAGACATTCATCAAAGGAAGATTATACACTCACTAAAGTGTCGTATTTTTTGGAGTTTCTATAAAAGAGCCAAACAATCCTTGAATTTCTACCAAGGAGTCAGAAGTATAATGTCGGCAATTAAACATATTGAATGAAATCATCATACAAAAATGTCCAGAGTTCGTTACTTGTAAAAGATTTGGGTTCCATCGCGAAAACGCAAGACCACATAAAAGTTTGATCACACGTCAAAAAGTATTTGAGTTTGGATGGAATGTATTTACCTTGCTCCGTCAGACTTCCACTTGTTTCGGTCTATTTAAAACTCCTTGCTTGGTATAATATTCAATTCAGATGAGGATGTAAATCAGCACCTGGAAGAAGGATATAGATGCTTCTATAAACAAGAACAAATTATGAAGCTCGCTGAAAGATTATGGAGCAAAATGGGCAATATATTATTGATTGATCGTTGTTATTAACATAAATAAATACATACGAGGTCTAAAGTATCGCGAATTTTGAATTTCCGCGGGTTGCGTTTATTCGATTTTCGATTTTTTGTGGCGTTATGTTGGTACTCATTACACTCACTCGGCCATTTTGAATGTTCAGTTAATTTTTGACAGGTGCTTTGCTTGCACGAGTTTTGGCTCGTCTTCGATTTTTGCCCATTCCAAAAAATGGATCAAAGAATCTGTATAAAATTTTGTGTGAAAAACAAAATTAATTGTGCGGACGCATTCCGAATGTTGGCTGTGGCATATGATGAAGCTATGTTAGACCAAAGCAACGTTTATCGGTGGTACAAAATGTTCTCAGAGGCCCGAGAAGATGTGAACGACGAAAAGCACCAAGATCGAATGTGAAGGTTTCCCTTAAAGTTTCCTTCGATCGCAGGGGTGTGGTGCATCATGAGTTCTTGCCACAGGGTATAACGGTCAATTACGAATATTACCTGCAAGTTATACGCAAGTTGCGCCAAGCAATCCGCCAGAAACGCCCGGATTTGTGGAAGAACAAAAATTGGCTTTTGCCATTTTTGGCCTAAAACAACACACTAATAATGCCGCAGCCACTATATTCTCCAGATCTGGCCCCCTGGGACTTTTTCTTTGTTCTCGAAACTGAAGAGCCCCATGAAACGACGATGTTACGCTACGATTAAGGAGATAAAGACGGCATCGAAAGTTGAGCTGAACAAGATCACAAAAAATGATTTTTTGAAGTGCTTCGAGGATTGGAAAAAACGTTGGCACAAGTGTATAATATCTGGTGGGGATTACTTTGAAGGGGGAAAGTAAATATGATTTATATGGCAAAATACCTATTACCGAATAATTATAAGGGCATTAGTCGAAAATATTTATTATTTGTCCAAATCATTTGTCATCATCATTTTATTTTGTAATTATCGTCAAACATTGAGAATTTTGTATTAGTTCCCAGTTTTCAAACTGCATTATTACCATTAGATAAGTTTGGGTTTAGGTCTCAAAAAACTTTATTGTGTCTATGTCTACAGAGACTGGCTTAGTTTTGGGTCTTAAGAGACATCACGCCTATGCTTAATAATGCCTAGACGTAATCCTGTTTCAATTTTGCATAGTTATCATTAGACAGCATTGGGTCTAGGTCTTTTTTTTGTATGCGTGATTAGGGAGAAATCTAAAAACACTGAAAATTCACCTTCCTTTTCGTCAAATATGACTCTCCATAGAACCATTGGCACCTATTACTTAATATGAGGGAGTAGACTGTCATCAAGTCTATTTTATTATTTAGGCTGTAGACTGCCCTTTACTCATTCTTTCTTCCTGATGTACCTTCTTTATTATTCGGTATACGTATTTATCTATTGCACCCCACCATGTCTGTGCTGTCATCATGTGTGTCATAATACGCTTCTGGGACAGCTATTCACTAATTATTATCGCAGCTTCCTGTTACTGCTAGAGCATGGGCAGAGGAGGTAGACATTTTCCAAGAATTAGAGCATGTGGCATCAACTTCTACCTTATGGCGATATATATATGCCCTGTCTAGGTCAGAAGAAATCGAATTGAGTCTAGGCTTATAGAAACGCGGTTTCGTCAGGGTCTGAAGAGACATTAATATGTCTAGGTTCGGTCTTGACCTAGAGAGTTCGACCAGAGCAAATCCATATATTCCTGGTCCCACATATTCAAAGAAGCTGACTTCATGTCAGATTCTATAAATTCACGAAGAATATTTTTATTTATGTAGATGAAGAGTCCCATTTGATTGGAACTAATTATTAAAAAATAATATCGCTCTTTTCATAATTTTACTGTTAAAAGTAAAAAAAAAGTTTCCTTTAAAAATAATTTCAGGGCATTTATCACACTTGTTATTATGTGATAAGAATTTTTAAACTGAATTTACTGTTAATTTTTACATTAAAAAAATATTTTCGACTATCGAGAATTAAGTAAGATTGTGTTTAATAACAACTCTTATCAATTTATTAGAGAAAAAATTTGTTAGTGAATTGTAACTTTATGAAATTGTTTTCTTTTTTCACCATAGGAATTTCCCATATACTTCTCAAAACATTGTCAAGAATTTCAAAAGTTTATGAATGAATTTTTCTTGCACTCTACAAATTAGTTTATTTTTATTTTGAAGTAAATTAATTGGAAAATTTTTATAGCATACAATTAATAAAAATTTTATTATTAATTATAAGACAATTAATCGTATACAAAAACATGAAAATTCTTTTGAAAAGAAGTCAAGGGTTGGTTAGTCACATTAGAGACGGAAATTTTACAAATAAATTGTAGACTTGATTTGTTTTGACTGCAAAAACACACATATTTTGGCGCCAATGTGTTTTTATTAAAAACTGAAAATTTCCCAAATTTAAATAAAGATTACTGCTCAATTAGATGCAAATTCTTTAAAGCAATAAGAGATTAATGGCTATATTATCTTGCATAAAAATTTAGTTATCAAATTTTGCGGTTAAAAAAAAATTTGGGTACAGAAAATCTATGAAAACTAATGTAAATGCCTTAAAAAATTCAAATACTATAAAATTTAAGTGTATTCAAAAAGCAATGAAATGCTTTTGATACATTTTTCATTCTCTGCAATTCATTTCAAAATCGAAAAAAACATTCAACAAAATATAAACTACTACAATGCCAATTTAATTTTATTCTTCAGTTTATATGATATCTACGACTGCTTAAATTAACAATTAATAAATTTATATTAAAATCACTTGACTTAATGGAGGCGAGGCTACCAATCATCGATGCTCCATCCCCCAATTATTGAGACCTTCATAATTTGTGTGGACATTGCACATTAAAACCGAGAACGGTGTTACTGAACAATAAGAGCTGATACACGATTGAAGGAAGCTTTGAGCTATCGATGTATAACAATGTTGTGAGGCTAATATTCATCAATGCCTCTCAAATTATTGAGGCCTATTAAGCCTCATGGCCATTGCCGTTTAACCTCTCAATGACCATTTTCAGAAATATATTGAATTTTTAATAAGGCACAAGAGCTGATAAACGGTTGGAGAGAACTTTGAGGTCACGATGTATCGCACTGTTACGAGGCTAATATTCATCGATGCCTCTCAACTTATAAGGATATAATAATTTTTATAGCCATTGCAGTTTAACCTCTCAGTGACCCTTTACAGAAAAATCCAGAATTTTTAATAAGGCACAAGAGCTGATTCACGTTCGGAGCGAGCTTTGAGGTTACGATGTATCACACTGTTGCGAAGCTAATATTCATCGATGCCTCTCAAATTATTGAGGCCTATTAAGCCTCATGGCCATTGCTGTTTAACTTCTCGATAACCATTTTCAGAAAACACCGTTACTGTCAATGGAGAGCGGTATAGATCGATGATTACCAATGGCCGAAATTGGAAGAAGTTGATCTTGACAACATCTGGTTCCAACAAAACGGGGCTACGTGCCACACAGCACGTGCAACTACCGAATTATTGCGAGAAAAGTTTGGAGATTCGATTATTTCAAGGAATTGTAACATTGAATGGCGTCCAAGAAGTTGTAATTTAACACCATTCGACTATTTCTTGTGGGGTTATTTGAAGTCATTGGTCTTTAGCAATAAACCAGACTCTCTTCAAGCTTCAGAAGTCAATATTGAACGTGCTATTCATGACATACACGTACGACTTAATTTAGTGAAAAAAGTGCTCGAAAATTGGGTTCATCGAATTCGTTCCTGCAAAAGAAGTCGGGGAGGCCATTTGAATGACGCAGAACTTTATTGTATCGATTGTACTTCACATTAAATAAAAAACATTTGAATTTCCTTTACAAACAGTTACTACATTGTTGCGAATATTAAAAGTGGTATCAATAATTTTCGAAAGATTTTAGACGGACTGAATAAGATACAACGGATGTTTGAAACCTTGAATTCCAGAGCATCGGAGAATTTTTTTTCAGTATCGTACATGTGTAGGTTTCAGACTTACTATTAATTTTTCAAGGTATAGTGTCCTAATTAATGCAAGGCTTTTTTAAATGAATATGTAGATTAACTAATGCGAGAACACTTTTTTATCTATACGCTTCACTTTCAAATTTGAAAAAATAGTTTTGTAAAATAACTCCTATATTGGCTTATCAGAATTGAACAAATTATAAAAGATAAAGAAAAGGATAATACTCTTATAAGCACTTGCTATTATAGAGTATATTCTGAAGTATTCGATTTTTTGTCATATCACCTTCAGCCCTAATTTTTATTTAATGACCAACATTTTTCAGATAACACGTTAATAATAAATAGTAGAGAAAGTTCTAATAGGTATAAAAAAAACTCATATTATTACTGATAATAATAACCAAGGTTCTTTGGAATAACCAACGTTATTTTGGTAACTCAAAACCATTTTTTTTATATGGAATGAGTACAAATGAAGACTTAAATAAATCGATTCATGAGTGTATAACTATAAAATAGATGTTATATTACTTAATATTAATTAATTGAAAGGGTAAAGGTGTAGACCCACATCGATGTCTCTTCTGCACTTGTGTCTAGAACTTAGAGTAGTAGAATGGTTAGGATGAAACTTTTTATAACGAGATATAGTTGTACTAACAGATCATGATGAATAAGACTAGTAGAAAATAAAAAAAAGTAGCATCGTTGATTTTACGAAGAAAAGTTACTTTAAGATTTTGAATTCTACAGGAATTGGATTGCATGTAGAGGCCTAGAGTTCTGTTACGTGAGTCCACTAGAGTTTTTAGGTGTTAGTGTAGTTGTCGATATCAATTGTTTAGTTCTAGTTTCTTAGACTTGTGTACAAGGTAGATAGTGGTTTTAGTATAAGGTACGTAGATATTGAAAGTAGGGGATTAGATGAGGTTCCAGAGTACTTGCAGACCAAACTCTGACAAAGCTTGACAAAAATCCAAAAACACGTCGGAACAACAACGGAACAGCTACTGCTGACTGGTGGAGTGTTTATAGTAAACAACGAATTGATTATTGAGATTAAAATTTAAGGAATCGAGTAGAGGTTGTTAGCGACGGTAAAATCTTTTTCCAACAGTTTTCACAGGAAATGGAAGGTGACTTATAGAAGTTATATCAATATCATAATTATCAAAAAATAGAAGGCAAATATATTCGTCTCTGTTAAAATATATTTTTCACTATGAAGATGACAGTTTTTGGAGATTTTTTTTACAGTAACTTGGTGCATACTTAGATGAAGCTTTTTCTATAAATTTTATCCAGATTTGAACGAAAATGGGACGCTTCAGAATAAAATTTCGTGGGCATTTTTGTGAAAAAATCCATAAAATGTATTGTTTATTTTCCTTAAAATTTATTGTTTGCAATTAAAAATGTCAATTTTTTAAAACCTTTTTCTATAGTGTCTTTGTGCTCTCTTGACCAAAGCGTCTGCAATGTATTTCATCCTGATTGGAAGGATAATATCCTCTCAAAATAAATTTCTGTGGGCTTGCTTTTACAGGAAAAAATTGGAAAAATGCATAAAATTTGTAATTTTTTCTTTATGGATACTAAAAAAAAAAAAAAATTTTTACACCAGGTGCCCAGTTTTTCAAAAAAATAGAAGGCAAATATTTTCCTCTCTTTGTTAAAATTTAATTTTACAGTGAAAATTTCACTTTTTCGAAGATTTTTTTTCTTTTTTTATGGTGTCATTGTGCTCTCTTCTTGGCCAAAACGTCTCCGATATATTTCATCCTGATTGGAAGGATAATATCCTCTCAAAATAAATTTCTGTGGGCGCGCTTTCTTTTACAGGAAAAAATTGGAAAAATGCATAAAATTTATAATTTTTTCTTTATGGATACTAAAAAAAAAGAATTTTTACACCAGGCGCCCAATTTTTCAAAAAAATAGAAGGTAAATATTTTCCTCTCTTTCTTAAAATTTATTTTTACTGTGAAAATTTTAGTTTTTCGACGATTTTTTTTCTTTTTTATGGTGTCATTGTGCTCTCCTCTTGGCCAAAACGTCTCCGATGTACTTTATCCTGATTGGAAGGATAATATGCTCTCAAAATAAATTTCTGTGCGCTTGCTTTTACAGGAAAAAATTGGAAAAATGCATAAAATATGTAATTTCTTTCTTCTTTTTTTTACTAAAAAAAGAACTTTTACAGCAGACGCCCAGTTTTTCAAAAAAATAGAAGGCAAGTATTTTCCTCTCTTTCTTAAAATTTATTTTTACTATGAAAATTGCAGTTTTTCGGAGACTTTTTGACATTAGCTTGGTGCATACTTAGACGAAGCTTTTCCTATAAATTTTATCCAGATTCGAACGAAAATGGGGGCTCTTCAGAATAAAATTTCGTGGGCATTTTTGTGAAAAAATCCATAAAATTTATTGTTTATTTTTTTTAAAATTTGTTTTTTACAACAATAAAAATATCCTACTGAATGTATACTAAATAATTCTTTATTCTAAAAAAGAAAAATTTATTTCATTTGATACTGTAGGAACTGGGACAATATGTTATTTTGTTGGGCACTTAGAGATCATTTAAATTTAACTAACAAAATTTATAAAAAAATAAATTATTTTTCCTCACATAATTAATTGGTATAAAATTATTCCATTTTTTTGTCTTATCCTCAAGTTAATAAATTCCAGTACTACGAATAATGCTGTAAAATTTGATCTGAATTTTGTAGTCGACTGTAGAAAGAACCTAATTGTCTCTCTAAAAACTGCTCAATTTCTTGAATTTTACTGAATTAAAAAAATTATTATTGATTTTACCATAAAAATTATAATTTAACAGCTTTAATCTTTGGATGAGTGATAATTGCGAGTCCACCAATATTGCTTAAGTACAGATCGTTGATGTTGTAAATGTGCTGATGCTTTTATCGCATTCGTCAAAGTTACTGCAACTACAGCAACTTCGTGTTGGCGCCAACTGTGAAAGCTTCCTTTCCACTCATCGGCGAAAGTCTAGTTGTTGTTACCACAAGTACGTAAGCAGCTGCTACAAATACTTGAGGTGTATTTATATTAACTCACTATAGTTCGCTACTTCAGTGTTTACTTTGTTGTTCTCTTTAAATGTTCGTGCTATAGTAGACTTATCCATTGACAATATCCGCCGGGTAGCCGCTTAAAAGCTTTTTACCTGTATATGTTAGCTAGGGTGCAATCCGGTCTGTTGTTTAACTTTTGTTTAAGCATTTTAAACTTTCTCTAAAAATAGCGGTGCATCTATCAATTTTTTCAAGACAAACCATTTAAAAATAATTTATTGTTTTGTAAAAACTGAGGTTTTTGTTATGAAAATTAACTGAGTTTTTCTGCAATATCTGTACGTGTCAGAACACATGCAATATGTCTCGACAAGATCCGGCAGACGATATTTTCGCATAAAATAACTATTAATTACATAATATGATAGTATGCGTTCTAAATTGGAAGTTGTTACTCTTTTAAGGTGACTACATATCTACAGCACGTGAAATCGTAAAATGTGTGTGACCTTAACTCGTAAAGTTGTTTTTGCAGTCGCAATACTTTAACATGTTCGGTATTTTTTATATCAAATATGTTGGCTTTAGTCAGGGATAAGTTTGGACTTTGACTAATGCAGTTGCTTTTAGTTAATTGTTTCTTATCTGAATTAACCTGAAATATTACAATAAACCAAATAAATAATAGCTGTTTATTTTTAATAGTACAGAGTATATTAGCAATAGCTTCTAAAAAATATCCTTCGGTTTTAATTATTAAAGTGGCTTTTGTCAGAAAATCCACTTAAGACAATGCTTCTATAGTTGTAGATTACTAAATAAAATTTAAAAAAAAATTCAGGTTTTTTACTATTTAGAATCGAATTGAAATCCCAGCTGCTCATAAGAAAGACAATCTTTGTTTTGGAGTCTATTTATTTAATAAAAGTTAATACCCCACCCAGTGTTTTTTCGTTATCATCTTAGATATATAACATTCGTATTACCTATGATTTGAAATCATCATCTAGAATTTTTGAGGTCATCTTTTGACGTATAAGATTGCTTCCTTTTCAGCTAAAGTACATTTATCTTTTAAAGTTTTAATCTGCTTTTTTACGGCATATAACCCTAATATCATTTATTAACTAATTTGATCTGTTGCGGTTCATCCTTTTCTTACTTTTTTACTATTCCGTAAAGAGATGGTACATTTTCCTTTTGTTTGATATATAAAAAAAATTGAATATTTTCATTTGACAGTCGATGTTTACTTTTGGTACAAATTCCTAAGGTCTCCTCTTCATCATGCTAACTTAGAGTTCCAAAAACGTGTTCAGGAAGAAGACAGTGATTTCATAGAAAATAGTTATCAGCAAATTGGTAAGGTTTCTGAAACTAGAGCCAAAAGAGAGTTTTGTAGCACCGTGACCATGAGACCATTTGGCTTCTTCACAAAAACTAGTCGATAGTTAATTGGAGGGTAAAGTCAGAGATTGTTCAATTTCGTAGAGCATATTTACTTTTTAAGTAGGGAAAAAAGAGGATTTGGGAAAGGAATTGTTGAGTATAGGAACTCCATAATGGAAGTAGTTAATATACGAGGTCTGTTCAAAAAATATCGCGAATTTTGAATTTCCGCGGGTTACGTATATTCGATTTTCGATTTTTTCTGGCGTGTTGTTGGTACTCATGTCTCTCACCTATGCCGACAGGTTCGGCCATTTTGAATGTTCAGTTAATTTTTGACAGCTGCTTTGTTTGCACGTGTTTTGGTTAGTCTTCGATTTTTCCCCATTTTCGACCAAAAACAGCGTCGCATTAACATAGCTAAGGAGCCCAATCATCCCAATTGAAGCTGCCGTACGAGCCAAAACCGAAAAAGCGCGTAAAGTTCGGTCGAATGTGAAGGTTTTGCTTACAGTTTTCTTTGATTACAGGGGCGTGGTGCATCGTGAGTTCTTGCCACAGGGTAGAACGATCAATAAGGAATATTACCTGCAAGTTGTGCGCGAGCTGCGCAAAGCAATCCACCAGAAATGCCCGGATTTGTGGAAGAGCAAAAATTGGCTTTTGCCAATAATGCCGCAGCCACCATATTCCCCAGATCTGCCCCCCTGTGACTTTTTCTTGTTCCCGAAACTGAAGAGCCCCATGAAAGGTCGACGCTACGCTACGATTAAGGAGATAAAGACGACATCGGAGGAGAAGCTGAACAATATCACAAAAAATGATTCATTGAAGTGCTTCGAGGATTGGAAAAAACGTTGGAGAAGAAATAGATATCCATGAATAAATAAATAATTTTAGAAAGAACACAAAATTTGCGATACTTTTTGAGCAGATGGGAAATGGTGAGTTGAACGCCACAAGTATGGCATCAAAGATGAGCTTGGTTACCGGATTCTAAAAAATTTCGGAATTCTAGGGTAGCCAATTTCTAAAGTGCTACTTTATTAGTAGACTAGACTTTTTCAGGATTTCAGTATATCGTAAACGGTAGAGAGCCGTCCGATAGTCCAATTCGACTCGACGTTTCCATTGTTTAGCAAATTGCGTCGAATTTTACTGATTCTGAGATGTTGTAGTAGTGCCAGGAACTTACAAAGTTTCGTACTATAGCTCTTTGAGTGGGAGTATCGATCACGCACTCTTTACACAAAATCAGGTACCCTACGGTGTGCAAACATATTATGCCTGATCATAGGGTTTAGATGCCTTTAGCTGAAACGTGATATATATAGTTTTAAAGATTCTACCAAATTTCTTCTATTTATGGTCTATAGTATTTGTCTTTCTGCCCCTACATCCATATTTTAAATATAAAAGCTAAGATTTATATTTTTATCCACTAAAATAAAAGCAGATTTTTATTTAAGAGTATTTACTTTGGTCCACACTAATCAATTCCCCCTCCACATAAGATGCATTTTTAATTTTTATATTATGAGCTTTATTTAGTTTTCATATTAACTATAAATATCTAAAAAATCAAGAATTGGAATGTGAGAATGAGTATTTAGGAAGGGGAGACAGGCCACGGCATTTAAGATGTTACTTTAGAAATTGTGATAACTTAAATTAGACTCTTGACAGTGCACTTGCATTTCGTGAAAATTATACTTAAATGAGTTTAGATCTCCAGAAAATTGAGCAAAATAATCACTCGCTTAAAAGAAAAAGCTTTTTTTTGAAAAAAATATTAACAATAATTTTAGGATTTTAGTAAGCAATTTTTGTTATAATGATCAACCTTTCAAGTTTGAAAACTTTTTCTACTTTAAGTATAAAAATAATTAAAAAATTTTATTATTGCCAAGGAGTATTTTTAGATATATAATGTAGTAAAAGAATTCACTGACAATTGTTTCAAGAACTTTCTAAACTTTTGGGTTCTGAAAAATTGTGCGCACAACCTTGTATTATCCTCATGCTAACAGGAGTAATATTATCGATAACTCAAAGGATCGGTCAATAAAGAAAACATGTAGAATAAGGGTTTGAGACTTTGTGCACAGGCGAATTTTACCTTGTTAATAAAATTTTACATTTGGCGTTAAGTGTTAACATTAAAGAAAGAAATAAACTAAAATAAAATTTTACTATTAACATTAAATTTTAGAACAATAAATTAAATCAGAAATGAAATAACTCCTGTTGTGATCTAATAATAGCTCCTATTCTGAAGCAAATTTCCCAAAAAGCTTTAGTTTTAATTACATACATTTTTAATGGTATCCTGCGGACAATCTATTTTCCTTTACTCTGGAAATTTACTGTCATTAAAATGATTCCTAATCCAAATAAACCAATTAATTCACCTTCTTCCTTAAGACCTATCAGCCTCTTACTAATCCTTGGAAAGATTTTTCAAAAACTCCTATTAAAATGACTCTACCCAGTCCTAGTTAATGAAAAAATTATTACTGATCACCAATTTGGCTTCCGATCTGAACACTCCACAATCTAGGAATGCCATCGCGCTTGAATGTTGATCACATTGAATCCTATCTTGAGAGGAAAGAGTATTTCCCAGGAGTATTTTTAGATATCTTTCAAGCTTTTGATCGTGTGTGCCATCCTGGACTACTCTGAAAATTCAAGAGCTTTCTTCCTTCAATATACTACCTTATCATAAATTCATATCTCTCTGAACGTCATTTCCAAGTTACTATTAACTCAGGATCTTCGTAAATATATTCTATTCTATCCGGAGGTCCACCAGGTAGTATCTTTGGTCCCATTTTATATAATATTTAACATATACATCCCATCTGATCCTAATACTACCATACATCCCATCTGATCCTAATACTACCATACAAATCCTGACATAACTTCAAACAATTTACAATCCCATATACGAGGTATGTTCAAAAAGTATCGGGAACAAGAAAAAGTCACAGGGGCCCAGATCTGGGGAACACGGTGGCTGCGGCATTATTAGTGTGTTGTTTTTGGCCAAAAATTCGCGCACAAGCAACGATGTGTGAGCAGGGGCGTTATCATGGTGCAAAAGCCAATTTTTGTTCTTCCATAAATCCGGACGTGTCTGGCGGATTGCTTCTCGCAACTTGCCCATAACTTGCAGGTAATATTTCTTATTGACCGTTCTACCCTATGGCAAGAACTCATGATGCACCATGCCCCTGCAATCGAAGAAAACTGTAAGCAAAACCTTCACATTCGACCGAACTTGGCGCGCTTTTTCGGTCTTGGCTCATGCGGAAGCTTCAATTGGCAGGACTGGGCTTTGGTTTCCACGTCATAACCATAAACCCATGATTTTTCACCAGTTATGACCCTCTGGAGCTAATTTAAGATTCGTCACCAGTTATGACCGTCTGGAGTCCCACAGCTCTTTAATGTTAATGCGATGCTGTTTTTGATCGTTAATGCGATGCTGTTGTTGGTCGAAAATGGGCAAAAATCGAAGATGAGCCAAAACACGCGCAAGTAAAGCAGCTGTAAAAAATTAACTGAACATTCAAAATAGCCGAACTTGTGGGCATAAGTGAGAGACATGAGTACCAACATAACGCTACAAAAAAAAAATCGAATAACCCGCGGAAATTCAAAATTCGCGATACTTTTTGAACAGACCTCGTACATAACGTTCAATCCTAGCTTAAGAGATGGAAAGTGATGTGAAGAGTGAAGAAAACCTACCCCTTAATACCTTAATAGAAACATGATTCCACAATATGATAATGTTGTTATTTGGGACTTTACCTGGACAAGAGATTAACATGGAACAAAAATGCTAGACTAAAAAAAAAATTGAAGCCACTTGACGTTACCTACTACTTCTAAGACTACTGGACAAACGCTCGAAACTAACAATCAAAAGTAAACTTTTAATATAAAACACAATTATAAAACCTATTTGGTCTTATGAAATTGAATTTTGGGGTTTAACGGAACGTTCCAATTCCTATCGTGTCCAGGCCCTTAGAATCCAAGATCCTCCGTAAAATTATTGATGCCCCCTTTTATGTTCGTAACAACGTAATACGTCCTGATCTCAATGTTCTCATTGTTCAGGACCTGTGCACTTCCTGCTATCAAAACTTACACTCCCGTTTATCTTATCATCATAATCCACTTAAGAGGGAATTGTCCTGTTCTAGATGAATCTAACCCACGACGATGGGTGTTTACTCCCACTTTATGATGCATAAGATTGTTAATTAAAACATAATCTGCTTGTTACAATACAATTGTAGTTGGCAGAATACAAAAAAAAAATAGAAACAAGCAAGGTTGTGAAAGTCTTGTATTTGGGCAACTAATAAGCATAATATCATAAATTTCCTAGCAACAACTGATAATTAACATAAGATTATAAACACAACGTTTGCACGAATCATCTAACTTTTTTTTTATGTTCATACTAAATTGTAGGAGTTAATCATCAGAAGCAAAGCTCATAAACTTTAACTGAATGCGTATGAATTCCTTGGATAACTTTTCTTTTTTTTTTGTATTTACGATGAGAAATTTTATTCACTTTAATTTTCCGAATCAGAAAAAAAAATTGTTTACAAAATAGTGTGTAGTCGGTAATATTTTGGCTTGATTAAGGTTAATAGTTTTGACTTTGTATTTATTTTTGATTGTGTATGATTTAACCCACTTTTTTCTCCTCTTATATAATCAATAATATTCAGTGGAAACTGATCGAAAAGCTTATGAGCCCAAAACAATTAAAAACAAAAACAAAAGCTCTATAAAAAATAGCTCAACAGTTTTAATATAGAAGATGATATAAAAAAACAATTTTTAAAGATTTTTTAGTATAAACAAAAAACATCAGGGATACGTAAGTAAATTTAAAAATTATTAATAATGTCAAATTATTAGTTTTGTATGTATAAATACTCGTAAATTTTTGATGTCATCTTTCGTCCGAATACATCTTAATTGGTAGTTTAGTATTGATAGTATATGAATGACCCCTAAAATATGATCATCACTATATATTATAAAACAATTTCCTTGAAACGATTGTTAGTGGTCAATGTTCTCTATGAACGAAAACGAGTTTCATTTTCAGTTTTTCTTATACATTTTATATACTATATTGTACAAGTCTAGAGCATTCTTTTGTAGTGGTTATATTTCCAATCTACGCAAAATCTTCAAATTTTCGATGTGCTGGCTTTCATATGAGCACAGAATTATTTTGTTGTTCAAGTGATAAAGATGCGCGAACAGAGAATATCAGTGATCGTATTGACATTAACAGTTTTGTTGATATTTGTACATTATGTTTGTTACGTATCAGCTCAGCGTAATGTGGACGAGCTTATAAGGTAGTACAATATTTTTGAAAAATTTTTTTCATGTGCGATTTTGGATTTCTTTTGATGCGTAGCCACTTTAAAGAGCAGAAACAACAAGGTGCTCATTTTCCAAATCATCATCCAAATTTTTATCATGGATATCCGATAAATCACCATAATCATAATCAGGGAAATAGTATTAATCATCCACACCATAATCAGGGATTTGGTAGTCATTATCCGCACCATAATCCAGGGAGCTATGTTCACCATCAGCACTATAATCCAGGAAGTAATGTCCACCATCACATTCATCATCCGCTGGAGAATAGTGTTCATCATCCGCATCATAATCAGGGGAATAGTGTTCATCATCCGCACCATAATCAGGGGAATAGTGTTCATCATCCGCACCATAATCAGGGATTTGGTACTAATTATCCACACTATAACCACCAATCGACTGGATCAGGATCAGCAACATCAGCGGCAGTAACACAATTTCCCAATCAAGTTCATTATCCTAGAAGTTATCAATATCCAGTCCCGCGTACTCCACGGTATTTCGTGAATTTTTATCCTTTCCAAAAAGGATTCTACTATTAGTATTAATCCAGTTTTTCTTTTTTTTTCCTAAAATAATTAAAAGTTACTTATTTATTTGTACAAACTTAGGCTAATAAGAAAATCAGTGAAATTGTTTAGTTATTATAATAAGTTTTTGTAGAGTGCAAGAAAATAAGATAATTTTGATAAATTTAAGAAAATTAATTAGTGTTTGTTTTTTTTTTAATTAAGATAATTTTTTTTTAAATTTAGTTTACATAATATTTTACGGGATAGTTTTATAGAAAGATATGTGAGAGAAATCTGAGAAGAAGAAAAAAACTAAATGTTTTGTGTCAATAATTGTCAGCAAATAGTTTTAAAAAAATATTTCTGTATTAATGGTATTTAAGTTGAAGTTTATTTTTTCTGAGTGATCTTTAAGTTTAATCGCGTTACCTTGCAGACATCGTGTTTCTTTTTGTGGTGCCTTGTTATAGTGTTACCTTGAATTTTTACTTAATACCTATAATATATGAAAAAATATTTAATTGCAAATATTGATTTATTGCCCAATAATTGGGGGAGAACGTTTAATCTTTCGTGTTTTCGCTACTATAAAATTTTTCAAAATTACATATCAAAGGTTATTTATACATAAAAAAGTTCTTATGTGATTATTATAAATTTAAAAAAAAAACCCAACCAAACTCTCTGTTTACACGATTCCAAAATAACACCGGCAACAAAATCGCCGAACCTTTCCTAAATGATTTTTTTTCTTTATTTAACAAAATATTTAATTTGTAATAAAATATCTTTTGATTGAAAATAATTAATATTTTTTGAGATAATATACTCGTAAATTACAAATTTTAAATGTTGTCCGTAATCAAAAACAATGTATTCCGAGTATGTTTTGTCGCAATCGAAAAAATAAATTCTTTTTATTCTTTTTCATAATTAAAACAGCGAATTTTATCAGACAGTAATAATCGTTGATTGGAATAAATTATACAATAGATATTTAAAAAAATTTAGTCTAAAGGTCGTATTCACTCCAAACAGGTAATATTTGATTAAATGAAAAAACAAGAATTAAGAAATTCACTATACTGACTGACCATGACTAGTATGAGAGGAAGAGTGAAAGCAGCCAAATCACTTTCAGAAACACTTAACATCTACAATGATCTTCAGCATGAAGTGCATACTCTCTAACCTGTGTTATGGATAACGTTGAAAAAAGTTATCCATAACACAGTTATAACCATAAGAGGTGTCATCCTTATAAAGTCTGGGCAGCTTTTAGCCGACGACACCGACATTATGTGTCGATCAGAAAGAGCTGTACTAGAGACCTTCATTAAGATTGAGCCGGTGGCGAAAAATATTGCACTGTAACTAAAGGAAGGCAAGACAAAGTATATGGTGATAGTGTCGCTGCCGAGGATAAGATCAATCAGTACTAGAAATCCGATAATAATAAGAGTTGTAGCCAATAACATTATGGAGGAAGAAATTCAAGTACAGCTGCTAGCAGCCACCAGAGCCTACTTCAGTTAATCTCAATTAGGCCACTTGAAAATTTCAGCCCTCATGTATTTTTCGGTAACTTGGGTTTTCGGCAAAAGCATTGCACCTTTTTGTCTGCGTTTAAAAAAAGGATCGTTCGAAGAATGATCCTTTTTTTAAACGCAGACAAAAAGTCTGATCACCTACATGAGGATGGATGATTTCGAAGCTCATTCAACGATGTGATCATGGAGCGTTATCGCGATCGAGCGTTTGTTAATCCCTATGAATGGGGAAAATTCTGCCCGGAAAGTCTATAGTGGCTTTATTCATGATCTCAGAAGACAAAATTGTCCCTATTTTTGGTGGCGTGGAAGCATCCGTCTACGGCGGGGCATCCCGCTTGCTGGTTGTTCAGTTATGAATGAAGAGGTTCAAAATCTTAGTCTATGCCACCGGTGTGTACTGGTCCTGAACAGAATGTATTATGAAACTTGGCAATATCGGTGGGATGAGAGTATGAATGGCAGATAAACGCCCATGTTCATTCCGGATGTGTGCTTTGCATCTGCGTATGGACTTGAATTTGGTCTGTACCTTGGGTATTTACTCACGGAACACGGTAGTATGAATGGGTTCCTGTATGGGCGTGGTCTAGCTGCGGAGGCTAGAAGCCGTTGTGGGGGCGGTGGAAGAGAGTGCAAAGCACCTTCTCGTCGAGTGTGGCCTATACGGTGATTTGCGTGACTAAAGTGCATGTGGAATGGTGGTGAATGACGAGGGTGTGGATGTGAGTGGTGTATTGGGTGTGAGAGAAAGGTATAAATGCCTTAATAGATTTGCCGTGGCACTTTCTGAGAGGAGAGCGAGAATGGTGGGTGAATGAGTGTGTGAATGACACGCAGGGGGGCTACAATCGGATGAAAGACCAAGGTCGATTCCGGTTGTACTTTCTGGTCTTGGCGAACCCGCGTACCTAAGCTGGCTTAGTGGTGCCTAGGAATTTACAAGATTCCTGACCATAGTTCATTGGGGGCCCCTTGGTGTTCCTGACCATAGCGGGAACTGGGGGCTCCATGGTGTAATACACTGTGCCCGATTTAGGTAAGGCGTCATTTGGCAACAACGTGGTGGCTGTGGTTAATACCCATATCGCGGGTACGATCTCCGGATCGCAGGTGGGAAGTAACTGGCAATATTCATTTTGCAATTATCTTGAGCACTGTCACTGATAATGTCAGTAGAGGTTTAAGTCTGCCAATATTGGTGGTGCGTTGATTGAGCGTAACTCAATCCCTATAGTCGTAGACGACTCGTGGTTTTACGTTGCAGACAACTAGGTCCCGTTAAATAACACATTATAACTATCTTTGGTGGAGCGACGGCTTGAAACTGCAAGACATAATAAAAGGTAGTAGGATTTTTTTTTAAAATTGCAGGAATAATTGCATAATATTAAAATTGAAGAGGAAATTACATTTGGGCATTTGACTGTTCAGATTAGAGAATTTGAACAGCATTTGACTGTTCATAATCACACATGTTCCTGGTCAGATTTTCAACGCAGACGGAATCTGTCTTTACTGGACAAAAATATCTTTTAGAATGTTTATTGCAAAATTAAAAAAAAAACTGTTAGTTGTTTTAAAGTTACAAAAGATATCAAATCACAGTTTTACTATATAGCGAAGCTTGTTGTGACTGATTTTTAAAACGGTTCGTAATAAACCAAGCAATTTGGCCATGTACTATGAAAGGCATTAATGTGAAATTATGTTCAGTTTATTTGGATGGTAAATAAAAAAGCCTAGATATACAGAATTTCTTAAATAATATTTTATTCCTAAACGTTAGCCTATCATAAAGTAGATCATTCCAAATACTAAGGTACTATTTTCGCTACCGGATAGCATTTCTTTCATTTAACTATTGGATTAGGGAATAATCGCTACTTTCAAACTTTACAACATTGAATTAGCATTCAAACATATTTTTAGTACAATTGAAAATAACATTAAGATCGTCGAAGTATGGAAAAAATATTCCTCATGCGGTCATATATCAGATGGAGATCAGAAATGCCACTAAGGGTATTTTCTTTTTCATTTCTTTTAAAGCTATATGGGCGACTCTTTTTTTACCTAAACTTAAAGATTTTAATCTGATAAATTTCTCATGACACCGATATTTTCTGATGTCAGTTGGTTTCCCAAAATCATGACATTTGACGCTATTGGATTTTTCCTTGCCAAGACTATGTAAAATATTTTATTTATGCCGAAATAAATGGCGGAATTACAGTCCGAAATATGCAAAAAAGTCATCAGAAATTAGCACAAAAATATCGATTTTTACAAGAAATCTTGTGTCAGTCTTTTGAATTATATTATTTTATAATGGCGAGGTTTAAGAAATATTTATCAAAATCATAATTTTAAATGTGTTTTATTTAACTTTATTTTCCGAAACTATATTAAATAGCGAATAAGTCTTTCAAAACATGCATAACTGAATTAATAATTTATAACCTACTAAATGAAGATAAAACTACTGTTAATTCAAATAAATTTAAAAAAAAACTATATTTAAATAAGATTTAATTAGTGCCGCCAAAACACTGATTTCAACTAAAATTTAAATAAAAAATTTATCAAAAATAGGCAAAAACTACTTTTATTTGAAATAAATCAATTCTCTGAATAGTTAATTTTAAGCAATATTTTTCGTTGTGCTATTTTTTATCAGAAAAATTTAATTATTCTAATGATGATAATTGGAACATTTTAATTTCATGCCATTTAAGGTGTAGTAAAGTTTCTAATTTAAATAATCTTACTTTTAGGCGTGTGTTCAGTTGAAAAGTTTTTTGTGCTATTGATTAAAAACCTTTAAGTTGAGATAGTTAACTTTACATTTTCATAATTTCTGGTAAGTGCAATTTATTTACTTTTTAATAATTTTCTTAATTTTGATCGCTTCTTAAATATTATAAAGTGAAATTTCTAATAAAAACAATTGATTGGTTTGAGTGTATTTAGTTTTTTCTAAAGAACATAACTTTACCTGGCATAACTCTCGGTAAATAAAATTTTCTTAAAAAACATTCCGCCATTGTGACTTTTCTAACTTTCAATAAAAAATTATCAAAAATTATAATGTAGTCAAAAAAAAAAGAAATAATATCAAAATTTGTTTAATAGGTGATAATTTGTAAAGACAAGTTTAAACTACATAAATTTGATAGTCTGTAAATTGAAGATCTTCTGAAAAAAAATTAGTTAACATTAGAAAATAGATATTTATATATATTATTAGATAATATCTAATTAGAATTTTTTTAAAAAAATGCCCTTCATAAAGTGCTTGTTTGTACTTATTTTAAAAATGATAAGCTGTACTATAAGATTCTACACTTTTCATCATTCCCAACTCAAAATCATTTCTATTTCTATATATTTTCTTACAAAGAAAGCACGGCGTCCATTCTCCCGTTTAATTTTGAAACTTCCCTGCCATATCCGGATTGGAAATCGTGGTTCCGCGCAGAGTTGAAAATATTTGCATCTCTTAATGATTTTAAATAGCTTAATACGTAGCTGGGCGAACCTGAAGATTACTGTACTTTATTTACGGAATAATCGTGAAAGCTGAGAAGGTGTGTTCTATAAAAAACGATAATTCAGATCAACTCTATTTTTAACACTGTAAGGATTTTGGTTGGTATTAAATGTAAGACAATCAGAGTAGTTTAGATATTACTACTATCCTTTCTGGACGGAACGTTTCCCTATTCTCTCAGTTTAGGTATCAGAATGCCATTAGCAGAGGAAAGACAAGTTAGGGCTGCATTTTAGTGGAGCACAACACACTTTCCCAGTAGACTCTATCCATATTGAAACTGATCAAAAAACCTATCTTGTACTATCTTTATCAATTCCGCTTTACACCTATTCATAAATAAACTATTCTTACCAAATTATAATTTTCACAATTTTATAAAAAACGATTTTTCCACTATCTACTGAAAAAGAAATGTGGCCTCCCTTTCCTTAAATTATTTCTGAGTTAGAATAAAGAGAAAGAGTGAATCTATCTACTTTTTTTCTTTATTTCCATATGCCTCTGGCGCACCTGGATGCAAAAAACACCATTTCATTTACCTTTGAATTCGTGTATGGATTGTGTGATTCCACGCCTCTGTTCACAGACGCTAAAGTCATCCAGCTTGTTGGCGCTTAATATTGTGAGAATAATTGTGAACCTTTACTAGGTAGAAGTTCCCATTATCATGGCAACCTAAAGGCCACTAGGACGGTAGTTGAGACTTTAACTTATTTGCCCAAATATTACAGCGTAACAATCTTTATAAACTTTACGCTGTAAAATCCAGGTCTGCATCCTCGGCTATGAGCGATAGGTTCTACACGGCCCTATTCTCATTGAAATTCGGAATTGAATAAATGGCAGTTAACATATTCGTCCATGCGTATACAAATATATTGAGCCCACAGAAAATGGAAACAAAATGGGAATATGCCATATGCCTCACTTACCCATAATTTTCGCTTTGGTAACAAAGCTCATCTTTCATGCCATTCCGATGGTGTTCAACTTACTATTTCTCATATAAGAAATGAATGCGTCAAAATTTCTATTTCAAAAGGACTCCTTGTATCATGGAAATTTAGGACTAGCCATTTCATTGCCAAGCCCTATTTTTAACGTGCTTATACATTTTAATTTGGTTCACAAAATTTAACAATCTTTGATTTTTTCTCCAATTGACTATCGACCAGTTTCTTAAAGCAAGCTGGCAATGCAAACTGACAAAGACAGAAAATTGCCAAATGGCCTCATTGCCATGGCGCTACAAAATGCCCAAGGGCTCTTGCCTGAAACATCTTATAAAAAAAATGGCAATTCAGATTGCGATCAATATCGCGGAGAACGTAGTGCTATCATTTAGCCATCATCAAGGATCATTCTTGCCTAATCGAGTAACTCAGTACTAAGCGGAATAGAACAACGCCTTAGAATAAGGAGTGTTGTTGCATTACATTGGATGCTGATGCATCTGGAAATTTTGGGTAATGAAAGTACTGCTCGTCGTAGTCCAGTGCTCACAATTATTACCAATCTGCCTCACCTACTAACAAAAGGGCAGCAAACACTATAATCCATTTCCAAAGACATTTACTGGACCAAAAGCGACATTTTTTTAGCGACTTGTTTGGCAACCATCCACCAATGACCAATCTATTCAAAATCCATACCGTAATTCTGGGTACGTAAGCTACTCAGAATCCTTATTGGATATACTGCACTCATTCATGTTTTCTTTTTCGGCAACACCAACGGCCCGTTATGTGCATCACTCACATATGCATCCCGTGGCACCCAGTTCGCAATCAGTCACAAAGTAAAAAAATTCCAACTGATCAAGAATTACTTCGTTAATTGTGGAACTACTGAATCCAATAATTCCATTTGCATGTCCTATCTTTAAGCTCTTACGACATATGGTACTGATCTGTTCCAAAACACTAAACTTTTACTATTCTACCCAAATTACCGCAGATAAGTCTCCTTAATGTCAAATAGTACCAACAAGACCAAAGCCCTCTAGACTATACCTAATTTTATGACCTGATATGCTTATTAAACCCTTAACTCAAAAAGAGCTAAGAGATTCAATGCCGGTGAAAAAAAAATAGTTTTTGAGTTTTATTTTGCTGTCAAGTTTTTTCTGGGAGCTCAGGATCAGGTAGATTGAAAATCCAGTGAAACAAATTCAAGTTCAAACAGCTGGCCCACCAGTGCTTCTCAACAAACCTTAACTTAAATTTTTGTTTGTTTGGCTGTAAGCTCCCTGAGGCATGAGCAGGAGGCTAATTAGGTAGTTTCGTATGGGTAAATACTACTAGAAGCATGTAAGTATCTTTTTGATCTGGTTAAATACTGGACTTGTAAAAGAAAGTATTGGATCTAGAAGTTTTATAATGGGAAGGAACTCTACTCGAAAAATAATTCTTGGTTTGCTAACATTCGCTCAATTTATGTCGAAACGTTAGCAGAATTCCACAGGTTGACTTCAATTTTTATCTGGAAACAAATTATTTTTTTTATTCCAGTTTTGTTAAATTTCCATTTGGAGTCACTAAAAACATGTTGTCAATCAAGAAATATTTTTATTAATTTTATGTAACCAAATGTGATAAATTTGTAGTTTTTTAAAACATTTTCGAATCTTAGTTCAATTAACATGAGTTTTTGTAAAATTGTTTTGAAATAAATAAAAAAAATTTCGTAGAAAAACGATTAATAATTTATGTGGGGAAATTTTTTTGCAAACAGTTGTTTTTTTATCTTTGAATAGTAAAAGCTTCGAAAATTCATATAAATTGTGCAAAATTAAGTTGCTATAACCGAAAAAAAACAAGATTTTTCTATGGATTCTTAAGAAGTTATTGGATTTCCCTACGAAATCGGAAATTCCAACTATCCTAATTTCCATTTTGACTAAAAATTTCAAGATTTGCAAACAAAAATAAGTTACCAGAATAATTATTGTTTTTTTTTTTTGTATTCCATCTCTTGCTGGTCTTCTGTTATTTGTTATTTGTCAAATTTTAATAAATGATAATAGAGGCTTGGGAGCAGAGGAAAACACATGAGCTTTTTAGTACAGGTCTTTCAGTCCGGGTTACCTAGTTCTCAAATTTACCATTAAATATGTGATAAACACGAGTCTGGTCGTGGTTAAGAATTGAGATCTTCTTCTAAACGGGTTGCTTCCTGAAAATCACGGGTTTGACAACTACTATATAACCCAAACCAGCACGTTTACTTGAACCATCTGACAATAACTAAATCACCTTTTTTTCCATGGATGGATTTAAATCCTTTTCTCACAACATTAACACGTTCCATTTTCACTGAACTATAGTAATTGATTTCTAACGCAAATCAAATTTTTCGAGGCCCAAAGGAAATTTTTTTTAATCTTTTATCGTAATTATTTTACTAAAGAATATTTTTATCAACTTGATGCATATAAGTAACCTCAATGTTTTGTTCGTGATCGTAGTGCAAAAATGAACACTTTAATGGTTCGTAGTTTGATCGATTATATACCATATTTTATAAAAGAGGGCAACATTTTTATATTTTGAATACTTATGAAAAAAAAATATATATCAATTTACATTTATTCATAACTATTAACGCAACATGGGTTCATCATACAATAACACACGAGAGCCCAAAGATTTGTCCAAACGGTGAGTTTTCCGTTGCGAACCGGCGCCGAAGAAGACTTAGGCAACTTTATCGGCCCAACAAAGTCACGGCCACAGTGTTTTGGGTTGAACGAAGCATAATTTACGTCGTTTATTGGATCGTATCAACAATGATGTGAAAAGGACAAATTCTTTGTTTTAGGTTATGAATTGCTGCCTCATCCATTATATTTGACAGATTCGTGCGGAAAAAATTTATTTCTGAATATGAGTAAATGGCTCGGCAGAAAAAAATTTGGCTTAAACGTTGACGTGATTGCTGAAAAAAAAGCCTATTTTATTGGGTTGGAGATATCGGCAATTTTTTTTCTAGATGGGTAGTTTTTTTTTACAGACACAAGGCCAGGTATTTATCATACAACCCTTCTATTATTATTTTTTCCTAATATTCGAAGACGAGCCAAAATACGTGCTGAATATTCCAAATGGCCGAGCTTGTCGGCATAAATGAGAGACATGAGTACCAACATAACGCCACAAAAAATTGAATATACGTAACCCGCGGAAATTCAACATTCGCGATACTTTTTGAACAGACGTCGTATGAGTAGTGTGATCGATGTTAGAATTATTTATCCCAGAAAAACGTAATATTCTATTATTCTGCTAGTTGTATTTTTCACATAACGTGTTTTGGTTGTCTTAAAAACACATCCGAAAGGCGATGAAAAGTGGATATATTTCGAGAATCCTAAACGCAAGAAATCGTGGGTTGATCCTGGCCACCCATCAACATCTTCCCCAACACCAAATCGCTTCGGACGGAAGATGATGCTGTGCGTTTGGTGCGATCATCAGGGTATCATCTACTATGAGATGTTGAAACCTGGTAAAACTGTCAATGCCCACCGCTACCACTAACAACTGATCAAATTGCATCGTGTTCTGCGTGAAAAAAGGACGAATCATCAACAAAGACATGACAAGCTGATTATCCTCCACGACAACGCACCATTGCACACGTCAAAAATGGTTCGAAACTACTTGGAGACACTCAATTGGGAGGTGCTACCCCACTCCGCTTATTCAACAGAACTGGCCCCTTCCGACTACCACCTGTTTTCGTCGATGGGCCACGAGCTCGCTGAGCAGCACTTCGATTCTTACGAAGACATCCGAAAATGGCTTGATGAGTGGTTTGCATCGAAAGAGAAGGAATTTTTTTGGCGTGGTATCCACAAATTGCCCGAGAGATGGGAAAAATGTGTGGCGAGGGTAAGTACTTTAAATAAATTTGTTTTTGCTTTCTATGAAAAAAAAAACATGTGTTTTGATGACTAAAAACAGCGGATTAAAGCTTATACACCTGGTACTATGGTTTTTAATGGAACTGTAGTAAATTTGAACCGATGATATTTTTACTTTTTTTATGAAACTGGAAGAAAGAAGCAATATCGATTGTACCAATTTTTTTTTCTTTTAATAGAGTTGAAATTGTCTACATCATATGTATAAGCTTAAATCCGCTGTTTTTTATTAATTACCTGGTAATTTACAACTTCTTTACCAAAACTGTTTAAACGTCTCCACTGAGAGAACTCTTACTTTTATTCCTAACGGCACACTGCAACGAGACTCTTAACTACAATCCTACTTCGTACGAATTATAGACACTACATTTTATAAGAAAAGATTCTTTATAAAACTTTTCAGAGTAACTGAAAATGTGTTATGATTTAGGTTGCCATACCTACAGATAATTAAAGTGGTATACTGTTTATTGAAAGACATTGGAAAAATTGGTTATTGAGAGAAGTGGTACAGTATTTTCAACCACTCTTGTTTCAGTATAATAAAAATTAAAATTATTTTTCGATATGATAGCTTTGGGTTCAATCCTTCAGAAGCGAAGCTCTCAAAATTTAAATTCAAAAACTTCCTTCCATCTTCCATCGTTAAACTATCTGCAAAAATACTTTTCGGCTCATAGTAAGAAAAAATTTACACACATAAAACGGGTTGATCAATATTCACATTTGGAAAAAAAATTAATTTTTCTAGTATTAATTCTGGAATTTAATTGACTATAATTTCAAAATGTATTCCATATTTTCAAATACGAGGTCTGTTCAAAAAGTATCGCAAATTTTGTGTTTTTTCAAAAATTATTTATTTATTCATTAATATTTATTTTGTCCCCTTCAAATAATCCCCACCGGATATTATACACTTGTGCCAACGTTTTTTTCAATTAAAAAAAAGATCTTTTTTTTTAATTTTGTTCAGCTCCTCCTTCGATGCCGTCTTTATCTCCTTAATCGTAGCGTAGGATCGTCTTTTCATGGTGAAAAAGTCACAGAAGAACAGATCTGGGGAATACGGTGGCTGCGGCATTATTCGTGTATTGTTTTTGGCCAAAAATGGCAAAAGCCAATTTTTGTTCTTCCACAAATCCGGGCGTTTCTGGCGGATTGCTTCACGCAACTTGCACATAACTTGCAGGTGTTATTTCTTATTGACCGTTCTACCCTGTGGCAAAAACTCATGATGCACCACGCCCCTGCAATCGAAGAAAACTGTAAGCACAACATTCACATTCGACCGAACTTGGCGCTTTTTTCGGTCTTCGCTCGTGCGGCAGTTTCCATTGGGATGACAGCTTTGGTTTCCACGTCATAACCATAAACCCATGATTCGTCATCAGTTATGACCCTTTGGAGCAAAGTTGGGTCGTCGTGGACAGAGTCCAACAGCTCCTAAGCTAGCAATGTTAATGCGATGCTGTTTTTGGTCAAAATTGAGCAATTTTGGTACGAATTTCGTGTGGACCCGTCTCACGACCAAATCATTGGTAAAAACCGAATGGCACGAGCCAATCGATATGT
This sequence comes from Atherix ibis, assembly GCA_958298945.1. Taxonomy (NCBI): domain Eukaryota; kingdom Metazoa; phylum Arthropoda; class Insecta; order Diptera; family Athericidae; genus Atherix; species Atherix ibis. Next base: position 52,744,708 of record OY282609.1, read on the forward strand.
TTAAGTCCTCAGGAACTTCTCTTACGGTGATTCGATTATTGCCAAATACTATTTTCTTCACTTCATCAATGTTTTCGTCTGTTGTTGACGTGCTCGGGCGTGCGACACGCTTCTCGTCGTTCACATCTTCTCGGCCCTCTGAGAACATTTTGTACCACCGATAAACGTTGCTTCGGTCCAAGGTAGCTTCACGATATGCCACAGTCAACATTCGAAATGCGTCTGCGCAATTAATTTTGTTTTTCACACAAAATTTGATACAGATTCTTTGATCCATTTTTTGAAATGGGCAAAAATCAAAGACGAGCCAAAACAAGTGCAAGCAAAGCAGCTGTCAAAAATTAACTGAACATTCAAAATGGCCGAACTTGTCGGCATAAGTGAGAGACATGAGTACCAATATAACGCCACAAAAAATCGAAAATCGAATATATGTAACCCGCGGAAATTCAAAATTCGTGATACTTTTTGAACAGACCTCGTAGAACTAATATTATAATAAAATCTAAAGTAAAAAATTTTCATAATAATTTTATTATAATTTTTATTTATAATTAATTTTGTATATTTTTATTTTTTTACACAGGTTCGTAATTTATTCGGAATCAGGAGACTGTGTTGGTTCAAAAACGGTTCCATAAAATATTGGTGATCTTGTAGGTTCATGTCTTATAAAGAATATGTATGGTGTGTTTACAGTAACGGGTAATGGTACCATTCTCCTTGCTGCACCATAGGTAACAGCCCCACCTTCAGTACCTTTTTCATTTACTGTTAGGCTAACCTTATGCATTATAGAATCAACGTACAAATGTGGATTCTTCAATTCCGTTCTACGTAAGGATTCGAGCTCCTGTAGGGCATTATGTTCATTTGTTTTTAAATCCTGTCGTTCAAGAGGTTGAGGTGAAACACTTTCCAAATTGTTTTCCGATATTAGAGAAAGGTCACACCCAGTTTCAGAAAATATAGAACCTAAGCCTTTCTCTTGGAATACCGTTTTCAAGTCGATAGTATTTTCAACATTTAGTTTTGGTAGTGTAAGATAAACCATGCGTGAGGTCATTTTCAAGATCATTTCGTCAATTTGATAAGCGGTAAGTGTCTTTTGGAACTCTTTCAGTCGTTCGCGGCTTGAATTTCTCGGCACAATTACGTACATTATTAAGTGATCACCTCTGTACGGAAGACCTATTATGTCACAGTCTGAAATATCAAAAACACAACAGCAATTATTATTTATTCACGACTATACATATTCCAATTAACTCACCATAATCCCTCGAGTAGTAATATGGAAGATTGTCATTATTTTTCATCATTTGGACAATAACTCCAGGATGGTTCACACCATTTGGATAAAATGTATCACTTTTATGCACAAGAAAAAAATCAAAAAAAAATTCCGAAATTATTTAAAACTCTAAGATATTCCGTATTAAAAAATAAATAATTACTTTTTGGTATACTCTTCGTAAAATGTTACTTTCCAAAAGCCTAGAAAATATAAAGAACTAGCAATGATCATTCTTGTCTTACGATCGATTGGATCATCGAAAATAGTCTTTATTTTTTCGTGCGTTTTCTTTAAAACCCAATTATTTATATAATCTCTGGAGATACTCTCATTTCCGATAAAATCGAGCGTATTAACTTCTGCATCGTATGTCGATTCTATGGCATCTTTGTAAGTTGGCCTCAAATTAAACGTATCAGCAAGAAATATACCATTTGCTATTTCAATACGATTTTTATCTGTTCCTCTTAATTTGACGTATTTTTAGAAAAAAAATGTTTGACTTTCTTTAATATTATAAAATTTTAAGAAAATACCTAGAATCGCCGCCCACTTCCTTCAGTACTTTATCGATTAATTCTCCGAAAGCTTCATGTATTTCTGATGAGTTAGACTGAAAATAACCACTTTCGCTGTATCCCAAATAGTTCATGAATTCCTCATACGTGATTCCTTTTGATCCCAGGAATAACATTGAGAGTGCACTAACTATACTGAGCGGTGAAAATACTTGCGTTTTCTCATCGTAATTTTCTGCAAGATAAGTTCCAATCTCATTCGAAATTTGTAGTATATGCCGTGATATTATGTCAAATTTTACATCGACAAAAAATTCGACTCTACTGAATCTTAACAAGTTCCTTCTGTTTGGACAAAAATATAATTCCATTTATACAATAATGAGTTTTAATTGAGATATTTTTTGTCTAACTTGTCAGTACTCGTAGCATTGCTATTTGGCTGTGCAAACACTCCATAAAAATGCAATCCGATTAGCAACACTATCGACAAAACTGTCAAATGACTGCAACTGTTTCTTCTGCCAAACATCCTTCCAACTGGAATAAGAAAAACTCACTGTACTGATTTTGTAACAAGTCGTAACTTTTTGTTCACAAACTTTATCATCAACAGGAAGGTCAACACAACAACGTCGATTATGATTAACGATCACTACGAAGAAAATATTAATGCTATTTCGTAAAAAAATTGATAATTTTTGTTACATTTGTAAATTTTTATAGAATACTCCAAATGTTCTTGCAAGTATAAAAAATTAGGAGTTTCTAAAAATTGCCCGTAATCTTGTTTAAGATCGTTGCTAGTTATCAGAATTTCTTTAGAATAAAAACAATTTCGGAAAATAAATTGTTTTGACTTAAATAATATAAGGTTTTTACGCTGTTTATGCTCAGCATATGTGTATATCAGACAACGGAGATTGTATACAGAATCTGTAAATATAGTAACTTAAATTAAATAGAAATTTGGGTTATTGTAGGCGTACCAAACACAATTTTTAGTTCAAATATTCATAAAACATATTTATAACATTCGCAATCTTCTGAAAATTTAAAAAAAGGATTCAATTTTTGTGGATATTTTAACAGTAAACAATATCTCATCTGTACCTTGTGATCGTTAATACAACTATTATAACATCTCCAAAAATTTCAGGTATTATAGTTTAAAATTTTTATCCATATTAAGTATCATGGTCCAGGCACAATGGCCTAGACATCATAGTCAAAGCACCATGATACAGATACCATGGACTAGGCACCATGGTCTAGGCATCATGGTCTAGGCACCATGGTCTATGCACCATTGTCTAAGCATCATGGTCTAGGCACAATGGCCTAGGCATCATGGTCTAGGCATCGTGGTCTAGGCATCATGAGTTAGGCACCATTGTCTAGGCACCATGGTCTAGCCACAATGGTCTAGGCATCATGGTTTAGACATCATGGTCTAGGCATCATAGTCAAAGCACCGTTGTACAGACATCATGGGCTAGGCACCATGGGCTAGGTACCATGTCCAAGGTACCATGGTCAAGGCACCATAGTCTAGGCACCATACCATGGTCAAGGCACCATAGTCTGGCAGGAGAGCAAGAACGCCAATATCGTAGGAAGAAGGAAGAGCGGCGAAAGGTCCTCTGTGAAGAGGAGAGACCCGAGAGTCTTCGCCTCTGGCAAGAAAGATGGGACAGCTCGACGAAGGATTGGTGGACCCATCGACTGATCCCAGATGTCACCAAATGCCTGCACGGGGAAGTCGGGTATTACATCACCCAACTCTTGACTGGACATGGATGCTTTCGGGCGTACTTGCACAGATTCAAGAGAACAGACTCCCCAAACTGTCATCGCTGCTACGATGTGCTGGAAGATGCCGAACACGTGTTCTTCCAATGCCACTTTTACGAGGGGATACGGGCAGGACTGGAAAAAAATCTGGACCGTTCCATCAGTCCAGAAAACATAGTGGAGTGCATGCTGAAGAACCAATCGGCTTGGAACAAAGTTGCAGAGTACGCGGAATGTATCATCAAGGATCTTCACACCACGTACGAAGAATAGGCCGCGAGGCGTCATAACATCGGGACAGCAGTAAAATATAATAAATAGTAAATTATTATAAGAACGCCCCGGTGAAGTAGTATTTACAAAGAGTGCCGCCGGGGAACCATCGTTCCGGGAGCAAGGGTAGAGGTACAGATTAGGTTTTAGCGAGGTAAAAATCCCGCATAACTCGTCTGACAGGCAGAAGGCCTCCCAGTCGAGTACCTTTCGTAGGTTTCCCCCTGTACCTCAATAATCTAAATAAAAAAAAAAAAAAAAGATTGTCCTGGCACCATTGTCCAGGCACATGGTCCAAGCACCATGGTCTAGATACCACGCTCCAGGTACAATACTCTTGCCACCACGGCTGGACACCATAGTTTCGGTGCCATGGTCTAGACTACATGGTCTAGGCATCATGGTCTAGGCATCATTGTCTAGGCACTATGGTCTAGGCACCATAGCCAAGGGACCATCGTCAAGGCACCATGGTCTAGGCACAATGATCTAGAAATCATAGTCAAGGCACAATGGTCCACGCACCATGGTCCAGGCATAATGGTCTAGGCGTCATAGTCGAGGCACCATGGTCCAGGCACCATCGGCTAGGCACCATGGTCTATGTACCATGTTCTAGGCACAATACTGTTGCCACCACGGTCTTGGGACCGTTATCTGGGCACCATGATCTAGGCATAATAGTTTAGACACAATGGTCCAGGCACCATGGTCCAGGACCCATGGCCTTGGCACCATGGTGTAAGCGTCCCATAAAAGGATCTTGACTGAAACGGCTAATAAAATGAATTTTTTTTTTTTAATGAATATCAAATTTGCATAGTGGCGCGTTCTTAGACACTTTGAAATAATTTTTAATGTTTTTTTATTATTAATAGCCCAATTTTTTCAAAAGCAATGATAGTCATTACTTATGTTCTATTTTTTTTTGTGTGCTTTTTTAGACCATTTCAATAAGAACATGTACGCAAAGGTAATCATTAGAGTCCCACAGACATGAAATCAGTTTTGTAATAAAAAACACAGAAGCTATTAACCTTTCTAGGACACAAAATATTATTAAAGCAAATTTAAGACACGATAAGGTGGACATGGGTGGAATCTTAAAAATCCTGATACTCAGAACAGTGTGTAATTGCATTGTTAGGAATTTTATTCTGTGTCTGGACTTTCCGGGTGGTTCTTATTTGTAAACTCATTCAGCGAATGTTGACCATTGATTTCATAAAAACATTGCAATATCAATTCAGCTAAAAAAATTTGGCTCGTAAATATGAAAAATTTAGGATTAATTTCAGAGACTGAAAAATCATCAAATACGGAAATCAATAAGAAAACTATCCTGCACATCATCTTGTCAAAAATTTCGTTGTATCAAAATTTTTCCACAAATTAATTTTACTCTATTTTTGTTAATAAAATATTTATAGATAAGACCAAATTATTCATAAATAGTACCATCATGTTAAGCTTACAAGTATTATGCGTCGCAAATAATTTTAAAAATTAATCTTCAACAACAGAAGAAAATGTTCATTATTTTTGAAAATAAATGCTTATCAAGTTTTCATATTTTAATCGCAAAATGTGAACTATCGTGACTTTTAAGTATAGAAAGCCATTGCCGAATATATCAATTCTTTTCGAGTATTCTCAATTTTTATTTAATTTTATTTTTATTTAATATTATTACAAAATAAAGTTTTCTTGGTGGAATATATTGGCTTTTTAAGTATAATAGGCATTTCAGTTAAACACTTCGGGATTGTGTTGGTTCAAACACTGTACCATAAAATATGATGGTTTTGGTAGACTCGTGACGTATCAGGAACATATAAGGTGATAGAACACGCATAAATGCTTGAACAGATTTATTGATAGACGAATAGGTTGCAGCTCCTCCCTCAGTTCCCTTCTCGTTAACGGTGAGGCTAACTTTGTGGATAATAGCATCGGCATACAAATGTGGATTGCTAAGTTGTGTTCTGCGTAAGGCTTCTAATTTCTGTAGAGTGAAATGCTTATTTAACAATTGACGTCTGCGGCGACTATAAATACTATTCCGATTCTCGTTTAATTTACTACGAGAGAAAATGTATGGAGTCGATTCTGACTCACCATCCGATATTAGGGAAAGATCACAATATGCTCTAGAAAATATTGAACCCAAACCTTTGCTTGTTAGTATTTTTTTCAGATCGATTGTACTTTCAATATCTAGTTTGGGCATGCCTATTACAACATCAACCATTTCCATTTTCGAAATAATTTCATTTATTGTGTCAGCATTGAGAGCTCGCTGAACCTGTTTAAGTCTTTGACGAGTTGAATTTTTCGGATGAATTATGTACATTTGGAACTCATCATCCTTGTAGGGAATACCCAATATTTCCAATCCTTAAATATTAATGATTTATAAAAAGTCCGTCAATTTGTTTTCAGAAGTACTCACCATGCTCTTGTGATCTATAATATGGCATAAAGCCACCACTTGCCATATAATCGATAGAAACGCCAGGATTTTCGGGACCATTTGGATAGAAGGTTTCACTATTTATTTTGTTATTAAATAAACCAATAAAAAAAATTCTTCCATATAATATAAATATTTTGAATATTTTGAAAAAATTACATTCTTGTAAATTTCTCATGAAATGTTGTTTCCCAAAATCCTAGGAAGTAAAGTGAACTGGCAATAATTAGTTTAGTATTTGGATCGATTGGACTATCAAAAATACTCTTTATTTTTTGATGAGTTTTCCTATTAACCCAACTATTTATATATTCTCGGGCAATCTCCTCTGCTACAACATAGTCAAGAGTCTTGATTTCGGCATCGTATGTCGATTCTATGGCATCTTTATAAGTCGGCCTTAAACTGAACTTATTAGCAAGAAATATCCCATTGGCTATTTCGACTTTATTTTTTTCTTCAGCACTAATTTTTAAACAAATTTCACATAATTTTATTTTAGTATAAATCCTTTGTAAACTTAGATAACTATACCTGGAATTTTCACCAACTTGTTGAACGACTTTTGTTATCAGCTCCCCGAAAACATCATGAATTCGTGATGGATTGGAATGGTAATATTCATTATTATTGTAGCCTAGAAAATTCATGAATTCACTATATGTGACTCCCTTGGATCCCAAAAATAACATCGACAAAGCCCCGGCTATACTGAGCGGTGAAAACACTTGCGTTTTTTCCTCATAATTTTCACCAAGATAAATGGCGATTTCATGGGAAAATTGTAGAATATTTTTTGAAATTATTTCGATGAGTTGCTGGTTGTCAACAGTGGGTGTAAAAGTTTCATGAGTCTTAGGACCTGCAGAAATCGGATGAGTATTATGTATCGGAAAACCTCCAGAATGTTGATGAGTTTCGTAAGATGTAGGATTTCCATATATTGTAGATCCTTGTTGTTGTGGTCTAGAAAAATTTACTTTGTCTTGTTGATTGGTGCTTTCACTATTATCCAAATGATTGTTATTATGATGATTTGATGCATTCGCATTATACAATCTGAATTTTATATCAAAACCACCAACAATAATTCAAAATAGAAATCAATTTTAAAGAAAAAACAAATTAAATCAATTTTTTCACTACTATACCGCAATAAATCTGAGACACTATGTTGAGCAAGGATGTGAAGTCCGCAAAATTGCAATGCGAACAAAAATCCCACCGTCAAGATGGTGAACGAACTGTGGTCGTTTTTTATTCTGAGCATCTTTCTCGATTGAATGTCTAAAACTTTCTGAACTGATTATTAAAAATATTGCAACTTTTTGCTTATAAGCTTAAGATTAATTAAAGGTCATCATCATATTGACATCATTCTGATATTGACTATCATATTTGCAGTCGGAATCTTGGTCCCATTGTTGTCGAGACTCCTCACCAATCGCGAATAAGTTAGTAAAGAATAAAAATAAAAGATGACCACTCATAATATTAATACTGTGTCACAAAACACTTTACCGATACAACTCAGTTCGTTTACTATTCCATTCATAACTATCTTATAGCGCTTGTAAGGCATAGACAAGTAGAGCCTCAACTGTAAGCTTGTTTCAAAATTCTGTGTTTTCCAAACATCGTTTGTGAGATCTTGTTCATTAAGTTCGGTTTATTTTTGATATTTTTCGTTATTTACATTTTTAAATGTATTAACAGACTTTTTCTTATCTCTTAATAGCCACAAAAAAGAAAATATTCCGCACACAAAAAAAAAGTACTTTTATTTTGATAAAATCTCTCGGACGCGATTTGCATTCAAAATTAGCAGCTTATCATAAGATTGGAAATTTTATTAACCTCCAAGAAAAAAAAATTGTTTTAAGATATCACATTTTATATTAGTCTTTAAGTTTGGAAATTAAGAACTCTCTCTCACCTTATTGAACAAATTAGACTATGTTTTGTCTTTAGTTAAGACAAATTATTACTGCCAATTTCTGTAAAAGAAAATAGAAATGAGCTGATATTTGTATGGAAAAAACTTTGATTTTTCAGTTAGGCAGTAAAAAAATCATATTCTAGTCTTGTTGGTTTATATTTTTATAAATTTTTCATTAAAAAACACTTTTTAACATGATCGTTAATATTGCGTGAACAATATAGGATTCCAAACTAAGAAAAAGTGAAATACTTCTTATCAATTTTTGTTTTAAGTGCTTTTTAGAAAAAGGAAATTGTTTCACTATGTGCTAAGAGAACTCGCTTTTGAAATTTATCATCATCATCATTAACAGAGGCTAACCAGGAGTCCGCCGTAGACTTGCTGAATCAAATAACTCCAGACGTCCCGGCTTCATGCCGCAATTCTCCAGCTCGGCACTGTGAGCATGTTTTTGGCATCTTGCCAAGGTCTACCTCGTCTTCTGGGACCATAAATAGAGCCGTTGTAGACTTTTCGGTTGGAACTCTCCGTCATGCATATGGATTAGAGACACTCTGAGCATGTTTTTGGTGTCTTGGCAAATCTACCTCGTTTTCTGGGTCCATAAATAGAGCCGATGTAGATTTTTCGGTTGGAACTCTGCGTCATGCATATGAATTAGAGACACTCTGAGCATGTTTTTGGCGTCTTGGCAAGGTCTACCTCGTTTTCTGGGACCATAAATAGAGCCGTTGTAGACTTTTCGGTTGGAACTCTGCGTCATCCATATAGATTAGAGACACTCTGAGTTTGTTTTTGGCGTCTTGGCAAGGTCTACCTCGTTTTCTGGGACCATAAATAGAGCCGTTGTAGACTTTCCGGTTGGAACTCTGCGTCATCCATATAGATTAGAGACACTCTGAGCTTGTTTTGGCGTCTTGGCAAGGTCTACCTTTTCTCCTGGGACTATAAAAACAGCCGTTATAGAATTTTTCCGGATGGAACTCTCCGTCATCCATATGGATTAGGTGTCCAGCCCACCGCAGCCTATTGCTTAATTTGATCTATAACTGGGCGGTTGCGATAATATTCAAAGATCTCGTCATTAAATAGTCTCCAAAATTCTCCCTCCTCATGTAAGGAGCCGAAAATTCTTCGAAAAATCCTACTCCCGAACGTTATTTTTGCTAAGAACCCAAGTTTCCGAATAATACATAAGGATAGGCAATACTAGTCTTTAGTAGTAATTGGTTTTGCCGTCGATGCCAACAGTGCAGCTCTCAACATTGTTTGCCTCCTGCTAAATATTAATGACGGTTTCTCGTACATCTCTTTCTAATCGACACCTAATTTGCTTGCAGGCAATTTAAAAGTTCACTTAAAAAACTTTGCACAGTTCAATATGCTTTTAGGAAAATAACAATGCATGTTAAAAAAAAATTCGGTACCAACTAAACTCCTTTTTTGTAATTAAAATTTTCTTGAAAAATTTTTCTTAATTTACACTATTTTTTAAAGGAATAAAACTATCTCCTTAATTTACCTAATTTAAAATAATAAGAATATGTACATTTAAGATATTTTAAGATAAATTAAATTCAACCAATTGAAATTATTTTTTTATAAAAAGCTTATGGAAAAGTGAAAATTTTCTTTTAAAAAAAAGAAACTAAATTTGGATTACTTTTGCAAAAGGAAAGAATCACTTAAGAATTACCAAATTTAATATTTTTAAAAAGTGTACAAAAATCACTTTAAACAAGTTTATTTCATTTAACTAAATGGACCTTTAAAGATTTGAGGTAATTTTTCATCAGTTTTCAATTAAAAAAGTTGATAGAAATTGTCCAAAAAAAAATCTCCCTATTCGGCTCCATAACTTAGAATGGATTTTTAATCAGTCATTTATTGTCCATAATTTTTAATTATTTCTAATTCGAGATCAAAACTGTTGAATACAAAATCATTTCTTGAACTTAAAAAAAAATCTTGAAATAATTCGTCTAATTTAAACTTATTTTGCGAAACTAAATATTCTACTTAAAAAACTTTAACCAATTCAACTGATTTCATCATAATCAACGGAGAGTCCTGTCTTGGCTTGTTAAATAAAATAACACCATACGTCACAGCTTCACGTCGTGGTATTCCAGTTCCACACTCTCAGCATGTTTTTAGCGTCCAGGTTAACACCATCGCTCCACCGAAGGCAGATGCTACCCCATAAATTAACATGGTTGAGATTTTCCGGAGAGGATCTTCCTCTTCCATACGGATTAATTGCCCAGCCAAGTGCAGTCTATTGAGATTAATTGTAACCACAATGAGGTGGTCGCGATAACGCTTCAGTATCTCATCCTTAAATAAGCGCCGAAACCGTCCATTCTCATGTAGGGGCCAAAAATTCTTTGAAGGGTATTTCTCTTAAACGCGGACAAGATTTTCGCAATGGTTTTTGTTGAGAACTAAAGCAGTAGCTTCGATAGTATGGTCAGAGTTTTCTTGCGACTGACTGAAGCGACCCTTGTATAATTTCCGACGCCAACGGCTTAATCTTGGGGAGGGTCTCTCATACAGCTCTTTCGGATTAACACATTATATCGATGGCACCCTATACTTTGTTCTGCCTTAATTTTGTGTAGCTCAAGATTTTTCACCGAGAAACATCTCTTTCTGATCGACATCTCATCTGCTTTCACGGAATCACAAGTTTCTCTTTAAAAAATTCGCATAGTTCAATATACATTTTGGAAAAGAATAATGCCTTTAAAAAAAATTTTGAGCAACTAAACTTCTTTTGGGTAATTGAAATTATCTTTGAACATGTTCACCTGACTAAATGGGACTTTAAAGACTTGAAAAAAGTCTATATTATCTTATAGATTATTTTGTAGGCATCTATTTTTCTGTTGAATATTTTAAAAATTTATTATAAAAGCCCACTTAACCTCTCTCATTACTCCTCCCTTAGCATAGTCGAAATCATTTCTTTATCAACTATTAATATTCGTATGCTAATAATAAGGAAGAGTATACAATATAAAATATGTAAAGTGCTTTTAATATGCTAATATTTAAGACTCGTATGTGCAGAATTTGTAATATATTTTTGCGGAAAAAATAGTCTCCTAATAATACTATTAACTATATGGAATAATGGTCATTTTGAATAACAACAATAAAAAGTAGTATAATTGCTCCTTTAAGTATAAAATTTTGAAATAATATATTTTAAAGCAAATCTATTTAGTATACAATCATCAAAATATTTTTGCAAATGGTTCCCATAGATTCCACGAAAAATTACGGAATATTTATTTTTATTTTTAAGAACAATTCTACAAAATGTCTGCTTAATTTGTCCACAAATAATTAAAGTTTTTTTCCATCAAAAATCTACTTGCTTAGATAAATTTACCTTAAAAATGTTTGCAATATTTCCAAATAATATAAAAGAGTGCATAAATTAAAATAATTTCAATTGGTAATTCCAACCGCTGTATTCCTCTACCTCATCTAGTGTAATTTTTCTCCATACTTGTAATTTTTTCCTATCGTAAATTCACTACTTCCTAAGTGAATCCTGCTTTCGGAAAACTCACTGTTAAGAATTTTGGATTTTTTCTATGTCCTCCCACCTTACCTTCTAAATGTTTTCTGTAAATTAAAAAAAAAATATTTCATCAATAAAATCACTTTCCGAAAATTCTGCCTTGCATTTTTAAATCTAAAAAGCCGTAGTTGGGGTGTAGTTTAATCAATTTTTCTGCGATGCGGAACTCACTCGTGGATGTATAAAGTTTTACTATGGCTATGCTTTTATAAGCGGATTTAAATTCAATGAACACATGATGGTGGATCTCTTGACCATATTTTAATATAGTTTTTTCATGAGCTGCCGCAGAGAAAAATTCTGATTTGTTACTAATTTTCTCGGGAGTAAAATGGGGCTATTCTGTCTAGTAAGATAGCGGAGAATACGATCGTCTATTATTTATATAGTTTTTATATACAGAATTTTTCGAAGAAAATCCTTTTTCTAGTTAAATAATGTCGATTTTTTTTAAGATGTGTTCACTAATAAATGAATTTTCGGGAACCAAATATATTTGCAAAAATTCTTTTTTCCCTGAAGTCAATTTTTTTCTTGCAGAGATAATTTTCAAAACTATCTACTAAAAATCTAGTTCTTATGAAATATATAAAATGTTGTTTTTCCAACAAATTTTTTAAAACCTTTTTTTCTTATAAGTGAATTTTCAATGGCAGCATTTTTTTCTAAATACTCCTACTCCGGATAAAGAGTTCTTAATTGCTTTTTTGTAAAGATCTTTTTTTTACTTTAAATCTATTATTTATGTACATAGTCTTTCTCAGTAGTTCCTCTTTATCAGGTAACCCACTAAGTAGAGAAGCTTATAAAACCGTTTGTTTCTATAAAGATCCTTTTTGAAGACTCTACTAAAAATATATTTTACACTCAGCTTAAAATATAAAATAAGGAGTTACATCAAATTTTTGGTAGAAATCTTTTTTGAGACTATCAGCTCAAAAGGAAGTTTTTATTGTCAAAATGTTTCTAACTTTTTTTCTCTAGTTAAAAAGAGTTTTTATGGACATTTCCGTAATGAATTTTTTTGTAAGATTTTCTATCAACGCCTGCACTTTTACCTATAGAACTTTTTATAAAAATAAAAAAAATAAATGTTTGCTTATTCAGTCGGCAACCTACATCGTCCTTCATATCATTACTGTGAGGTTCAACTTACTATATCATTTATCTTAAATTAATACCACTTAAGCCAGACACAACCATTCCTTTTCCTAGCCCAATTTTTAATTTTTAAAGCTATCTAATTTGCTCTACAAAATTAAACACCATCTATCTCCTACCCTCCCCCCCCCCCTCACCAACTAACTACCTACCAGGTCCTTAAGGAACTCTGACAATGCCTTTGGCGAACTCTGACAATGCCTTTGGAATGGAATTCGCCATATCTGAAATGAATACCACTTAACCGATGAAATCTTTTTTGGATAGGACTCCTTCCATTGTGGAGCTCCATTACCTAACAAACCATTATCTAGGTATTCTCTTAAATTTTTTTAAATAAGCAAATATACTCCATGAAATTTATCCACGCTTAATTGCTGACTAACTACGGACCAGTTTCTTAAGGGAAGCTTGACAATCCCAACCGATACGCAGCATGATGTCACCAAATGGTCTCATGTTCATGGCGATACAAAATAGCGCCTCTGACTTTTGTTTAAAAGACCGTACATAGAAACAAACTAACAAACAAATGTTATTCAAGAAAATTCTCAAATAAAATTAATTTTAAAAAAAAATCTAGAATACTCGTGCATTGGTTTTTTCCCGTATAAGTTTTTATTTTTTGGAGCAGACATTTTTTTAATGAAAAGGTCAAAGCGTAAGTGATAAGACCAAAAATTGAAAATTCTATGCGAAAATTTCACATGAAAATCGAAGACATTTGCCGAAAGTCATTTCTTACCTCGACAGATCTCTACCTCTTCCCCTAATTATTTTTCATTTAGAACAACCATTATTAGTCTTAGATATGCTCTTCTCACAAGTTCTGAGTTTTCATTTATAAAACAGCATTAATATGATTATTTTAATTTCCATAATTCTTTAATGAAGCGTAAAAACTTCAAGCTTTATTTACTTACAATTCTGATTAATATTATTTCTAATTAATGATAAGAGATTGTATTTGTCGATTTGTAATATAATTTCGGACAAGATTTTTTACTATCCCAAAAAACCAAGTGTGTGAAGTCGGTTGTAGTGTGAAAAAAGCTTTCAGTTCAGAAAGTCTTAATCGTTCAATATAGAAAGATGTTCGCAAAAAGACTCAATCACGATCAGTTATTGGTTATTGTGGCTTTGGGTCTGTTTATTTTATTAGAATTTTGTGGACTACAAGTGTCAGCTCAGCAGACTTCTGGTGAGGATCGCCAACATCGGTAACTTTTTAGTTCGTATATGTTCTTCTGTTTTGAAAATTCCTCACTATTTGATCATTTCGAAGTGTACACAATACAAACGGGACAGTTGATAGCAAACTAGAAAAAGGAGCCGACCTACCATCATATAATAATCGAAGTCATACCGTTTATCCAACAAATGAGCGAGAACCTAATCAATTATATGGACTTTATACTAGAGATAAACAGGAAAAACTAGAGATAATATCACATAGCATTTTAAGGCTATCGCATCAAATCGCAACAAAACTTACCGCAAATAATTTGGAAGAAAAAACGCATGTTTTCTCACCATTTAGCATAGCGACGGCATTGTCGCTGCTATTTCTAGGATCTAATGGAGCCACATACAGAGAATTTGTCAATTTTCTTGGATACAATCAAAGTGAAACAAATCCCAAATACGACCAAAGTAGACTTCCTTACGATATGTACCCAATCCACATGGTATTTGGAGATCTAGTTAACTACATACTCAACCAAGTGGGGAGCAATGATAATGTTAGGTATTTACTCTAAAATACTTTGTTATCGCGAATACTTTCTCATTATTCTCTTTTCACTTAAATACTGCGCAATAATAAAAAAAGTGAGACGGAAAAGAATATGGTCGAAGTAGCCAATGGTATTTTTGTTGCGAGAGAATTTCAATTGGTACCAACATACAAGAGAGCAGCCGAAAATGTGTATGGTGCTGAAATTAATGATTTAGACTTTATCGAGGATGAAAGGACCTCTCGAAATTATATCAACGATTGGGCATACGCAAAAACGCACGGAAAAATTAAGTCCATTTTTATGGATCGAATCGATTCTAAAACAAAAATGATTATTGTTAATTCACTTTATTTCCTTGGTTTTTGGGAGACGACATTTTTTGAAAACGTAACAAGAAAGTACACATAAGCTTTTTATTGATATGAATTTGAAATTTTATATGTAAAATTACTTTCAAGTGATACATTCTATCCAAATGGATCACGTAATCCAGGAGTGACGGTAGAGTTCATGGTAAATGGTGGTCAATTTCCATATCATCGATCAAGAAAATATGGTGGGTCTTGGATATGTATTCAGAAAAACAGTTGAGAGTTTTTATTCATTTATTTTGTAGGTTGTGAAATATTAGGGATTCCGTATAAAAATGATCAATTCAGAATGTATATAATTTTACCGAAGAATTCCAGCCGTCAGAAGCTGAAAGAACTGCAAAGAACACTTAATGCGGATATTATAAATGAGCTGATCTCAAAAGTAGAGAATGTCGAGATTATTATTTCCATTCCAAAATTGAATGTCGAAAATACAATCGATTTGAAGAAAATACTTGCCGAAATCGGTTTGCGGACGATATTCACTGAATCTGAGTGTAACCTTTCATTGATAACTTTTCCACCGGACTATAAGCCGTTTGGATCTCTGAGCGCAAATGAGAGTATAAATGACCGCCTTATTTTTCAGCGAAGACGACGTCGTGATTTGAAGGATGGAGCCGTCGCTGTACAACGGCTTAATCTATACCGAAATCCATCGTCGAATAGTTCATATTTATTTGCGGACGCTTTCCTCCACAAAATTAGCCTTACGGTAAATGAGCGTGGCACAGAGGGTGGTGCTGTAACATTTTCGACTATTCGAAAATCGATGGTAACTCAGATGGTCGTAAACACGCCCTACATATTCTTGATACGTCATGAACCTTCAAAAATTCCTATTTTTTATGGTACTGTCTTTGAACCAGAACAACAAGCAGAAAATTAATTGGAATCGACCAAAATTGGAGAAAATCCTAAGTTTTTGTGTTTTCTAATTTTCTTAATTATTAATTTGATTATTTTATTGAAATAAAATTATTTGTTAAATAAGTATGTTGATAAGAGACTTATTTTGGTAATTTTTGTTTCTTAGGGGGTATTGATTTTTCTAGATGTTATTAATAAATTTAAAAAAAAAAAACAGAAAGGACTCTTGGAAAAGTGATTTTAGTTTGAAGTTGATTTTCTTTTGGGAAACTGAACTTTTTTTCCTATATTCTCGCACTGAAATTTTTATTACGGGTAATTTATTAATAAACACAATTCTGGATGGTTTTGCTGTTCTGGACAGACAATACCCGAGAGAATGTATGTTGCATCTTATACGCTAACACCTTAGACTTATTCTTATATGTGATCCTGATAAGTACGAGGTCTGCTCAAAATGTATCGCGAATTTTGAATTTCCGCGGGTTACGTATATTCGATTTTCGATTTTTTGTGGCTTTATGGTAGTACTCATGTCTCTCACTTATGCCGAAAAGTTCGGCCATTTTGAATATTCAGTTAATTTTTGACAGCTGCTTAGCTTGGCTCGTCTTGGATTTTTGCCCATTTTCGACCAAAAACAGCATAGCATTAACATTGCTAAGGAACTGTTGGACTCTGTCCACGACGACCCAAATTTGCTCCAGAGCGTCATAACTCTATGGTTATGACGTGGAAACCAAAGCTCAATCATCCCAATGGAAGCTGCCGCACAAGTCAAAATCGAAAAAAGCGGGCCAAGTACGGTCGAATGTGAAGGCTTTGCTTACATTTTTCTTCGATTGCAGGGGCGTGGTGCTTCATGAGTTCTTGCCACAGGGTCGAACGGTCAGTAAGGAATATTACCTGTAAGTTATGCGCAAGTTGCGCGAAGCAATCCGCCAGAAACGCCCGGATTTGTTGAAAAACAACACACTAATAATGCCGTAGCCACCGTATTCCCCAGATCTGGCCTCTGTGACTTTTCCTTGTTCCCAAAACTGAAGAGCCGCATGAAAGGATGATGCTACGCTACGATTGAGGAGATAAAGACGGCATCGAAGGAGGAGCTGAACAAGATATAAAATAATTTTTTAGAGTGCTTCGAGAATTGGAAAAAACGTTGGCACAAGTGTTTAATATCAGGTGGGGATTACTTTGAAGGGGACAAAATAGATATTCATGAAAAAATAAATAATTTTTCAGAAAACACAAAATTTGCGATACTTTTTGAACAGACCTCGTATACCATCAACATACTATCGTCTTTAGCTTTATCAGATCACTGTGTCATATCAGCTAATTTCTCGTACAAAAATTGCTCAGTTAATGATGAAGCTCCTTAAAACCATAATTGGCGGTAAGGTATGCATACTGGGACGATCTCAACAGTTTCTTTAATAGTTTTGATTGGTCAGAGTATTTTTCAATAATGACACGGATGCTGCCGCTGATATGTAGACCAACATTTTACTACTAGGTTTGAAACACTTCTGTACCTCATAGAATGAAGAGCATTAGGTCGAAAGAAAAAGCTTTGTTAGACTTGTACTGCTACGCAGCTATCAATAAAAAAGAGTTAAGCTTCCGTTCTTATAAGGCCAACCTGTCTGAAGAAAACTGGCGAGAAATTATTGCAATGCTCACATTATTTATGTCAGATTTTGGGCATAAATTTTTTCATGACCAAAAGCTAAGGCAAAAATAAAGACACCACCTCTAGAGTAATCAGTTTTGATCATTTGATTTTCCCGCTCATCCATTCCAAAAGGCAAGGCCAATTAGTTCGCAAATCACTTCTCTGCATCTTTCTTTCATCCAGATTGTGCCTTACCACCGCCTGTAATTGAGCTCGTCAAATTTTCTCCTTCTTTTTCATTGTAAGGAAAATTTTCTCATACAGTAGGAAGAGTCCTTAGCGATCTTAATATACACAAATCCTCTGTCTCAGATTGTATATCACCCATAGTTCTGAAGAGGTGTTCTACATAGGAACAATCACTGTATAAGCTTTTCCACTTATCCTTTTCTTTTGGAATTTTTCCGCATAGATGAAAAACACCATTTCTTCAACTATTGAGTTGTTCGGAAAGTAATTTCGTTGTTTCCCAACAGAGAACTTAATTGTATTTTTGCACAACCAACTTTACACTTAGGCCGCATAATCATATTTATTTTGATAGCTGCTATAGTAAGGCTTGCTTGTGAAAAAGATTGATTCTGTACAGTAGTTTTTAGTTGATACCCTTTTAAATATGGAAAGTGAAGAACAGCATTTTCGGCATATTTTACTTTTTTAAACGCATTAATTGATGGAAACCGGAGAGATTAAATTTATCAAATCCGACCGTTCATGGTTATTTGAAACGGCTAGGTTTTATCTCAAAGCTCGACATAGAGGTTCCTCATCTTCTTACGGAAAAAAATTTGTGGCGTCGCATTGACGTTTGTCATTTGCTTCTGAAACGCCAAGAAAATGCTCGATTTTTGAAGCGTATCATCACTGGGGACGAGAAATGGGTTGTCTATAATAATACTAAGCGCAAAAGATCCTGGAGTATAATAATACTAAGCGCAAAAGTGTACTGTCATTAATTGGACAAATTGATTGATTCACTTAAAGAAAAAAGGCTAATAAATAAACTATTGGGTTGTTCGGAAAGTGAGTCTCTTCCTCCTCCTTTTCCAAAGAAAGGTGAGTCCTCTTCCTTCTCTAATTACGGACCCATCGCACTAACGTTCCTTTTTCTAAGATCATGGAAAGTCTGATAAACTATCATTTAATGAAACATCTTCAATCAAGGAAACTCCTCAGTGACCGTTATTATGGTTTCCGTAGAAATAGATTCACTGGTAATTTGATAACATATCTAGCTAAAAAGTGTAATCATATTCTCTAAAAAAAAAGTTTAACTACTTAAAAATGAAAAATTCTACTTAAACAAGCCTTCATTTTTTATCGCGTCATAATAATCATCAACCGTTAGTGCGGTTATCTAGGCCTGCTCAATAGAAAGAACTCCAGACATCCCGGCTTCGCGTTGCGGTCTTCCAGTTCAATACTTTCAGCCTGTTTTTTCCATCCTGGCCAACACCGTCGCTCCATCAAAGGCAGTGGGACCATTAATGGAGCCACTGTAGATTTTCAGGACAGGATCTGAATTTAGTTTCCAGCGCACCTCAGCCTTTTAAGCTTAGTTTTATCCATAACCAGGCGGTCGCGCTAGGACCTCTTCGAAACATAGGCTGCGGAATCGTTCATCCTCATCTAAGGGCGGCCAAAAATTCTTTGAAGATCCTTCTCTCAAACGGGGACAAGAGTTTGCAATGTATTTGCCGAGAACCTTAATTTCCGACAAATACATAACGACTGGCAAAACTGATGTCATGTAAAGTTATGATCAGAATTTCCCAGTGAAATGATTTAGATCAGACTCTGTTGGCTAACAGCAGCCATGCGCGTATTTCTTCCTTTATGTTGTTATCGGTTGCGACCCTTTACCCCAAGTAGGGAGAATGATTTAACCCTCTCAAAGTTATAATCTTCTACGTCTACGCTGCCACCATGCACTATGTTTTTACCTTCGCCGCCGGCTCAATCTTGTTGAAGCTATACTCTTTCTAAAATCTGGGTAAATTTCCTTTACTTTCAATGGTACTCCTTATGCTTACAGATCTTTTTTTTTCACCACCAGATTAAAGAGAACGCACGAAAGTTAAATGGCTCTGAAATTATTATAAAATAACTATTTTGGCGAATGGGCTTATCCTGCCTATTAGTAATATAGCGGAGAATATCTTATGAAATTATACTCAGCAACGTAAACCCATCCTTTCTATATAAAAAAAAAATGTTGACTACACAATTTTTATCTCAGTGTATCGGAAATTTTTAGAAAGGATAGTTTTTTTCATGACCAAGTTTGATGGCAAATCACAAAATTTCTATCTCGATCCGGTTAGAAAGTTAACATAAAGTTTGCAACGTTCACAAAAACATTTTTTTTTTTCTATAAAAAAATTTATTGTTAATTAATATTTATAAAAGAGCAATTATTAAACAACAAACAAAAAAATGTTTTTATGATATTTTTATCATATTCGTATTAACTTTAAAATTATTAACAAGATAAATTTTTAAAAATTGGAGAAATTAATAAGTTGTTATTGTTTTTGCCAATATAAATTGAACCTTTGGCAAACACGCGTGACTTGGCATTTGGTGGTTTGGAAATTTAACTTTTACTAAATTTTAGTTCGAATTTTCATTTAATCACAAATTCTTTGCAAAACAAAATTGTTTTGACTTTTGATAATGATAAGAGAGTAAGAAAGTGATAGAAAATATGATATATGTTACAGCAAGAGAATGTAGGATAGCTGATAGTGACAATCCAAATATTTCTTATTTTCTTAAGAATTTAGAGTCAATCAAAAATAATAAACAATATTAGGAGCAGTATTGGAAAAACCAAAATTTCACCAATACTTGAAGATAATTGTTTTATACCAAATCCACAACGATCTCTCTCTCTCTCTCTCTTACTTAACCCCTCGCAGAGATATTTTCGTTAAGAATCGCTCCCATTTATTAACGAAGTAGTCATCTCTCTGACTGTTTGGAGCTGGTGTAAACAAATTGTGAAATGGCATTAATTATAATTTCTGTTGGTAATATTTTATCTCTTTCAGCAAAAGCTTTTCTGAGATTCATTTTATTTTAATAATTAAGCATGTACATATGGACTCTTTTGTTAGCATACGAGTGTATATTGTCTCTCTTTCTGAAGCGTATGATATTCGGATGATAAAATTCTAGTCGGCATTCTGTGGAAGTCGATTCTCTCTTATATGTTTAGTGATCTGTTAATGATAATGTATAAATCCGCCACTAAATGGAAACGAGTTCCAATTGGGCGGTCAAACAAGTTCCCCCAAGTTGGTATGGCAATTTCTCATCACGTTAGTACGTAATGTCTGCGGGTTTTCCATAAGTTTATGGAAGTTGGTTTTTGCGCTATCGTAAATCGAATGTTTTTATAAACAAAAAGCTCCGACATGCTGGCTATGAGTCCAGAGAGTTTTAGTTGTTCAAGTCGGAAAGATGTTCGGTCAAAGAATAATTCGTGGTCAGTTTGTAGCGCTAACGATTGTGCTACTGTTTACAATAGATTTTTTTGGATTTAAAGTATGCTCGCAGCGTTCTGTTGACGATCTAATTCGGTACGAATTTCAAGTTAAAAGTGTTTAAGTTATTGTCTTAATAAATTTTCCTATTTACATCTTACTCTAATATATATTGTGTGTTCTTGTGTATGTTCTTAATTATCATGTAGATTACATAACAGCAAAGGACAGAGTCAGAATAATCAAGATAATGCCCAGATTGGTGTGAAATTTGGTTCCAGATTTGGAGAGTCTGATGCTCCTCCAATGGTGACTACCGTGAAGCCGGAAATAATTTCTCGTGAAGAGGAAGCATCCGCAAATGATAAAAAGGATTTCTTTTTCCCGCCCACAGAAAAGGTAGCTGCTCCCATTTATCGCACTACCACCGAAACTGAAGAGCAGGTCTTCGATGTGATAACGCATAATATTTTGCAATTGTCCCACGAAATTGCAACAAATCTAGCTGAAAATTATAAAGAGCAAACCCAAGTTTTCTCACCGCTTAGCATAGCTAGTGCCATGTCGCTGCTGTTCCTAGGGTCAAAGGGTACTACCTACGATGAGTTTATGAGTATTCTTGGGTACAACCGTAATGGATTATTTCAAGCAAATCCATACAAGATTCATGAAGCGTTTGGAAAATTAATAAAACAATTAATGAGTCAAGAGGCTAATAATAATAATTCTGGGTATGCTTGATTATGATTATATTCGTTAATTTTTACTTATACTAAACAGTCTTCAATATAATTTCCTTTAATATTTTCTCTCTTTTCACTTTATGCAATATCACCTTTTTCGGGAAAATATTATTTTAAAAATACACACACACACAATTATAGTGATAAAAATAATGTTGATGTAGCCAATGGAATTTTTATAACAAATAAATTCAGCCTACGACCAACATATAAAATGGCTGTAGAATCGGTGTACGGTGGTGAAATTAAGGCTCTTGATTTTATTGGTAATGAAACCGCTTCAAGAGATTATATTAACAAATGGGCCGCTTTGAAGACGCACGGTAAAATCAAGGAAATTTTCACTGATGAAATTGATCCAAAAACAAGGCTATTAGTTGTGAGTTCGCTTTATTTCCTGGGATTTTGGGAGAGTACATTTTTCGAAAGTGCTACCAGAAAGTAAATTAATAATTAAAGTGCTAAAAAGAATTTTTAATTAAATATATTAAAAATATATAGTGAAACTTTCTATCCGAATGGCAAAGATAATCCTGGAGTTACTGTAGAGTTTATGGCAAATGGTGGTATATTCCCCTATTATCGATCGAAGGAGTATGGTGAGTTGATAAAAACCCATTTTCAACGAATATGGTTAACTAATCGAACATAAATTGTGCATTCATTTTTTTTCTTAAGGCTGTGAAATAATTGGCATTCCGTATAAAAAAAGCGAATATTTTATGTATATAATTTTACCAATCAATTCGAGTCGGGATAAGCTAAAACAAGTGCAGCAAACACTTAATGCTGATCGTATCAATGAGATGATATCGAAAATGCAAAACCACGAAGCGGTTATAACGATTCCCAAGCTTGATATTAAGAATTCGATCCATTTGAAGCAAATCTTCCAACAGAAAGGTCTAAATTCGATATTTTCGGAAGCAGTTAGCGATCTATCGCTAATGGCAGATAGTACAGCAGAAGTTGACTTAGATTCATCTTCGTCAACACTTTTCGGAGACCAATCATCTCTTACAACGCGTTTTGGATCACAGCCAAACCAACGATTCGGATCAGGACAGGTCCTTAAGGTTAACCACGATCTACGTAATCGGTTGATTTTTAATCGTAAACGACGTCAGTTGCCTAATGAACGTAGCGCCATACAAGAACTGGACATTTTAAGAAAGACGTCTTTGGAGAATCCGCATTTGTTCGCCGACACCATTCTGCATAAAGTAAGACTAACCATTAATGAACGAGGCACCGAGGGTGGTGCCGTAACGCTGAGCGATGTCAGTCGAGCTGTTGAAGTATATTTCCGTGCAACAACACCATATATATTCCTAATACGACACGAATCCACAAAAGCTCCAATCTTCTATGGTTCAGTTTTTGAACCAACACAATCCATGTCAGCGGATGCGATACCTCCCGAATAATAATTTTAGAGTAAATATTAAGTATAACAATTTTAGTATTTTCTTTTTTAGTTTTTACACTTAGTAGTAGTTTATAAAAATAAATAGTCTCCTCCTCATATTGTTTGTTTGTTCATGAATAATAAAAAAAATTTTATAAAAGAAAAAAGGAAATATTTTCCTTGATTAAAAAAAAACCAAAAAAAAACAACATTGAAAATCTGTTTTTCATTTCTTTGCTTAACGTTTTAGTTATACAGGTTGCGGCTTATGTTCCAAGTGAAAGTTTTCTTTTAATGACTTTTAAATGAAATATAAATTTTTTAAATTTATATTTTATTGATCGGTTGTAGGGTCTTATATTTTATTGATTGGTTGTAGGGTCTTTAGCATTATGTATGGAATAAAATGTCGGTTACAAACGCTTGCCTCTGGTTGCGACGCAAAAGCGAGCTCTTTTAAGCACATTTTTCCTAACATTTTCGCAGACGTCTGGTGTTACTTCAGAAATTTCGTTTCGAATGTTGTCCTTAAGCATCGTGGTTATAGTTGGTTTGTTAGTGTATACCTTTTTCATGAAGTACCTATATACAAAGAAATCGGGAGGGTTCAAATAAGGGGATCACAACTTTTTGACATTATTCGGCTGGGAAGAATTTCTCTCAAAATTTGCATCGTAGCATGAGCTGTGTGTGATGTGACACCGTCTTGTTAGAACCATTTGTTCTGTAAACCTAATTGATCTAATTCGGGGAGAATATGTGTAGAACCTGACTGTCCAGTTATGAATGAAGAGGTTCAGGATATTAGTCCACGATAGCGGCGTGTACTCGTCCTGAATAGAATGTATAAAATTTAGCAACGTCGATTGGATGAGAGTGTAAATGTCAGATGGACGCACATGTTCATTTCGGATGTGTGCTTTGTGTCTGCGTCTGGATTTGAATTTTGTCTATTCTTTGGGTATTTACTCACGGGTTATGGCAGTATGAATGGGTTCCTTTACAGGCGTGGTCTGGCTGCGGAGACTAAATGCTCTTGTGTGGCGGCTGAGGAGAGTGCAAAGCACCTTCTCATTGTGTGCGGGGATTTGGGTAACCTAGATGCATATGGAATCGTGGTGAATGATGATAGTGCGGATTTGAGTGGAGTGTTAGGTAGGAGAGAACGCATGGTAGCTACAACCAGGTGAAACACCAAGGTCGATTCCGGTTGTACTTTCGGGTCTTGGTGAACCCGCGTACTTGATCTGTCTTAGCGGTGCCTAGGGATTTACAAGATTCCTTACCGTAGCTCAATGAGCGGAGTACAAACCGAAGTACTCTTGACACAAAACTTGGTACCACAGGAATCTAGGTGCCCCATGTTGTTAAAACGCACTGTGCCAGACAGTGGTGAGGCGCCTTAGGCAGCAACGTGGTGGCTGTGGTTACTGTGATTAATACCCATATCGCGGTTACGGTCTCCGGATCGCTGGTGGGAGATTCTGGTAATTATCGTGGGCACTGTCACAGCTTATGACAGTAAAGGTTTAGATAGGCCTCGCCAATAACAGTTGGAGTAATCAGCTTGTAACTGATTACTGACTGTAAACTGTCAGTAATGGTGATGGGTTGATTGACCGTAACTCAATTCCTATGGTCGTAGGCGACTCGTGGTTTTATGTTTAATAACAGATAAGTCCCGTTATTTTAACATAATACTACTGAACAAATAAATGTCATTCAAACCAAAATGGCGGCCAACAAAATCGATCTGGAACTTAAAAAGCTCCCTGTAATACTGAATGTTTCATTGTAGACTTTATCCCAAATGCAGGTGTGATCGTTCCAGTAATTATAAAGTCATATTGAAAAATTGGACGACATTTCTTACTGATCGAATAATATCAATTTGTACATGATGTGAATGCAAAATATGTTTCCACACACGAGTGGATATTATTCATAATAGCATCATTAAATCTTTTTTGATATTCCATCAGTGTGTTCAAGTGGATGATATAAAAGTTAGTGTGTTATTTATGCAAATGTGAATTCACAAATTGCTATTTTGTATTATAGTATTTTCTGCTCTTTTTTGTGATGACTCATATTTAATTTAAATGTGATCTAATAGAATATTATAAAAAAAAATTCAGCTTTTTCCTTCTTTTTTTTTTGATGCAGTTTTTAATTTATCAAACTAAGTTTCATCGAATATGTTTTTAGCTTTATTCAAAATAATCAATATTAAGTTTTGTTTTCGCTAAAAAGAAGGTCAATTCTATGCATTTTTGTCCGAGGGAATAAGTGTGTTGTATTTCGACTTGACGTCATAAAATAATTCCTATGAAAACAATTTACTGAAAATTTATTAAAACAAGTAGCGGCGCATGGGTTTTTTTGAAAATATTTGTAAATATTTCGAATAATTTGCTTATGAAAATATAAACGCACATATGAACATATGTATGTTAATGAAACAAGTTTTTCGTACCCATCTGCTCCCCCAACTCTATCAACAAGACAAGTTTATTTTGTATCTGACGAAATATTTTATAAACAAGCATAGTGATTTTTACTCTCTTCTTCTGATTTGAATTGTCCTTTGTATATGATTTTGTTGTTTGTATGCGACTGTGCGGAAATATTATATGACCAGTTTGTTTTAGTTTTTATTAAGGGTAACACTGACCGCAAATTGGAGAAGAGTGATTATAGTTCATAAAATAAACAACGAATTCTACTAGCACTATAACCACAGCCAAAGCTCGTGTTTCATTGTACAAACAAAAACTTGATTTACTGATTCGCAATAATTATTAATTATAATAAAAATAAATAAACATTTTCTGCATTAATAAGATATCTTTTAATTAAAAATGTCAAAATAATATGCAAAATAAAAAAGTATCTGCAAAATGCAAAATATTCAAAGACACTATGATCTTAAATTGGTTACGTATATTATTTAGGATGGCGCATGTCTCCAGAGACCTTACGTAATAGTTCAAATTCGGCTGTGATTGATTTTAGGTTTATTTGAAAATAATAATAACAAAATCATGACCGTTTCCATTTGAGGTTAATTTTTAAAAAAAACACATACTCTTCTTGTAGACACTCTTACCTCATTGGAACTATATTTTTACGTGCACAATAACGAGACATTTTTGAGTGCCTTTAAATTGTCCAACTTTTTCCAATTTATAATCTTATAAGAGACTTAAATTTCTAGAATTAAAAGTAATATTCCTGAATGTTAAAAATCCTTGAGAAACAATTGCTTTAATATCTGAAGTTGAGTGTTTCTAGAGTTTATCTACTTTTTTCGAATTAATGGGTTTGAAAAATTCTTTAGAAACAAATTGCTTAAAGATCTGAATTTTATTAATTTTAGAACCTGTCACTTTTTCATAAATAATATTAATGGGCATAGGTCTCAAAAACTGAGATAGCCCTCGCAACAAATAGTTGGAATGATCAGCTTGTAATTGGTTGCAGACTTTTAATCACAAATAATTGGGGGTACGCTGATTAAGCGTAACTTAATCCTTATAGTCGTAGATGACGTTCAATAATAATATAATACTAGCACAATAGTATTATTTTAAAATAACATGACTTATCTGTCATTAAACATTAAACCACGAGTCACCTACGACGATAAGGATTGAGTTCCGCTCTATCAACACACCACTACCTGATTACTCCAACTGTTAGTGGCGAGGCCTATCTAAACCTCTACTGTCATAAGCAGTGACAGCACCCGAGATAATTACCAGTATATGTTACCAGCCATCCGGACACCGTACCAGCGATATGGGTATTAACCACAGCCACCACGTTGCTACCTAAGGCGCCGGGCACAGTGTGTTTTAACAACAATTTCGAATTGGTAGCACGGGAATCTAGATGCCCCATGGGGCCAAGACCCGAAAGTACAACCGGAATCGCCCTTAGTCTTTCACCCGGTTGTAGACACCTTGTGGCCATTCACACACTCATACACACACTATTCTCGCTCTCCTCTCAAAAAGTGCCACGGCAAATCTATTAAGGCATTCATACCTTTCTATCGCACCTAACACACCACTCACATCCACTCTATCATCATTCATCACAATTCCACATGCACCTAAGTCACGCAAATCCGCGTATAGGCCACACTCAATGAGAAGGTGCTTGGCACTCTCCTTCGCCGCCCCGCAAGGGCATTTAGCCTCCGTAGGCAGACTACGCCTGTATAGGAACCCATTTATACTGTCATGTCCCGTGAGTAAATACCCAAGGTACAGACCAAATTCAAATGCAGACGCAGACACAAAGCTCACGTCCGAAATGATCCAACAGTATAGTATATAAAACTGATCTTTAAAGAGATAATATAAACTTTCGATTAAGATTTTAACCAAAAATTTTTTTCGGATATGTTGTTGTCAAGGTAATTGCACACTTTTGGCCTACGATAAGAATACCCCAGGGGTTTTTTTCTGGGAGAACGATCATACAATGATAAATATCAAAAGTGGCAACGGGTCTTGGCGAGCCGAGTTCTTTACGGTACCTTCCGCCCACGCATACTCAAAACAAAAAGGTTAATACCTTCATCGCAGAACAGGCTTAGGAATGGAGGTGAAGAATATCAGATATCCAGGATACAATCACTGTAGATGATAGTAGAGGTTTAGATGGGCCTCTCTATCAACAGTTAAGATAACTAGCTTGTAACTGGTTCACAGGACCAGTTGGAACTTTAAGAGGTATGTGTTGAAGGCTAGGTAAGCGGTCTTCGGGCTGTGATAACTCACCATTGTGGAATGGACAGATTTTTTGATAACTTCATGCGTGGAGCAGAAAACGGGTTTTGAATAAAGATGGAATTGTAGAGGGGGGCATGCTGAGGCCACTTCCTATAGACGGAACTGAAAGAGTGTGCGCGAAATACGATAGATGAAACTAACTACCTGAAAGCTATGGGTTGCAGGAGGGTTATGAAAGTAATTTTTTTATAAAACAATCGAATACTAATGATTTATTATCCAAGGCAAATGGCGCTTAAATAATAAACGAATTTTGTCGATATAAGACCTTCTTTCTTAGACCGTTTCCGAAAGTTTTATACTAAGCATTTTGCGAATAGTCCAAGAAAGAGGCTCTCCATTTAATGAGAGCCTTTTCCTTCGACTGCCCTCAAAATCTATAAACTTATCTAAAATACATTAATGGTAATATACTGGTTAAAGGATCAAAGGTACCTCGAATAGTCAGTTTCCATCTATAAATAATCAGCACCTGAAAAGGCTAGAGAGTTTTTTTGTTTTTCAGTAAAGCACTAGAAACGTTAATTATATTAATACAATATAATTTTTCTTGTGAAAACATCTCATATCAATAGTTTTCTTATCAAAGACAACATGGCATGTTAACAAAGGACTTATCTCGCCATGAGACATTTTTTAAAACCCAAAATAATGGCAAGGTTTAGATGGATTTTTGGTTTTTGCAAATAATCTGAAGCCAGGCAGAGAAATTTGTTTTTATTATCGTCTTTGTGCACTGATTAAGTAGAACCGCATCATCTGCGTCTGTTACACAGCAGTCCTAAATTTGAATCCAGCTAAAATAATAGCGAGCAAATCTTTTAGTTGTAACATAAAAGCATTTTCTTTTTGACACAGGTTAGACGCGCCAAAATTGCTTTCGTCAGGTTTGGACTCTTTTAATTTTATCTAAAAAAAACACGTTTTATATTGAATTTAAATGAGACATTGTTATCAGTCCATCTCTGAAATCTTAAATTAGTATACCGCACCTCAGTTTTCTTA
The DNA here is from genome assembly GCA_958298945.1 of Atherix ibis. Taxonomy (NCBI): domain Eukaryota; kingdom Metazoa; phylum Arthropoda; class Insecta; order Diptera; family Athericidae; genus Atherix; species Atherix ibis. Next base: position 52,773,865 of record OY282609.1, read on the forward strand.
ATAGGAATACTCTTTCTAAATTAACAGAAGCGAAAATATTCACAATCGATTTTCAAAACAATCAAATTTGACACCTGAAACTCTTTATTGAGCCTTCAGCATATAGTTTTAAAATGAAATTTTTTATCTAAAACTCAGAAACATATAAAATCAACTCCCCAATATGAATTACGAAAAATTCCTTTTTACTACAAACTTTTGGGTAGGTTTTGAAAAATGCACTATGACTCATTTGGCCATTTTAATTTTTGTGTGGAGTCATTAAAGCTTTGCGGATATTAAAGACCAATATCAAAAATGACTGAATCGATGAAATTAGATTTGATTTTTTTTTTCAAATAGGTTTGAAAATATATTTTAGACATCAATAATTGCTAGAAGCCAATAAAGTTTGGTAACTGATTGATCCTCTTATTCTCATAAGAAAACAAAGCAGTCAATGTTCTTAAATTACTATCTATGCCTTCTGTACCAATATTATATTGGTTATGAGGTCTTGATTCGTTCGTGAGTGCCATAAACATGGTTTTCCAGAGTAGATTTTGCTCAAACGAATTCTTTTCTGTCGAAGATCTCTGGAAAAAGCGACAGATGACATTGTGTAACATCAAGTCAATGAGACCTCTTGGCGACTTCATTTTTCGTGTAGATTAGCTTTGTGAGCATCTTTATTGAATTTCTAGCTTCTCTAGTCAATAGTTAAAAATTTGCGAAAGTAGTCAAACAATTTAATTGTTTACACAACAATTTATTAATATATATTATTAAGGAGGGCTTAAAAGCCAGGAGCTTTACAGTCGGAAGGACCCCTACTCAAAAAGGAAGGGCGTGGTTCCTTACTTCAGAGGAAATTAAGATTATTTGTGTTACGAAAAATCTGGATTTTCAAAAAGCTTGTTACTAATGAAAAAAATCCGAAGAATTCTGGGGTGATGGTAGAGAATGGGGATTAAAATTAGGATAATCATAAAATTTCCTTAACGTGAAATTCTACAGGATTATAGCAAAGGACAACCATACTCAAAGAGCATAATTGTCCTTATCACTAGCTTTATGCGTAGATTGCAGGGGGTTCGAAGTTTTAGCAGAGATATGCTCCTATACCCACCATAATCAGAAGAAAATAATGGTGATACGCAAAGGTGTTAAGTTCTATTTCGGAGGGGGGGGGGGGGGGGGGGGTGGTTGGTCGTAGAAGAACAAAGAAGAAAGGATGGTGAAAATTAATTTTAAACAAATTAAAAAAAAATCTTAAAAACCATCCAGGCAAAAGGTAAGGAATAGGAATTGGGAGGGAAAGTATAAAAATTGGGAAAATTAACATTTGTCGGCAAAAAAAAAAAAAAAAATTGTAAAATATTTTAAAATAATCTAAAAAAAAATCTTAAAAATTTAAATCGCCCAAAAACAAAAACCCAAAGAAGAGTAAAAGAGGGATGAAACCGACCGTTGGCGTTGGTGGGAGAGACTTAGATGCTAAAACCGCCATACTCTACGGTCAAATGGACTGCCCCTTTTTCACTGCACAATTTTAATGGGTTGGTTAGTTTTTATTTTGGGCGCTCAGCCCATGACATACCAAACAACTCAACAACTGGCATTCTCGACGGCCTAACACCAAATGTTTTTTCTCTATGATGCCGGCCACTACATGTCGGTTTCGCCGTTGATTCGACGAACCGTCATAGAACCATAGAATCTTCTGGCAGTAGTACTACCAGAGGCAACAAACTAAACCAGCGCCATCTCTTTAAATTTTAGGTAACGAACAAATCATCAATACCATCGACAAGGCTACCATTACAAGTTGTTATTGAGATTTACCGACAAATGGGTCACTGTCCGATTGAAATGAATTTCGTAACAAATAACTGATCATAGAAGAAGTAAGTTTTGAAAGATTTTCTTGTTCCCGAAAAAACCTAACAACAGATCAAGAGTATTAAAAGATTTTCTCATATTTTCAACACAAATTATTATATTATTATTTTTATTGAAATCGACTAGCCACAAGCTATCCAATTAAAACTGGATTTTTTTAAAAGGAAAAACCCAAATAATGTTTTGTATAAATGACAATAAAATTCGATTGATCAGTAGTGATCACGATTCATTGGCATTTCCGGTAAAAATAAAAACATTCGAAAAGATGTAAAAATTTTGCTAGCGGATTTATTATCAATCAAGAATATGAGTTTATACTCCGTGTGTAAATGCTATACTTTTAGATCTTATAAAACAGACCGTGATCTTGTTAAATTTACAAAAGATACCCTTTGACTAGAGATCTTTGACATTTTGTTCAATAACGAGAGTACACATATACGAATTATAATTCTTTCGGATTATAAGACCATGACAAGATAATTTTACAATAAAGAAAATTGCCTCGTTCCTAATCTCAGACATTTTGCAATTAAGTTTTTTGCTGTTTTTTTTTTAAATTTATTCAAAAAAATTCTATAAATTCAACTTGTTAAAGTCTTTTTGAAAAGGTTTTTATTATTTAAGAATATATAATTGGAGAAATATTTATTCACTTTTGTGTTGAACAAAATATGAAAAGAAAATTTGTCAAATGAACTTTTTCAATGTTGTACATATCAATTATGGAGAAAATTTCAAAAAACGCGGATGGATTTATTGAGAAATTTTTCAATTTCAATAGTGCAAGTATAAGGAAGTTCACTGTATTATGATTTATGAGTAAAAACGATGGTTTGACGAAATTACCTATTGTACAACTCAATGTTGAGGTGAAATTTGCATTGAAAAATTTCCCACAACCATAAAACCTAAAACCACAAAATCACTTTGCGCATCTTTAATTATCGAATGGAAAACCAACCGCAAATTCATTAATTCTTTGTCCATATTTAATAGTAACTCTTGGTTTATCTAACAATAGATTTTAGATTTATTTGATTATTTATACGTAGTTAATCATGGAGATTCGCAAACAGACCACCTTCTTGTGGTATCTTCTAATCTCTCGCTCTTCCAAGAATCCTCCATATGGAAGTGGTCAACATCAATATTGTCTCTATTATTTTGTCATCGAAACTACCGATCATACTACAAATTTCTCCTGCTAAAATATGTGATGTTTTCTCTCTGATTTGTAATAGAAAAAAATCTTTAATGATAACTTAAAAATATCTTTGAAAATTTGTAGTTTTGGTTGATAAATTTTCGTAGATTTGTTTCAGGAATGGATATTTGGTATAGACTTTATGAATAATTTAGATGGCATCCAGTTCTAGTCTAAGATCGTTTGGTTCAACCACATTTTACTGCAGTGTTGATCTCAGAATACCATATATTAAGTGTCCCCTTACTAAGGCACAGTCGTTAAAGCCACTCTTATATCAATTCTAAAGTCTGATTTCTTTCTTTCCTTAAAGACTACATGCAGAATTTTAGTAATTTTGTGAATAAATAAACCTTTTAATCTCTGAGTATTTATTGTAAACCCATAAATTGTTTGTTCCTTTAAACTCAAAGGATCTTCAACGTTCAGATTTGCGTGTGAGTCAGTTTGAATTTTTCATGTTAAGTCATTTGGACTTGCGTGTAGATCAGTAAGGGTCCGAAATTAAACAATTACTGAAAAGGCACATTTTCAAAAAAATTACGTGAGATTTGAGGCCTTCTAGTGAGAAGGGTTTAATTGAATGAAGAACCTCTAATAAGTTCTGTAGTCAATGTTGTTATGTTTTGGTATAAGCTTAAGATGATGATGAAAAAAAGTCGATGGAATTTTTCTTCTCGGTTGGGAGCTGGTTTTGTGGCCGTTAACTCTTATTGGAATTAGTCTGAAATAAAAATCAGACCATCCAGAAGACATGGGAGTAGGGGAGAGTATTCTTACGGGATTAAGCTATTGCATTCGCATCCAAGCATAACAAAAGAAAAGTATTCCAAGTTTATTTTTTCTGGAGATACCTAAGAGGGTAAATTGGGTGCAGGGAGGAGGAAGGTATAAAGTTGGGAAGGAGAGGAAAAATACAATGGTAAAAATGGTGGGTGTATCTGTGTTAGTAGGATAATTTAATTTGGAAATTTAAAATAAAATATAACAAACAAATTTATCAACAAAAATACTCCCTGTTAATTATTGCTATGACTCAGTGTTGAGTGACCATGGTCACATGCTATACTTCGTAATGGGATCGAGGAGATAGGAGCTGTTTGGGAGAAGTCATGATGGACTTTGAATCCATCCTGTACCATCGCACCATAACATCCATGATATTTCGTTGATCCTTAAGCTGGTATTAGAGCATTCGAAACACGCTCGAATTATTCGAGCCAAATGTTCGTCTCAAATTCGTTCAATTGGATGGACATTTTAACACCCATCTACCATTCGAGCAAGGGTACAATATCGTCTTAGCTCAATCACTTTTATTCGAGTCATCGGAGGTGAAATAAAAATATTTAGATTACGAGCTCGAACTCTCGAACAATTTTTAGCTGTAATTTAATGTGAGCTCGATCAAAGTTCGTTCAGTCAAAATTTATTCGAGGTGCGATTTTTTTCGTCATCTATTTTAACATTTGACATTTGCTCGATCAAAGTTCGTTCAGTGAGAATTTTTCATCATCTATTTTAACATTTGACATTTGTTTTGTTTTTTAAAAAAAAAAATTGAACAAAATAAAATATTATAATAAATATATTCAAAAACGGAAAATAGGATAATGCCTGTAGTTTATCCGAACAGAAGCGCAAACTGTATCTGGGTGGGAATGACGCGTTAAGGATGGTGTATACGGAAAGTTTTCCGGCAGTAATCACTTCAAGCAGAAATTGTACAGCAATTTTGACCATCTTAGCAAGAATGAATTCGATCACTTTTTGTAACTGGTCTCGCTGTTAATAGCCAAATAAGATACGTCAATGTCTTTTTTTTTTGTACAAAAAGCACTGGCAAACAATCAATTTTTAATCAGCAAAAATTCTTTACACAAATCACACTGGGACTTTGTCAAAATTGCAATAATATTGATCGAAAATCTACGATTGAGACTCACCTTTATGCTGACAAGGTATCTTTGATAGTTGAGTGCAGCCGTATTGGTTTTTTTTTGGCGCGGAAGCTTTGGATAAATGAACCAGGAAATTTTTATCATTTGTGAAAAAGAAGCACATTAAAACAGTTTGACATTAAAACTAGAACATACTTAAAGCCGAGTACAATTAATCGAAGCAAATAATCGGAATTAAGCTTATTTTTGGTTCAACGGTTTCGTAAACAGACAAAATTACCTCATTTGCGTGAATGAAAATGCTCAATAGATTTGTGAGAGGTCGATGTATTCTGAAAAAGGGATTATCTGGTGTGCATTTTACACCTGCTAAGTCGTTATTTTTCTAAGAACAAGATTTTGGTGCTGCTATCATTCAAGGGATGATTGGGAACTTTTTCTGAATACCTACAGACAAGAGGTATTCTGAAAATACTTTTCAATATCCAGGTTTGGGTATACGATATGACCTCCGACGTTAAGTGAATTAACGCCACTTAATCGCGAACAAACTACGAACTGTAAAATATCTGGAATGTAGCTTCTTAAAAAAAGTCGACGGGTGTTAATTTGCACGATCTTGGCGGTTTGTTGGGATCATCATATCTTGAAACAACGGGACGTGGAAACTTAGTCTTTAATAAGTTCCTTGTTTTAACTGCTATACGGCAAGGTCATTAACCAAAAATCCTTAGATTATAGAAGAGCTGAATAGGTTTTTACACAAAAATTCTGCAAAATAACCTTTCACGAAACACTTCGTAATCTAAACTAGAAACTTTCTATTTGCCGTCGTGAAGAATAAAACTATTATTTTATACTGACTTATTCGTAAAGTATTTAAAATTTAATAAAACCACAGTCTCTTCACGATAAGTATCTAAATGGAAATAAAAGTATGCAAGCATTTCGGTAAGCTATCACTTTCATGGAGAATGGCGTGTTTTCAAACTCTCCGAAAGTCTACAAAATTGAGGCGCATGATATTTACAAAATAAATAATAAACTCTAAAATAAAATTGCATTTAATATCAGAAGATTAGAAAAAAATAAATATTGCATTTTATCATGGTTAAATAATATTTTTGTTTAGAATAAGTGAGTTAAAATGAATAATAATTTTGCTTTGTTGGAATTCAATTAATTTCTATTACAAAAACTAGATGTCAGCAAGTATCATGTCAACATGAAAAAATCTACACAAAATTATACAAGCATTGCGATTTCTCACCGCTTTTGCAATAATTAAGCCAGAAAATTGCGTATACACTTAGATTATGGAAGAACTGGATAGGCATCTACACAAAAATTGGGGCTAAATTTTGTTGGTAATATATTCGTAGAACTCACACATGCAAAATAACAGAAACGGCGTAAATCATTGGGGGCAAATTTTAAACTTCAGTTCGGTTAATATGTAATGTAATTTATGCGTAAACAAATTGATTTTCTAATATTGTAGGTTTTTTTTTGTTTGATGGAATAACTCCATTAAAACAAAATTATAAAGTTGAAGAGCATATAAAAATATAAATTGCGAGTTATTTGATTATATCAGAATAATTATGTGTGCTAATAAAAATCCATTCCAAAAATGCAAAACGAATTAAATGATTTTACATGTATATGTTGAAATTAAAATCCATGCAAAACGAATGTGATATTATATAGTATGTAAAAATTAAAACCACACCACAACTTTGTAAATATATATTTTAATGTTAAACCAATCATTTGTAGATATTGAAAGCTTCTTTATAATATAAATGTGTATTTGCGAATGGATATGGTAATTTAAATAGGCATTACATCAAATTCTTAATAATATAGAAGTTAATCGTATACAATTTTATAGCAAATGGTTTAAAACTAAATTATTAAGTGGAAAATTTAATGTATTTAAATAATTAGCAACTAATATTCTAAAAAAATTGAAAACATTATCATTTAGTAAATGCATTACAAAATGGTCTAATAGAGCAAGCGAAAGCACAAATACAAACAAATTTATTTAAATAATAAGCCTACAGAATATACATTATTTATTTTAACACAATGAAAACAGCAATAGAAAACAGACTGAAAAGTTCGTTCCTTTAAATTTTCTTATACACACTTTACGTATGCCGGCACTAAACTATTTTCTGGTAAACATTGACTGTCAACATAACATTTGTTTACATTTATTGACGGACGAACTTTTTACTTTTTAACCACTTTGTAGACAAAATAAATTATTAAAGTTTTGTTAATTTCTCTAATAAAAATGATGATGTCAACTTACCGAAAGAAAAAAATTCCCAGCAACCCTTTATAAAACACTTAATTTTCTTAAATAAAAATTCCTATTAAATGTTATCAACAATATAACCATTTTTATAAATACTTACTTTTTTGTAAATTCTTCAAAATAGAGAAGAAAAAAACCACACTTTCACTTACACTTTCCGATAAGTGCCAAAATAACAACTTCAAAAACAACAAAATAGAAAACATCTTTAAACCTCACGAAGATGTCCAAGACATTCTGCATGACGAACAAATATTCCGACAAATATCAACTCAGTTGCCCATAAGTCCACCTCCTAAGTTGTTCATTCCTTCCGAAGTTAAATTCACAATAGAAAACCTTCCCAATAAAAAAGCCCCAGGATATGACCTAATAACTTCAGAAATCCTGACGAAAATTTCCAAAAAAAACCTCGTCCTTATATAACCTATATTTAGAATAGTATCCTCCGCACATCATTTTTTCCTTCGCTGTGGAAGTTTTCCATAATTACGAGTAAGATGATCCCAAAACCCAATAAGCCCAAAAATCTTCCCACCTCATGTAGACCTATAAGCCTCCTTCCCATGTTATCAAAAATCCTAGAAAAATTAATCCTCAAATGCCTTTATCCCATTTTTGAAACCAAGGGTGTCATTCCTCAGCATCAGTTTGGATTTCGACCTGAGCATTCCACTATCCACTAGTGTCATCACGTAGTCGACTACATAGCGTGTTCGCTAGAGCGAAAGGGATACTGTCCAGGCGTGTTTCTTGACATTTCGCATGCTTTCGACCGTGTATGGTACCCTGGATTGCTTTGGAAGTTGCAGCGAGTCCTACCCTCGGGCTATTTCCACATCCTTAAATCTTATCTCTTAGACCGATATTTTCAGGTAGCTGAAAATATTGAGTACTCTGACATTTATCCAATTTCGGTGTCCCTCAAGGAAATATCCTAGGTCCTATCCTTTATAACATTTATACCCATAACATTCCTTGCCACAACAACATCCTAACCGCAATATATGCTACCCACTCTTTAGAAACTTGGTTCAAAAGGTGGAGAGTGAAGGTAAATGAGCAAAAATCTCTGGGAAACGAGAACAAATTCCCGACATAACCCTAAACGGCAGTATTATTCCACAAAAAAATAGCGTACGTTACCTTGGACTTATATTCGACAAAGGGTTAAGCTGGAACCTTCATACGAAAACTAAAAGACGTGAACTTAACGGACGATACAAACAATTATTACGTCTCCTAGACAGTAAATCAAAACTTACAACAACAAGTAACCTATTACTATACAATACTGTTCTGAAACCAACATGGACATATGGTCTAGAACTTTGGGGTTCGACTAAGCATTCCAACTCCCTTCCAATCCAATCCCTACAATCCCGAATCGTTCGTAAAATTGTCAATGCCCCCTTTTTATGTGCGAAACACTGTCATCCACCGTGACCTAAATGTTCCATTTGTTCGTGAACTATGCATCTCCCGATATAAAAAATTCCATTCGCATCTATCCTTGCACCCTAATCCTTTAGGAATGGAACTTTTCACTCCCACCCTTCCAGTATACACCCATCGACCGTTTAAAACGGCGATGGCCGAGAGATTCTCTAAAATTATAAAATAAAATTACCCTTTTCTAGAGGTAACATCGATGGGTGTTTTCCTCCACATATCTTCATGTCCTGTATATTCTCTTAAAAAATCTGCTTGTTACTAGCATTAGTAGTTGTAGATAACATTTAAAATAAAATAAAAAAAAATAAAAAAAAAAGTATGCAAGCATTTCGGTATGGTATCACTTTTATAGAGAATGGCGTGTTTTCAAACTCTAGAAAAGTCTACAAAAATTGAGGCGCTTGATATTTGATTGATATTTACAAAATATATAATAAACCTAAAATACAGACGATTGAAAAAATTAAATGTTGCCTTTTGTTATGTTTAAATAATATTTTTGTTTAGAATAAAATGAATATTAATTATCCCTTTGGAATATAATAAATTTCTATTACGAAAACTAGATGTCAGCAGGTGTCATTTCTACATAAAAAATCTACACAAAATTATACAAGCATTTCGATTTCTCACCGCTTTTGCAATAATTAAGACAGAAAATCTGACGTACGATTTCTGATGCCTACCTAGGTATTCTTTAATCTAATCCAACATGCATAATAGACAGTAAATTTTTCAGAAAGCAATGTAAGCTCCTGAAGCCTATGGTGGATATTAGATAAAAAAGAAACTCCTGGAACTATTGTTCCCAGATCCTGGAATTTTGCTTGTTTAAATAACTATTTAGCCAAAAATTCATCTCCTTGCTGAAAATGATTTTTTCATAAAATTTAAGATGTACCTAATTAATTTTCACTTATCTACAATAGTTCTCAATGATTAAATGGTGGCTATAATAGAACACGAACGTATAAATAAATGACAGCGCTGTCTTTTGAAACGTTTAAAAAAGATGCTGTCAAAGATTAAACGTTCCCAGTGAAAAGCCTTCTAGAAATAGATTATTGACCCAAAAACCTTATTAAAGCTACAAATATTTTTAAACTGCAATAATTTTGTATCATCAGAAATTTGTGGAATAGTTTCCTCTCAGTACTTTTCATTTTCCCAACAAGAAATTATTAATATTAATAATAAAAATAATTAGAAAATATTTTTAGATATTTGCGTAGAAGTAATTAATAAGGAAATATTAAGCATAGTTCAATAATAAATAGTTTTAATCATACAAATTGCAATAAATAATAATAACATTCTTGGTTGATTCTTGGTGTCATCCAAAATACCCATTCGGTTACTTATCTGTAAGGTCATTCCTTATCAAATATTTATGAGTAAAGTGGGGAAATTCCAAACGTAGAATGATGACAAAATTTTTTAGATTTTTGTATTGCTGTCATTTTTAACCATTAATTTTCAGAATTACACTAACAAGTGCTAATGAATTGCGGCTAAACACTGTAAATATTATTTGAATACGAACAGCAATTGGAATTGATGACTGAATGGAGAAACCTTTTTAGTAAAATATAAACAAACCGTTTATTATGTCCAATCAATATAAACAAAATTTTTCAAAGTCTGCTGATAGGCATTTTTTTTTCTCCGTAAATTTTTTGTCAACACGAACTAAAAGTATGTAAAAGAAGAGTTTGCCAATATTGGCATTACTTCCGAATTAATTTCTTCACTTTAGAATAGTTAGAATTATTGCAAATTTGGAATATATTATTTCTATTTTCTTTGAATTAAAGGGAATAATACAATATCAAACTCATTCTAGTAAATTAAAATTTTTTTTTTGGGGAAAATATTTCCAACTCCATTTAATCGAAGCTACATAATTTCTTTATAGAATCAAAATTAAATTTCTTACAATTTATTCCAAAAATTTGAAATTTTCTAAAGCAGGCAATTTATATATTCTTCCAGATAAGCCTTATGGGAAATATCGGCTAAATAGGTTGGACCATATTATAGTGTAGGTGTCATTTGTCCGGTTTCGGAAATTAATTTTTATTTATTTTTAAAAAAAACAACATTATGTCTTCAATATTGTATCCATTTAGTATTGTAGAATACGAAACATCAAAAATTATTTATTTATTCATGAATATCTATTTTGTCCCCTTCAAAGTAATCCCCACCAGATATTATACACTTGTGCCAACGTTTTTTTCCAATCCTCGAAGCACCAAAAAATCATTTTTCGTGATCTTGTTTAGCTCCTCCTTCAATGACGTCTTTCTTTCCTCAATCATAGCGTAGCGTCGACTTTTCATGGGGCTCTTCAGTTTCAGGAATAAGAAAAAGTCACAGGGGGGAATACGGTAGTTGCTGCATTATTAATGTGTTGTTTTTGGTCAAAAATTCGCGTACAAGCAACGATGCGTGAGAGGGGTGTTATCATGGTGCCAAAAGTCAATTTTTGTTCTTCCACAAATCCGGGCGTGTCTGGTGGATTGCTTCTCCCAACTTGCGCATAACTTGCAGGTAATATTCGTTATTGACCGTTCTACCCTGTGGCAAGAACTCATGATGCACAACGCTTCGCAATCGAAGAAAACTGTAAGCAAAACCTTCACATTCGACCGAACTTGGCGCACTTTTTTCGGACTTGGCTCGTGCGGCAGCTTCCATTTGGATGGTTAAGCTTTAGTTTCCACGTCATAACCATAAGCCCATGATTCGTCATCAGTTATGACCCTCTGGGGCAAATTTGGGTCATCACGGCCAGACTCCAACAGCTCCTTAGCAATGTTAATGCGATGCTGTTTTTGATCGAAATTGAACAATTTTGGTACGAATTTCGCGGCGACCCATTTCACGCCCAAATCATTGGTAAAAATCAACTGGAACGAGCCAATCGATATGTTTAAGTCCTCAGCAACTTCTCTAACGGTGATTCGACCAATACTATTTTTTTTTACTTCATCAATGTTTTCGTCTGTTGTTGAAGTGCTCGGGCGTCCGGCACGATTTTCGTCATTCACATCTTCTCGGCCCGCTGAGAGCATTTTGTACCACCGATAAACGTTGCTTCGGTTCCACAGTCAACATTCAGACTTCATCCGCGCAATTAATTTTGTTTTTCACACAAAATTTGATACAGATTCTTTGATCCATTTTTTGGAATGGGCAAAAATGAAAGACGGATGAAGTCTGTGTGCAAGCACAGCAGCTGTCAATAATAAACTGAACATTCAAAATGGCCGAAGTTATCTGCATAAGTGGGAGAAATGAGTACCAACATAACGCAACAAAAGAGCGAAAATCGAATATACGTAACCCGCGGAAATTCAAAATCCGTAATAAATAGGAAATACGAGGTCTGTTTGTGAACAGACCTCGTATTTCCTATTAATTACATTTAATCTACCTGTTGAGGAGTATATATAGGAACTGCACAGAAATATGGTTGTGTAGAGTAGAGTGGGTTACTGTAGAAACTCAAAAGAATCCTATATTCTAACTACCTTTTGCTAACGATACGTATAGGTAACTGAAAATGTAGAATTTACTGAAATATCTTCCATTCGCACTAGTGTTTCTCAAAGTAGAATCCTTGATGCTATATTATATAACATTTATGCTTATAATATACGTTGAACTAAAAAGACATTGTTATTCTTATACATCACAAGAATCTTTACATAATTTTTAAATATTTTTACAAAAACTTATTGATAACCTACAAGATAGTTCTTGAAAATATAAAATTAAACTGAATGAACTAAAAGAATTATTTATTGTCGCATATCCAGCGTTATACATAATACGACGTTGGTTGCTTATACCATATTAGGACTTGTAATAGATTTGGCCTGCTCAGCTGACTAGATCCATAGAGTTGCACTCAGCATGATCGTTTTCCATCTTCACTTTTTCTTTGATTTATTGCATAAATTGCCTCATGCACTTTAACCCCAATAAGTCTTTTACTTCCTTTTGTGAATCCCTTCTGTTTTCTTCTAACGCCAAGTGGCGTCAGATACAAACTCTAGCATTCTAAGCTTTCAGAATACCTGCCTTCCTGTTCACTCTTTCATCTGCGCCATTTCTTATGAGTCTTAGTCCATTTCCTTCTTATGGCAAGTAAGACAAACAAAACCTGCCTCCTATTCTATGCATAAAACAATCAAACAATTCATCCGTCAATTCCCCAAGGGTGAGCGATCTCAACTACTGAACCGGAGTCAACTGATAACCCACAATTGGCCTACAAGACTAATGATCCACGAATATTTGTTTTCAACGAAAAATTAAATTATCAACAATGCGAATACTGTGCACTAAATATGCTCCAAAATTTAAAAAAATAATAATGCATCGGTTGTTTTTGGATGAAAGCAGTTATAAGTTTTTATATAAAAAATGTCTTTCATTGAAAATATACAAGAAAAAATCAATTCTTAAACTACCAAATTCATAGGCTGGTAAATAACAAAATAGATTGTTTTTAATCTATTTTGTTATTTACCAGCAACTAAATTCATAGGCTGGTAAATAACAAAATAGATTGTTTTTATTCTATTTTTGTTATTTACCAGTTTAGTGCAGTTACTAAACCACAGCAACTAAATTTACCACCTAAAATACGTACATTAATTAACGAAAAAAGAAAAATGAGAACGCAGTGGCAACACTTACGAATGCCTAGCTACAAACAGGAACTTAACCGACTACAACATGCACTGAATAGGGAATTTAGGAAGCACCTCTAATGAACAGCATGCAATTTACACAAGATCGATTAGTGACAATATTTCTTCATGGGAACCCACTAGACGAATACTCTCGTAGAAAAGAACATCACACCCACTGAAACAAAATGACAGAAACTGGGCAAAAACAGACAAAGAAAAAACTGAAGTATTTGCTAAACATTTGGTAAATACTTTTGCTCCACATGATGATATAGAAGACAAATCGCATGCTAACAAAATTATCGAAAAACCAGGCCCTATGAGTCTTCCTCCCAAAAATGTTAAGCTCTCGGAAATTAAATCTACTATTCTGCGCCTTCTCAATAAAAAAGCTCTTGGTTATGATCTAATAACAGCTTCTCCTATTCGGAAGCAAATTTCCCGAAATTTTCAATGGTGATCCTGCGCACAACCTATTTTACTTAACTCTGGAAATTTACCGTTATTAAAATGATTCATAAACCAAATAAACCCATTAATTCTCCTTCTTCCTATAGACCTTGGTAAGATTTTTGAAAAACTCCTATTAAAACTACTCTACCCAGTCCTAGTTAATGAAAAAACTATTCCTGATCACCAATTTGGCTTCCGATCTGAACACTCCACTATCCAGAAATGCCATCGCGTTGTTGGTCATATTGCATCCTCTCGTGAGAGGAAAAAGAATTGCCCAAGAGTATTTTTAGATATCTCCCAAGCTCTTGATCGTGTGTGGCATCCTGAACTCCTCTGGAAACTCAAGTGCTTTCTTCTTTCAACATATTACCTTATCATAAATTCATATCTCTACCAATGTCATTTTCAAGTTACAATTACCTTAGAATCCTCGGAAATATAAGGCCATGACATCCCATCTGATCCTAATACTATCATTGCTACTTATGCAGACGATACGGCCATACTTGCTACCCATACAAATCCCGACGTAGCTTCCAACAATTTACAATCCCATATCCACAACCTTTAATCCTGGTATAATTGATATAAAGAGTGGGGAAAAACCTACCTATTTATACCTTAATAGCGACATGATAAAGTACGTTATTTGAGACTTTACCTTAACAAGAGATTAATATGGAACCCTCATACTAGACTAAAAAAACTTGAAGCCCCTACACGTTACCTACAACTTCTTAGACTACTGGACAAACGCTCGAAACTAACAATAAAAAGTAAAATTTTAATAAAACCTATTTGGACTTATGGAATAATTGGATTATGGGGTTCAACTAAACGTTCCAATTCCTATTGCGCTCCAAGGCCTTACAATCCAAGATTCTCCTTAAAATTGTTGATGCCCCCTAAATGTTCTCTTTGTTCAGGACCTGTGCATTTCCCGCTTTCAAAAGTTTCACTCCCGTTCATCCTATCATCATAATCCACTTGTGAGAGGATTGTCCTCCCCAGAAACACTCATCGGAGACTGAAGAGACAATGGCCTAGAGATTTTCTAGACGAATCTAACTTCCATTATTTGGAGAAACGCCAATGTGGGTTTATTCCCACTGTTCATGATGCACAAGATTGTTAATTAAAATTTTATGTAAATCTGCTTGTTAAAATACAAATCTAGTTGCAAATAAAAAAAAACCAAATTGCAATAGGTGAAATTTTAATGAACTGCCAAGAACTTTAGTACCGAAAATCGAGCGAATACCAAAACCTTAAAAGCTTCGTTCTAAAGTTTATGTATACTCTCTAATGGTTTGTGTCCAGAGCGGTATCTATTAATTTCTTACAGTGTACATGGAAACGTACGCAGTAATATTTTTCTATGTGCCGTACGTTACGAATTGTACGAAATTACGCACACCCATCATAAGTGAGAACAGACAGACGCTTTTACCTGTAAAATGCATTTTTTCCTTGCTTATTTAAAATAAGCTTAAAATATCTGCGTTTCTGCCTTAAAAACTCAACTATTTGCGCACGTACGCTGCCTGCCTTGCCGTTCCATCGAAACGGTCAGTAGCGTCCGCGTGCTGAGAGCGCACCGCAAACTCTTCTCCACGCGCAATCGGTCGATTTTGTTTGTTGCGTGCAACGAGAGCTGGTCACTCGAGTAATTTGCACGTTACACCCATTATGGGTCGCTCTCTAGTATATAGATTGGGATACCGGCTTGGGGATGCTCAGTTAGAGTTTTATTCTCACCGTGTTAATACGTGTGAAAATTGCGATTGTGCAAAATAAATTCATTTTAAACGTAAACATTTATTTAGTTCGCAACAAATTCTAATGTGAATACATAGTAACGCTTTGTTTATTAATAAAGAATTTTTTTTCCTTAAATATAGATTATTGATAAATAAAATTTAATATGAAAAATTAATTGCAGTGGAAAACAAAAATATACAAAATAAAAACAAATTATTATTAGTGCAGATAGTTTATATTAACAAAAAAACATAAAAAACAGAATCCAAAGTTGACTATTAATTAATTTATTTATTTATTTACTTAAATTAATCATAAATACACGTGTTTGCATTTGTTTTGTTATTCAAATCGATTTTTAGTGATTTTGTAGTTTTTTATTTGTTGAATAATTTATGTTTTAAAAAACATTGATGACCAAAAAAAAAGGTGATTTAAATTGATTAAAAAATTTTTTTAAATAATTAATTTGCAAATTATTATTTTTTTTTTTTGCTGTTTATTCTAAGCAGCTTTTTTGCTCTCTCTTGTCTTAATAAGAAGTGAAATAATATGATTGGTCCTTGGTAAGATTGAGACGTTACTCAAAAGAGTTGTTAAATGTCTTTATTCGTTTGAACATTGATTGATGATAAAACTTAACCAAATATAAATAATAATAATTTATTTATGGTTGTTGGTTAGATATAAAAAAAAGGCACTTTTGATTTATTTTAACAAAAACCATCCCCATTTTTGCTACAAGAATTTTATGATAAACTGCGAAATAAAAATCATCGTAATTTGTTCTGTTTTTAAATGGAGTTTAGTAGTTGGTTGGTTTTTTGTTTTTTTTTTTTGCTTCTCTGTATCCAATCGTGTTTCTTTTGTCTTGAACAAGATTTCAAAAAATATTAACTTGTTAACTTATACAACACCAAAAGAAACATTAAAGAAGTGGTAAGGTAACGTTGACGGTAGAGTCAGATTGTCTGAGGGGGGTTTTTTTCCTGATGTTATTATTGTAGTTGGTTTATTTTTGTAACTACAATATTTTTTTATAGTTAATTCTTTTTTATTCAAACAACAAATAAATTTGGCGGGTTTTTCTTATGGAAAGATTATTTTTATTTAATGAAAAAAAAGGCAGTTTTTTATAGTGTTTTGTAGTAAAAAGTTCGAAAGTTCTTAATGTCCTCTGGAAGTCAGATAACCAGTTTTTTTTTAATATATGATTTTAGGAAAATCTTAATCCTTTGGATGTGAAATTTTTTAGAGGTTTTAAAAAAATAGAATTTTTCTATTAACTTACTTATTTTTGTTAAAAAAAATTCCCAAAAAATATAACTTCTTTAAAAATATGGTAGATTTAGACTTTTCTTGTAAGACTATCGACAGTTTCTATGGTTATCTGGTGGTAGGGGAAGGGGGACGGCTATGGCTGGTATATTTTTTTTTAAATCACTAACCAAATGGGAAAACTAATTTTTGGTCTTAAATTTGATAGGTTTGCCTTTATTTTATTTATTTTTTTTGTTAATAATGTTATGGATTTCATTTTATTTGTATTTTCTTAATTTCTTCTGTTTATCTTATCTTTAAGAAATTTGCTTGTTGCTTCTTTATGCTTAAACATGTGCTAGGAGTCATTTTGTAACCGCCTAGCTCTCTATTTGGAGGCCCTTATCCAAATAATTGTTTTATTTTTTAACAGATGTAAAGGCTTAAATCCGCTATTGTTTAGCAAAAAACAAATTTATTTAAAGTACGAGTACTTGCCCACGCTAGCTACACATTTTTCCCATCAAGCCATTTTCGGACCTCTTCAGAAGAATCGAAGTGCTGCTCAGCGAGTGCGTGGCCCATCAACGAAAACAGGTGATAGTCGGAAGGGGCCAGTTCTGGTGAATAAGCGGGGTGGGGTAGCACCTTCCAGTTAAGTGTCTCCAAGTAGTTTCGGACCATTTTTGACGTATGCGATGGTGCGTTGTCGTGGAGGAAAATCAGCTTGTCATGTCTTTGTTGATAATTCGTCCTTTTTTCACGCAGAGCACGGTGCAATTTGATCAGTTGTTGGTGGTAGCGGTGAACAGTTTCACCAGATTTCAACATCTCATAGTAGACGATACCCTACTGATTCCACCAAACGCACAGCATCGTCTTCCGTCCGAAGTGATTTGGTCTTGGGTTGGCCGGGATCAACCCACGATTTCTTGCGTTTAGGTTTCTTGAAATATATCCACTTTTCATCGCCTGTCACAATCCGATACAGGAACGACTTTATTTTTTTTCTGGCGAGCAAGATTTCGCATGTGTTTTGGCGTCGCTCCATCTGCCTATCGTTCCATTCATGCGGCACCCATTTTCCGATCTTTTCAATCTTCCCCATGGCACGCAGACGCATGGAAATGGCTGGTTGAGTAACACCCAATTGCTCCGCGAGCATTTTTTGCGATTGGGTATCCTCTTCATCCCAACGAGCCTGAAATTGATGGTTCTCAATCTTCCTAGGCCGACTTTCACGCTTCTTGTCCCACAAGTCAAAATTGCCGTGTTTGAACTGACGATACCAATCTCGGCACGTTGTTTCCGATAAAGCGCTGTCACCATAGGCCTCCATAAGCATTCGATGCGATTTGGCAGCTGATTTCTTCAAATCAAAGCAGAAAAGCAGAGCTTCCCGCATATGCTCTTTTTCTGGCACATTACTAGACAAGATTACCAAAGGAAAAATGTATGTTGTTGTACGCAATTGCTGACAATATGCACTGATTAATGCTGACAGATGTAAAACTCATAAAAAAAAGTATGGCATGCCCATGGTAGCTTAATACGCTCACTCACGCCATCTATGACCAAACAGCGGATTTAAGCTTATATACCTAGTATAATAAGTCATTTTATTTTAATTTTTTTTTAGCAGACAGTGAATCTGATAATAATTACTTTGGAACATTCAAAATTCATCCAATTTTTTTTGGACTGTACTGATTTTTCCTACTAATTTGCTTTAAAAAAAATGGGAAAAATAAGCCCTAGAAACATTCATTATGCAAGCAGGAATTCTTTGCAAATCTTTTTAACTATACTAATTTGCTTTTAAAATTTAAAAAAAAACAGCTTTTTGAAACGCGGTTATTTAAAAAAAATTTTAAAAAGAAATGATTGTAGTAAAGTTAAAAAGATTTATACAATTTTTATTGGGCCAAAAAACGTCATAGCAGCAAAAGAAGCCTTCAAAATAATTGCAAAAAATACTTAAATTAAAAGAATGATTTTTGTGAGAAATAATTAGGCCTAGAAATATTTAAGCAGCACCAATTGTCTTTCACTCTTGTAAACTGTACTAATTCTTTTTTTTAATTAAAAAACATGATTTAAAAGGGAATAATTGTACTTAGAAGTATATATTATTTGAGGAGGCAGACCCCTCTAAACTGTACCGATTTTATATGAAAAGTTAAAATAAAAATGGTTTTCAAGAGAATTATTGATCAGTTTACAAAATAGACAAAAATAATTTAAAACAAAAATCATTGCGACTAAAAGCATTACAGGAACTCTAATTCACTTAATCCTTATGGACTGTACCGCTTCCATTATAAAAATTATTGTGGAAAATGGGTTTAAAAGAGAAATTATTGTGCCCAGAAGTATTTTGGGAGCAGAAATCACTAACGATCCTAATAAGGATCTTACGATCTAAAACTATAAAAAGAGAATTATTATTATTCCAGAAATCACTATACCTGCAGAAATCCCCTTCAATATTTGTACTGGTAAAAATGATTTTAAGAGGAAATTTTAGTGACCTAAAGCATTATTTAAGAAGAAATTACCACCAATTCTAGTAAACTGCACTTATTTAATTTTAATAATTCAAATAAAAATTTTGAAGGGGATTTATTGAATCTTCAAGTCCAATTCCCTCCGATCCTTATGAACTGCAATTATTCGATTTTCAAATTGGGAAAATTAATTTAAAAATTAGGCCTAGAATAGGTCCAACTCTTTCAGTGCTTGTAGAATGTGCCAATTCGATTTAAAGAAGCTGAAATATTGGTTTTGAAAGGGCAGTTATAGGGTGCCAATTCCCATAATCCTTGTTACAGAAAACTATTGTAATTCGAATTAAGAAATTTGATAAATAATTTTGCAAGGCAATTATTGAGTCTACAAATTTTATAAAGGGTTTTCGAATAAGAGTGATATAATTTCTTTTTTTTTAAAAACCACACTAATTGTTAAGGAAATTCAAATGTTTTTATTTAATGTGAAGTACAACCGATACAATTAAGTTCTGAATAGAACGTCATTCAAATGGCCTCCACGACTTATTTTGCAGGAACGAATTCGATGAACCCAATTTTCGAGCATATTTTCTACTAAATCAAGTCGTACGTGTATGTCATGAATGGCACGTTCAATATTGACTTCTAAAGCTTGAAGAGAGTCTAGTTTATTGCTAAAGACCAATGACTTCAAATAACCCTACAAGAAATAGTCTAATGGTGTTAAATTACAACTTCTTGGAGGCCATTCAATGTCACAATTTCTTGAAATAATCGAATCTCCAAACTTTTCTCGCAATAATTCGGTTGTTGCACGTGCTGTGTGGCACGTAGCCCCGTCTTGTTGGAACCAGATGTTTTCAAGATCAATTTCTTCCAATTTCGGCCATTGGTTATCATCGATCCATACCGCTCTCCATTGACAGTAACAGTGTTACCAGCTTCATTTCGAAAGAAGTATGGACCTATGATTCCACCAAACCAAAAAACCACACCAAACTGTCAATTTAGGTGAATGTAATGGGTGTTCATGAATAATTTGACCAAAATCGACAGTTTTATTTATTTACCGCACCACTCACATGAAAGTGAGCCTCATCGGAGAAGATGATTTTCTTAAAAAAATCGTTATCGTTTTAAAGTTGTTCCAAGACAAAATCAGCAAATTCACGACGTTTACGGTGGTCGAATGGCTTCAGTTGTTGAGTGATAACAATTTTATACGGATACAAGCCCAAATCCTTTCTCAAAATCCGCCAGGTTTTGGTTTGAGACAGTCCCAATTCTTGAAAACGTCTTGGAATCGACATTTTGCGATCTTCAGCAACACTTGTCTGAACGGCAGCAATATTTTCATTACTTTGAGCGGTTCTTTGTCTTATTGGTACTTGAACATTATGTAAAGAAAATGTACGCTTGAAATTCTTAACTATTCGACGAATAGCGAGCATAGTTGAACGATTATTACGACCATAAAATGGCAAAAGCGCACGAAAAGTTGCAATTGGAGAACGATTATTTTGATAATAAAATTGAATCATTTGTAAACATTGTTCTTGCGTATATCTCTCCATGATGAAATTGCAAACATTATTAAATACAATGAAAAAATAAATGACAAATCATGACATATTACAAATGGCCGAAACGTCACTTAGAAATCATATCACTCTTATTGAAAAACCCTATATATAATAGTAAAAAAGATTATTTTGCTTGAAAAGGGATTAAAGGGGACTTTTCGATCAGTTAATTTTTTTTGGATATCTACTAATAATTGGGTGGATAATATAATATGGGGGCATTCATGGTTCTACGTAGGATTCTAGATTGTAGTAATTGGATTCGGAGGGAGTGAGTTGGAGCGCTTCTTCGAATCCGAAATTTGAATTGGAAAATCTTTTTCTTTTTTTATGGAAGGAGATTTTTTTTTGGCAAAGATTGAAAGTAGCATGAACACATTTTGTTTCGTTCATTTTCACTTTCCACTTTTTGAACCAATTTTGAAAGGTGTTAATATGGGTTTGTATAAAAATGGTTACGATTAAAGGGTTTTGGTGATGAACTAGGTTGACATATGTTGCTATTAGTATAAATGTTGTATAATAAAGAACAAACGCCTGATTGGATAGACAATATCTCAAAGTGTTCGACATTCCCAACCACCTGAAAATATCTCTCCGAGAGGTAGGATTTGATTATTAGGAATTATGCAATAGGAAGGATTTTCTAAAGCTTCCAGCGAAGCTTTATGCAAAATATGTCTTTGCAGTATTCTTTCTGCTCAAGAGAAAACGCAATGAAATCGAACACGCAATGAGGTCTATTAAATAAAGTCAATAATCGAAAAGAAATTTATGAGCGTGCATCTCCTAAATAAATTATTCCGAAATTTTGTTCAAACAATTGAGGTGGACTTGCCAAAAAAAAAAAAATTTATTCTTTCTTTTATTGCTTAAGTTTGTAAATTTTCTTTTTATTTTTCAAAAAAAATTTAAAGTTTTTAGTCTAAATATCTTTTTTTCTTACAAAATTATATGTTTTATTGACAACTCCCCTAGAAATTTGTTCTTAAAAAAATTAATCCCCCCTCCCCGCCACTTTTGCTACTTTTCGTTTTAATAATTTTATAATTTTTTTTTCACAATATTTTCACTTTGCCTTAATTGCCATTGACTGACTTCCTTTCAATTAAAACTATTTCCATCATAAACGAGCCAACATTTTTTATTATTTATAATTTAATTGGAACAAGATTTAAAATAAATTAGCACATATTAATTTAAAAGAATCTAAATATTACTACTACTACAACAAGTAGGAGAAGTTGTTTATTTAAAGTAGCCTTGAGAAGTTGTTTATAGTAAAATACCCATTGACGAAATGTACAATACAATAAATTTCTTTGTTTATTAACTGTTGTTGTTTACTAAACCATGGAAAATTTGGTCGGAAATCAGGTAATTTTTTCCTGAAATTTATTCACAATAGAAAGGAGCACAAAAAAGCAATAAATACAAAATGTTTACAGGTATTTGGTAGGAATTTTTCATATGATTTCTAATATTGTATCTTTAACCAAAAAAAAAAACAGTATTTTAAAGCTCGTATGGTAAATTTTAAACTTTGAACGAATCGATCCCTTCGTAGATTTAATATTTTTTAAAGTTTTATTATTATCGATGATCAGTTCCTTTTTATTTTTAATTAACCCTTTAATGCATGGCGGAAATAAATATTTCCCACCTTTTTGATACCAAAATATTATTTTTCAACCACTTTGAAAAATTAAAATAGCTTCCATCAACTACGAGTACTATTAATTAAGTAATTACAGGGTGGACCATTTAGAAGTTCCATTTTAAAAAGTAAATAAAAAAAAACTAGTGTATGTTTTCTTTCAAATTTCCTGTTTTATTAAAAAGATTGAACCTTGAAATTTAAGAATGAAACACAACATCATTTAAATGACTGCCACGGCTGGCGTTACAGTACCCCATTCGCTCGACACAATTTTTCAGTACATTTTCGATTGTCCGGGCCTATATCTCTTCAATGGCAACTTTGATTTCATGTTTCAAGGCCTCAATTATCTCTGGATGGCTTGCGTAACATTTATCCTTAACGGCTCCCCACAGAAAATATTCCAACGGGCTCAAATCACAGCTCCGAGACGGTTGATTATTCGGTTTTCGAAAGCAGTGCCCAAAAGTTGGATTGTTACGTTGCCTGTATGGCAAGTGGCCCCGTCCTGTTGAAACCAAATGTCTTCTATGCCATTCTCTTCAGCTTTTGGAAACAAAAATTCGTTGAGCATGCCACGATAGCGCTCACCATTGACCGTAACGGCCGCTCCTTCATCGTTTTCGAAGAGAAACGGTCTAATGATGCCTCCACTCCAAAATCCGCACCAAACCGTGACTCGTTGTGGATGCATCGGCTTTTCCATGGTGACGTATGGATTTTCTGAGCCCCAGATGCGACAATTTTTTTTGTTGACATACCCACCGAGGTGGAAATGGGCCTCACGGGAAAAGATGATTTTTCGGTAAAAATGCTTATCTTCGGCCAATTGATCTTGAGCCCATTGGGCAAACCGAAAACGCATCGGATGATCATGCGGCTTCAGTTGCTGGTTTCATACCGAGGTCTTTGTGTAAAATTCTCAACAGAGAAGTGCGTGAAATGTTCAATTCCTGAGAACGGTAACGAGTTGATGTTGATCACTGACATTTTCAGTAACGGCGGCAATATTCTCGGTCGTACGCACTGTCTTAGAGCGGGAACGAGTTGCTTTGGCAACCAACAAACCAGTTTCGCGAACTCGCTTCACGAATTTGCCCACAAATTCACGTGATGGCATTCGATCTTTACTCATTTTTTTTTAAATTTCTCACAGTTTGGGTTGAAGGCTCACCACTTTGGAAGTAAGTTCTCAATATTTCCCCTTTTTCTTCAAGCGTATGGATTGCCATTTGACACTCTAGTACTTCAAATAAACAGTAGTTTAAAATGGAACCACTAGATGGACCACCCTATATAAGTTTTCTCATATTTTTTCTATTTTTTTCCCTCAAATTTATATTCCTATTAATTAAAAAATAAAACAATTTTTAATATTCAAAACAAAACAAAATTCTGTGCAACGCAAGCTTTTTTATTAACTCAAATTCTGTATCTCAAAGAGTAAAAGCCGAATTTTTTTGAACGATGAATTGTTTTTCAATATTTAGTGTTAATATGTGTGCTTTGAGCCAAAGCTTAAATTCAATTAAAAAAAATTTAAAATCGACTTTTTTGTGTATGTGGTATAGAACTACAAAAAATGCCAATAGTCTGTCGATGACCACACAAGAACACCGAAAAATTCAATTAGAATATTCGGTTTTGATCATATAATCTCTTTCGAAGAAGTATTTTTCAATATCAGTAATAAAAGAAGCTATCGGAATTGGTGGATCGATGCTACTGTCGTTGATCACACAACAAACTTCGCTTGTCATCCAGCTTGTTGGCGGTGAACATCGTAAAATCAAGTATAGAATCCTACATAATTGAAGTTTTCCTTTTTGTTATAATTCAAAGAGTAACCCGGTTGGGCCATGAAAAGGGGAATTTTTTTTTCGGGCTCAAGTGGTGAGCCAGTTCTCAATAGCATTCGATATTGGTTGCTGAACAATCAAAATGTTAAATTGCCTGGGTTTCCGGGTATATTCGGTAATGACCGTCCTATTCAACTAGCGGAGGAGACTCTCCCACACAGAAATAGAGCAAGGAAGCATCTCAGAATCCGAACTGATCATAGGGCACGTACCCATGATTTCCTCTTCGGCAACTAACCTCATCCTTCACGGTATTCCTGTAGCTTTCAACTCACCACTCCACATATTTTAAATGAATGCCACTTACCCCGGAATTTTCTTTTGAATAGGACTCCTGCCATTCTGGAGGTCCTGTGAGCCCAACAATCAAATATGCTTCAAATTTTTTTTTTTTTTGGTGACTTCATATCCCGTGTGGGTTTGTATCGTATTCTGTGTGGGCCATTCCACCACTTTCATTTGTTAAGCTAACAATACACACCCGAACGGGACATGAAGCCACCAAAAGGCCTTATGGTCGTGGCGCTACAATATGACCTCTTGCTCTTGTCTCACAAACCTTACAACAATAACAAACTCAACATAAATGCTGATAGAACTCTTTCGATTCCTTAAACATTTAATAAAAAATGTAATTTAAAATAATTGAGTTTTAATGTTGAACAAAAATAGGTCAGTAGGTCATTTAAGTTTTGAGCTTCCTTCTTGTTCACCGATTAGTGATCATAATTATTGCTATTATAAAATGGATTTGAGGTTGTATCTCAATTAAAAAATATTTCTTTATTTGTTTACATAACTTTTAGATTGGATTAGGAAAAAATCACATTTTGGTTATTTTAAGTAATTTGATTAAAAAGCAACTAACTTTTTATGCTTCAATAACAACGTCTGCAAATTAAATTTTGTAAAAAAAAAATTGGTATTTAAAAAAATTCCTGAATAAAACTGTTTTTGAATTTTGGGTATACGAAAAAGGTGCTAATCGCATAAATTAACACAAGTTATTCCTCACACGTAAAAATTCTGGCTTAACTGAAATCCATCCCGGACCTTTGCTTTTGTCAATTGTTCGTAATTAACAGGTTTGTGCTTGGTTTTTACCAAAAATAAATTCTTATAAATTAATTAATCTCTGAGAAGTTTATTCATTTATAATTTTTGATAAGAGAAAATACAATCTTTTTAATTTAGTAGAGTTAAGATTTTGGTGGCCGTTCCAATGCAGTTACACTTTTCAATTCAAATGTTTTAATAAAAGTAAAAAACATGATATATTATTGATTTTTTTTTATTATATTTTTATTGTACCATCTGAAAATTAATTCCTAATCAAATTTCAGTGCAAAATAACACATTTGATAAGAAATTAACCCAAAAAATATTACATTTTTTAATTAACAAACAGTCTTGATAGAAACACAAAATATAACAAGAGGTACAGTCTTGATAGAAACACAGAATCTTAAATAAAAAATTTCAACAAAAAAAAATTCACATTTTCAAAATTTTATTTTATTTTTTGTTAATAGAATTTGTTATTTAGAATTTAATAATATTCCTGAATTTTTTTTTTATCGTGCAGAAATTTAGTGAAGATTGATTTCTGTGTTTTTCCTAATGATTGATTTCTCACGGAGCCACCTATTGTATTCTAAAGAGGAAATGCCAAGTTTTAAAGTGACTTTTATCTTGGCACTCGCTTTTTAGTGAGCATAAGAGAATTTCCAGTGTAAAGGTGAACATTCACAGTCAAAGAAAAGCTTTAAAGCCGAAGGAATACTATTCAGTAACTTGGATGACTCTCTGTCTCGTAAATAACGGTTTCACTGAAGAGATTCAATATTGGTAGTAGTCAGTATAACCTAGCTTTTCTGCTAGTAGTCAGGAAGTCTTGAACCAATTCATAAGCCAAAAATTAGTAGAACCAGTCCAGCTAATCTTAATTGTAGAAATTTTGTGAATCCTTCTTTAACGAAAAATCTTTACCAAAAAATTTTTTTGCAAAAAGCAATTTTTGATATAAGATTGATTTGGAAGAGATGAGCGAGGATAAGGCTTGGAGAAGGCGAGCGGATTTAAAGTTTGGAGGAAGTAACCGGTTATAGCGATCAGAGGAAGTTGGTGATAACAGGAAGTTGATGGAGGCGAGCAAAAATAGTGTTCTAACGATGTGGGAGAAAATAATGCTCGGAGGAAATTTTGTGGTGAGATAGATTGCAAAGGTGACCGAGAATAATGCTCGGAGCAGGCGAGCGGATTTGTGGCTCGGAGAAGGAGAGTGGATTTACTGCTTTGAGGAAGTGACCAAGAATAATTCCCAGAAAAAATTAGCGGATTTAGTTCTTGGAGGAAGATTGGCGGTCCGATAGAATTGCAAAGGTGAGCGAGAATAATGCTCGGATAAGATGAGTGGATATGCGGGTCGGAGAACGCGGGCAGATTTGTGACCCTACAATATTGAGCATAATAGGAAAAAAGGTCCTATCTCTGTTCTCTCCTTAAAATTATTTTAATTATAAAAAATTTGCTGGTCTCTTAAAAGCTTTTTTGTTTTTTTTTCATTCTAAGAAACTCATTGCAAAAAAAAAATGAACTCTATTTCAAAATCAATGATATCGACCAACCGACCGACAATAAAAAATCAATTATTTTTAAGTTCAAAATATTATAATCAGTAAACTTTTAGTTTTTTTTTTGCACATATTAAAATGATCTTTTCTATCAAATCAAATAGAAGAAGACAAAATTATAGATTACTTCCGGAGAGGAAAAAACAATCAACAAAAAACGTTACTAAAAAAAGAGGTCATTTTAAATCAGAAAACAAAGAACAAAAATCTACGCCACAAACAGGGTCAATAATTGTTATCAATAAATTTTGTTATCAGTTAATTCTACAAAAACGAACATTTAAAAGTCTTACTTAAAGTAAATATTGTTTAACGTGAAGTATTTGGCAATTTTTCCTTTTGAATAATATTTAAAATTATTGCCATTTTTGTAATAATTCTGAATTGATTCTTGAAATTAAATTTTGATTATGTTAAAAAAGCTTACAAAAGAAATATTTTAGAATTTTTTGCGGCGAGGGGTAAAAGTGTATAATTGTTATAAAAAGTAATAACAGGAAAACAGGAAAATAGCATTTAAGAACAGTTTCAAGAAGACATTTTGATCCACAGTATTTCGTGCATAATTTTTTAATTTGGATTTTACAATAATTCAAAATAAATTTATTTCACAAAGTCCGGTTATTATTACTGGAACAATTCATTGAAAATTATAAATGCACTTAAGTCGGGATTTGAAACCGTTGAAAGAGTGAAGGTGTCTCTGATACTATTCTGTAAAGCCACGACCATGAGACCAAATATGGCGATTTCATATTTTGTGTGGATTGCCATTGACTTTTTACCTAATGAAATTAATTGATAGTTAGTAGGAGGCAGCAATTAGATTTCATGGAGCATATTTGCTTATTTAAAAAAATTTAAGAGAAGACTGGGAAAAGAATTTCATCGGTTAAGTGGTATTCATTTCAGATATGGCAAATTTTGAGTTGCACGCCACAAGAATGGCATAAAGGATGAGATTAGTTCCCTAAGAGAAAATCATGAATAAATGCGTTATGTCCCATTCGAATTATGAGAACTTTGCTTGCCCAGCATTTTGGACTGATTATTGAGTAGATTCTAATGGCCTGGCTGAAACTGTTAAATGCCATTCAATGAGTAGATGCGGTAAACTCGATATCATAGTTGGCATATGGAAGTGGAGAGAATCTCGCTCAAGACCTGCAACCGAACTTAATTCAATATTTCCATTGTACAACAATCATTATCGAAAGCAGTCGAGAACCGTATCAATTTCTGAGCCACGAATTTGCCTACAAGGTTGCAAGAATGTCAGTAAAATTCGGTGCGCTGTCAAGTGCAGTCGCAACTGCTGACTTAATTGCTCATAGTTTGCCATAGAAACGGAAACTTTTATTGACAACCGAATTTGTACCAATCTTTGTAGACTATTTTTCCAATTTTATATTAGAGAATCTGTACTGTATGTTGTAATATAAAATAGCAATCATGTGTGTGTACACATAGTTTATTTGTTCTCAATTGTAATATTAAAAATACATTTATGTTGGGGATCCTGGTCAACGAATTTCATCGGACATGATAAGACCATCCGAATAGCGCAGTCAAATCAATCACACCAGCATCTCACAAGTATTCAAGCCATGATGTAGTCAGTTTCTGGTGATGGTATGGCTCAAATGAATCTTCAGGAGCAGCAGTAACAACAAAATATTATGATAACTCAAATTCAATCGACGCTGACAGTACTGTAGCAGCAACCACAGTTTGTCACATCCGAATATCAACAAACAAGTTCGGCAAATTTTACAGCAGAATCAGTCACATCCATTGCAGATTTACGTGATCGCAAATCAGACGCCAACAGTAGTCCCTGCGCAAACTCATGCAACTAACATAGTTTGCCGGCCTATATTAACATTCAAAATGGTGTGCTGACAAATATGACTCCATAGATACAACAATTTCAGTATTAATTACAGCAACAATTTCAGTCTCAATCACAGACTCAGGTTCAACCATAGTCACAACCTCAACAGCTGCCGCCTCTGTGTCAGCCAATATAACAGGCTCAGCCAATTCAGCAACAACGCATTTACCAATAACCGCAACCTCTTCAACAACAGCACCGGCAAACACAGTTACTGCAATAACAACCGTAGCCACCACAATAAGCAACAACAGCAACAAGCCGCAACAAGCAGCAACAAACAAACCGCAGCAATAGGCACATTGTGCTTTCACTTTACACCAAGCAACAAACAGCAAAGTAAGCTAATGTAAAATTGTAGTCCATCCTTCAACTTTTCGTTGAATTCATTCAAGGGAATCACACCCCTTGGTCGTGATTGAAGGATATACTGGGCTGAAATGCAAGAGCAAGTGAATTCTGGAAGGAGGTAGCATCTGCCCTATGAATGGCGTGACGAAAGTGAGAAATGACGTGAATGGTCAAATGATGAGGAGTGTTTGGCGGATTATTCCTGCATACGAGGTATGTTCAAAAAGTATCGCGAACTTTGAATTTTCGCGGTTACGTATATTCTATTTTCGATTTTTTGTGGTGTTATGTTGGTACTCATGGCTCACACTTATGCCGACAAGTTTGGCCATTTTGAATATTCAGTTAATTTTTGACAGCTGCTTTGCCTGCACGTTTTTGGCTCGTCTTCGATTTTTGCTCAATTTCGACCAAAAACAGCATCGCATTAATATTGCTAAGGAGCTGTTGAGCTCTGTCTGCGACGATCCAAATTTACTCCAGAGGGTCATAACTGGTGACAAATCATGGGTTTATGGTTATGATGTGGAAACCAAAGCTCAATCATCCAAATGGAAGCTGCCGCACGAGCCAAGACCGAAAAAAGCGCGCCAAGTTCGGTCGGATGATAAGGTTTTACTTACAGTTTTCTTCGATTGCAGGGGCGTGGTGCATCATGAGTTATTGCCACAGGGTAGAACGGTCAATAAGGAATATAACCTGCAAGTTATGCATAAGCAATCCGCCAGAAACGCCCGGATTTGTGGAAGAACAAAAATTGGCATTTGCACCATGATAACGCCCCGCCCACGCATCGTTGCTTGTGCGTGAATTTTTGGCCAAAAACAACACACTAATAAAGCCGCAGCCACCGTATTCCCCAGATCTATCACCCTGTGGCTTTTTCTTGTTCTCGAAACTGTAGAGCCCCATGAAAGGGCGATGCTACGCTAAGATTGAGGAGATAAAGATGGCATCGAAGGAGGAGCTAAACAAGATCACAAAAAATGATTTTTTGAAGTGCTTCGAGGATTGGAAAAAACGTTGCCACAAGTGTATAATATCTGGTGGGGATTACTTTGAAGAGGACAATAATAGATATTCATTCATGAATAAATACATATTTTTTGAAAAAACACAAAATTCGTGATACTTTTTGAACATTCCTCGTATATTGTATAAACAGCCTATACGATGGATGCCTGGAGAATGGTGTATTTCCGACTAAACGGATATTAGGAGACGTGATTATCCTTTCCAAGTCTCCGGACGCGATACGGACTGACCCGTCCTCCTATTGGCCGATATGCTTCATGCCAGTATTCGGCAAGGTCCTCGAGTGGATGATGGTACACCGGCTGAATGTGAAGTTTGCAGACTTCAATGTATCCGGCTCTCAGTATGAATTTACGAAAGGTAAGTTAACTGAGGACGCTTGGATGTGTGTAAGACGGTATGTTGCAGAGAGTGAGACTAAGTACGTGTGTGGTGTGTTTGTGGATTTTTGTAATGCCCTCAATTGCCTGCGATGGGATCGCATTATTGAGCGGCCTGTGAAGGTTTCATCTGAAAAAACTTATCTATGGAGAAGTTACTTCTATGAAAGTATGAGGCCCTGTGCGGCGGGAGCAATGGAAGGGTTATTCACCAGATGGTGCGTGGCTGCCCACAGGGATCTGTGGCCGGCCCCGACATCTGGAATATGATGATAAACGGTCTCTTGGTGCAGTTGGAGTAGACCGGTTGCGGTGTGATCGCTTATGCGGATGAGGGGGAGAGTAGGTATGCGGTAGAGGTAGTGGTAAGCTGCTATATGCAGATACTGTGTGAATGGGGTAATAGAATGGCAGTGAATATCTCAGAAAGGAATACTGTGTGTATGTTGGTGAGGAATTTTTTGGCAACCAGTAGGCCGCTCAATATTCGATTAGAGGTAGTCGGGGTCCGATAAGCGCGGGAGGTACGTTACCTTGGTTGGAGAGATGCTAAACTTTCGGCCTCACTTGCAACATCTAACGGATGGCGTGGCCGGTTTGTTTGGCATGCTGGTGCGAGTATTTCTCAAGGAATGACGACTTCAATCTAGAGCGGTGAAAGTCCTGTACAAGGGTGTATTTGTATGGGTCGTGTGTATGGTATGACATTATGCGTTACCAGTATGCAAGGGTAGGCATTAATTCGTTGCGTAACTCAATCTCTATGGTTGTAGGCGACTCGTGGTTTTATGGTTAATGACAGATAAGTCACGTTAAACAATATAATATTACTGTCAACATAACAGAAAACTGAATCACATAATTGTCAACATAGACAATTTCAACTCTATTGTGAGAAAAAAAAATTGGTACAATCGATATTGCTTCTTTCTTCCAGCTTCATAAAAAAGTAAAAATATCATCCGTTCAAATTTACTACAGTTCAGTTAAAAATCACAGTACCAGGTATATAAGCTTAAATCCGCTATTTTTTTTAAAAATTCCTTCTCTTTTGAGGCAAACCACTCATCAAGCCATTTTCGGACGTCTTCGTAAGAATCGAATTGCTGCTCAGCGAGCGCGTGGCCTATCGACGAAAACAGCTGGTAGTCGGAAGGGGCCAGGTCTGGTGAATGCGGGGTGGGGTAGCACCTCCCAGTTGAGTGTCTCCAAGTAGTTTCGGACTATTTTTGTCGTGTGCTATGGTGCGTTGTCGTGGAGGAAAATCAGCTTGTCATGTCTTTGTTGATGATCCGTCCCTTTTTCACGCAGAGCACGGTGCAATTTGATCAGTTGTTGGTGGTAGCGGTGGGCATTACAGTTCCACCAGGTTTCAACATCTCATAGTAGACGATACCCTGTTGATACCGTCAAACGCACAGCATCGTCTTCCGTCCGAAGCGATTTGGTCTTGGGGATGATGTTAATGGTTGGCCGAGATCAACCCACGATTTCTTGCGTTTAGGATTCTCGAAATATATCCACTTTTCATCGCCTGTCACAATCCGATACAGGAACGACTTTCTTTTTTGTCTGGCGAGCAAGATTTCGCATGTATTTTGGCGGCGCTCCATCTGCCTATCGTTCAATTCATGCAGCACTCATTTTCCGATCTTTTCAATCTTCCCCATGGCACGCAGACGCATGGAAATGGCTGGTTGAGTAACATCCAATTGCTCCGCGAGCATTTTTTATGATTGGTTATCGTCTTCGTTCAAAAGAGCCTGCAATTGATGGTCCTAGGCCGATTTTTACGCTTCTTGTCCCACAAGTCAAAATTGCCATGTTTAAACCAACGAAACCAATCTCGGCACGTTATTTCCGGTAAAGCACTATCACTATAGGCCTCCATAAGCATTCGATGCGATTCGCCAGCCGATTTGTTAAAATTGAAGCAGAAAAACAGAGCTTCCCGCATATGCACTTTTTCTGGCATAAAACTAGACATGATTACCAAGGAAAAATGTATGTTGTTGTACGAAATTGCTGACAATGTACACTCATTAATATTGACAGATGTCAAACTTATAAAAAAAATATGGCGTGTCCATGGTAGCTTAATACGCTCACTCACGCCATTTATGACCAAACATCGTATTTAAGCTTATACCCCTGGTATATCTTTTCGAAATCTTGAAATTTTAGGTTGAAATTTACAAGATTTTACAATTTAAGTGCTGTGCTGCCTTTTATATATATAGATACTCAATAAATTTCAACCCAAAATTTCAAGATTTCGAAAAGATATACCAGGGGTATAAGCTTAAATACGATGTTTGGTCATAGATGGCGTGAGTGAGCGTGATTTTATTTTTAATTAAAATGATAGATTTTTCATTAAAATTTAACTAATTATGAGCTGCTATCTGTATTAAATGGCAATCATTATAGTCCGTGTAGGGTCGGAGATTTGGAATAGTTTAAAAGAATTTTTCCACCATACCTACTACTGCTTTGTTGTAGGTCTGCAAAATAGATCCCGCAGAATATATTATATAATTGAAAATCTAAAATATTCTAAAACGTAATTTTTCTTAGAAAGAAATTGGGAATACCTTCGAATGGGACAATCGGATGATCTCAGATGCCAAACGTCAATGTCACTTTCATTACTCAAAAAGTATTTCTTGCACTTTCCTTCAAAGTACTGATTAACAAATGAGGCACCAATTTCATTTTTCCCCATTGCTTTTTTAATAAGATCTACGATTCTTTGAGCCTTGAAATTTTCTTTATTTTCACGAATTTTTTTCTAATCATAATAACTTTTTTTCGTATTATAGAAGTAAGTTAACATTTTGCAAATTCAAATTCCACAGATATCCAAACTGCTTTAACCCATCCTTGACCTATAAAATTGCATCTTAACGGTCATCCATATATGTTCAAGTATTAGAATAAATGCGTTTCTTTATTCAAACGTAACGAAATCGATGTGAATTTGCAGAGACTTTTCCATCAACTATTATGCTATCACTGTAGTGGCAAAAAGAGCCTCATTATCCAATTATTTCTGTAATTTATCACTTAAGATCAATGAAACTATTCACACGAAATAATGAGTACGATTCTAAAACTTTGACGATCATAGAGTTTGTTTGGCAAAACCGCAACAATTTATTTTTGCTTCTAATAGTAAATTTGAATAAAATTTGCGCGAAACAACTCGTCGGCAAGATAAAATACTATCCGAACTTAAAGAGTTCAAATGAATTTTGTACAATATCTCCCCTTACTCTCCTTGAAGTTATGTGCTTATTTTAAATAATTTTTTCTCATGCCATAATTTTTTAATATATTTTTAAGCATCCAAAACTGTTTTTGGTTCTAGAGTGAAAAAAGACCTTACCAACCAATGATAAGTGACATAAAATTACGTACAATAGATCTCTGTCATTTAAGATCCGCAAATTATGTTTGAGCTAGAGTTATCAGATTCATCAAGGTAGTTAGCTGCAATAGTGGTTAAGTTCAAGTTTCATTTGTATTTTGGTTGTTTTTTCTAGAAAAGTAAAAAATATGAAGGGTTTTCCTAAAGGAAAAAATCCCTAAAACAAATATTTTTTTAGGAATTGTCTCCCTAATGGAAGCAAAGACTTTTCTCCATGAATAATTGTCAGATTAAAAAAAATCATATTAATAATAATCAAAGAAGTCCGCATTAACTTTAAATTCATGAAACTAACAGAAAATATTTAAAAAAATTGACTTAGTTTTTGGGCTTGCGTCTTAGTTAAGTTTTTACTCTTTTCGTATGGATTAGAGGTATCCGTTTTTAGCTCAAATTTAATTTATATTCAGACAAATCTAAGGTAAATTTCTTCAATAATTATATGACAAAATAGTTGTTTAAGTGCCTATGGAGATCGTAAATAGAAAATTTTTTCAGTAATACCCAGAGGTGTGCGCTACCTCTTTGGTAATGACCAAATCATCAATGCCATCGATAAAGCTTATCACAACAAGTAATTCAATCACGATACATATTCTCTTAGTCGAAATCGTTTTTATAATTGTTTTCTGTATCCCACTAAGTCTAAAACTTAAATTAAAACTTGTCCTCTGCAAGTCCAAAACGTAAGTCAACCAAAAATATTTACTTTTAGAAGCCCAAAAAATAATTGAAACCAAAATTGGACTTATACAAAAAAAAATTTAATCAAATATCAAAATTTTTCTTCCCAAAACTATTCCGAAAATCTAAATTTTTATTGAATCAAAATTCTTTTCCGTTAGTCCAAAATATAGCTTAACCAAAATTACCACGCTCTTAGTCCAAAACTTTTTTGCAATTCTTGTCTGTAAGTCCAAAACTTTAAACAAATCAAAAATTCATCTCGGTGAGTTCCAAACTTAAACTCCAAAATTTAACTCTGTAATTCTTAAACGCAATTAAACCCAAAACTCGGCTCGTTTGTTAGTTAACGAGGTCCCTAAAACCTATGCGAGATACCATAACAATAAAGTTGTTATGTCTCGGTACATATTGATATCGAATGGTATACTGCATACGCTGCTTTGGATCATGGAGCAGTAAAGTTTGGATCATTAATATATCTTGTTTGGAAACATTTTCAAATTCAGGTTCGGAATCTTCTGAAACGATAATCTGGTGAAGCTTCTCGTTAAACATAATAGGGATTGGAATCAGCGATAACGGACCTGTACTTGTAATGGATTTTGCCACCTCCGCTGAGTAGATCCAGAATTGACCAAGCTCGCACAATTTTAACTTTCACCACTAAAAGAGAAAAATTGTCTATCAAAAACTTTTGTCTATCAATTGTCTATCAAAAGACCCACGTCCTTAACTATAAATTCTAGAAAAATGCGGAACTTACAGCAATGGATTTTCAACGATTTTAAGACCCACATCCTTTACAGTTGATTCGAGTAGTAAAGTTTCTGAAAGCACTAAAATTCACACCTTTTATGCAATTGTTTCTCAATTATTTTTAATTCTAAAAAATTAGAAAGGCTCTAAAACCATTAAAATTCAGACCTAAAAAGTAAATAGTTCTCAATAATTTTTGAGCTCCACGCCCTTTACTAAAAAACCAAAAATTTAGATCTTACAAGAATTTTTTCTTAAAATACAATGGCTTCAGAACAGCTTCGGATCAATTTTTGATTAGAAAAAAGTATAAAGTCTTTAAAAACGCTCAAAGTCGAGAGATATTAAAGCAATTTTTTCTCAATAATTTTTAAGACATAAAAAAATTTATTATCTCGACTTTGAGTATTTTTCTCAAATTTTAAAAGAATGGAAAACTTTAAGACTTTCAAACAAATCCCATTTTTCCAGAATTAAACATAATGCCACGGATTGCCTACGATCATCGAGATTGGGATATTCCCAGTCAAAACCATACTTGTAATGGATTTTGCCACCTCCGCTGACTAGATTTAGATGGTTCCACCCAGCTCGCTGAAATCTAACTTTTAGCACTCAATTTGAACTTCGGCAGATTGGTTTCGTCCCTATCAAAAGTTGCTTCAGCGAATCCTTTCATAGCCCTCTTTCAACCCACATTTTTCAGCTAGTTGGTTTCATCTATAGTCTTTCGCTCCTATTCTTGAATCTATTCAAAAGTGGCCTCAGCATGCCCCTTCTACAATTTTATCTTAATTCAAAACTTGCTTTCCTGCTCCATGCATTAAGCAATCAAACAATTTATCCGCCAATTCCACAGTGGTAAGCGGTCCCAAACCGTACAACCCTCACCTAGCCTTCAACTCAGACCTTTTGTGTTTCATCTGCTCCCACCTCTGATCCAGTTACAAGCCAGTTACCCTTACTACCAACAGTAAGTTACCCTTACTGTTGGTAGCAAAGGCCTACCTCAACTTCTACTATCATTTGCAGTGATAGCACCCGGAATAATTGGTATCCCTCACCACTAGTCCTAAAACTGTGCCCGTTGTGTGGGTATTAACCACAGCCACCACATTTAAGCCAAAGACACCTCATCTCTTGATCAAACCGTGGGATATCTGATCCCCGTGGTACCAGTTTTTGTTTTAAGATTACGGGATGGGAACCCTCTCTCTCTCTCTCAAAGAGCTATAGTAAGGAACCTTGCAAATTCCAAGCACTGCTAGGTCGGCTTAAGACTGATGGTTTGCCAGTACCCGTAGACACTTTTGGTTCGATCGTCCTTTCAAAAGAAACCTCTTTTCGGGAGACGTGAAGAGGCAGTTAGATTCTGAAAAACACTGCTGTCAGTGCGCACAA
Source organism: Atherix ibis (assembly GCA_958298945.1). Classification (NCBI taxonomy): domain Eukaryota; kingdom Metazoa; phylum Arthropoda; class Insecta; order Diptera; family Athericidae; genus Atherix; species Atherix ibis. The sequence continues at coordinate 52,811,003 of OY282609.1, forward strand.
GAAGCTTAGTATTATTAGGTTCTGAATTATGCTATCACTAAAAAACATTCTAACATTAAAATATTGCCGATATTTTCTCTGAGTTTGAATAATTGATCTTACTTTGGATTAGAAAAACTCCAAGAGTTTTACTTGTTGCTGGATATCATACGTAGGAATTTTAATCTCCAAAAATTGGTTCTATAATCTACATTAAAAAAATCATAGAGATTGGAAACTTATGAGGTATTTGGCTCCGTGAACATATACTTTTAGAGTACTCAGAAATTCAAATTCGTCCATGAATAAAAATTCACAAATATTTTTATTTATTTTTCAAAATTTTACAATTTTTTTAACAGTCATCTAGGAGCCATTTTTATTTAATATTATATAACCTAAAAAATTATATTCTTAGTAAAAGTGGTAAGAAGATGAAGAAAGCGAACTTGGCCTATTCGACTTTATCATCATCAATGGACGTTTGATCTTAAAACGTCAGATGTTCCTTCTTGACAGCTCAAGATTTTTTGCCACCAGCTTAATTTTGTTAAAAGCCTTACAGCTGTATGTGAGCCCTTTCTGATTGAAACATAAATAATATGGGATGTCATTGGCGTATGCTAAATACGTTATGTACCCATAATCCTAACCGTTATGTCACAAATCATTTTTTTTTCAGCAACAGAATAAATAAAACACATAATAGTGCGTTTTTTTACCACAAATCCTTATTATGGATGTCACATGGTTCCGAAAGTAATTGCGTTTCTTTTATTCTTCCTTGAACACTATTCATGGGTGTTTTTACTTAATATTAATGATAAACTAAAAGAAATCCAAGAAAAATCTTAGTTAATTTTTCGTTAAAGAAAATAGAATTTTTGACAAATTCTTTTCTTTAAAAAATATTTTTGCACAGTTTTTGGGGAGGGGTGTGGGTAGGTGAGTTTAGTGTGCTGAGGTACTTTTTGAAAGAAGACTTTTCAAAATGTGTCTAAAATTTTTTTTAAAAATTAGTTAACTGAATTTTATTGTAAAGAACGTCTGTAGGACATATGCCTGAGGCTACTTGAGATAGCGTCACAACCTTGAGACAATTCGCCGACATAAGCATTTGGATAGCTTAGATGAGAAAGTGCGCTGAGTTAGTGGGAAGCAACCTGCATTTTTTTATCTACAACTACAATTTTATTGTAACAAGCAAATTTACATAATATTTTAATTAACAATCGTGCGCATCTTGAAGTGGGAGTAAAAAGCCCTCGGCATTTCTACAACAAATGGAAGTTAGATTCCTCTAGAAAATCTCTAGACCATTGTCTCTTAAGTCTTCGATGAGTGTTTCCGGGGAGGGCAGTACAGGACAATTCTCTCACAAATGGATTATGATGATAGAATAAACGGGAGTAAAATTTGTTATAGCGACAAATGCACAGGTCCTGGACAAAGGAAACATTTAGATCACGATATATTATATTGTTACGAACATAAAAGGGGGGCATCAAGAATTTTACGAAGAATCTTAAATTGTAAGGCCTGGACGCGATAGGAATTGGCACGTTTCGTTGAACCCCAAAGTTCAATGCTATATGTCCAAATAGGTTTTATTAAAAGTATACTTTCAATTGCTAGTTTCGAGCGCTTGTCGAATAGTCTAAGAAGTTTAAGGTACCGTCTAGTGGCTTCAACTCTTTTCAGTCTTGTATAAGGTTTCTATGTTAATCTGTTGTCCACGTAAAGTCCCAAATAACGTACTTTATCATATTGTGGAATCATGTTGGTATTAAGGTATAAAGAGGTAGGTTTTCCCCACTCTTCACATTACTTTCCATCTCTTCAACCAGTATTAAAGATTGTGGATTTGGGGGATTGTAAATTGTTGGAAGCTAAGTCATGTTTTGTATGGGTAGCCAGTACGGCCATATCATCTGCATAAGTAGCAATGATAGCATCAGGATCAGATAGAATATCATGGGTATAAATATTATATAAAATAGGACCAAGAATACTGCCTTGTGAGACTCCGGCTAGAATAGGATATATTTCCGAGGATTCTGATTTAATTGTAACTTGGAAATGACGTTGGGAGAGATATGAATTTATGATAAGGTACGAGGGTCATTTAACAAGTACTTAGCCTCACCGCCCGATGGAACTGTTGTCACAAAAGAAATTTACGATCGTGCAGTACATTCTTTTAGTAGCCTACGGTCAAAGTTTCAGTCGATTCCCTTCATTAGTTTTGTTTTGAGAGCCTTTTAAAGCGAGCGTGTCGGTCGGTTGCACAAAAATAGAAAAAGAACAATATTGTTCGGTGATTAGATTCTTGTTTTTGGAAAGTAAAACGAGCAGCGAAATCAAAGATCGCTTGGATGCTGTGTATGGTGACTCTTCTCCTTCGATGGCGACCGTCAAAAATTGGTTCAACGAGTTTGTTCGTGGCCGCACGTCGGTTTTTGATGAGGCACGCCCAGGTGCCCCGAAAACGGCTGCTACGGAGGAAAACGTTAAAAAAGTCCACAATCTCATGTTGGCAGACCGTCGATTGAAGGTTCACGAGATAGCTGAGACTGTGGGCATCGCAGTATGAACGGTGCATCATATTCTACACGAAAAACTGGACATGAGAAAGCTGTCGGCGCGATGGGTGCCGCGTTTGCTCACACCGGAAAACAAGCGCAACCTTGAGACCACATCGGCGACGTGTTTGGCGCTGTTTCAGCGCAATCCAGCGGAGTTCTTGCGTCGTTTCGTGACCGTCGACGAAACATGGATTCACTGGTACACACCAGAGACCAAGGAACAGTCAAAACAGTGGACTTCACCCGGCGAACGTGCTCCGAAGAAGGCGAAGACTGTTCGATCGGCCGGAAAGGTGATGGCCACCGTTTTCTGGGATTCACAAGGTGTGATCCAATCGATTACCTCGAGAAGGGTAAAACAATCACGGGGCGCTACTATGCTGACTTATTGGGCCGATTTGACGTCGAATTGAAGAAAAATCGGCCCCGCTTTGCGAAGAAAAAAGTGCTGTTCCACCACGACAACGCGCCGGCTCACACCTCCGCCGTTGCCATGGCCAAATTTGTCGAATTGCGCTACGAATTGCTGCCCCATCCACCGTACACTCCAGATTTGGCCCCCTGTGACTACTTTTTGTTTCCAAACCTGAAAAAATCACTCGCCGGGAATAGATTTGGGTCGAATGAGGAGGTCATCGTCGCCACGACGACTATTTTGCTTCCCTCGAGAAAATGTATTTTTTGGACGGGTTAAAAAAGTTAGAGCATCGCTGGGCCAAGTGTATCGAGCTTGAAGGAGATTATGTGGAAAAATAAATTGCCACCTTTCCAAAATTTTCGCTTTTCTTTTGTAGGCTAAGTACTTGTTGAATGACCCAAAATTCCGTAGATTGTTGAGGGGAAAAAACTCTTGAGTTTCCAAAGGATTCTTGAATGCCACACACGATCAAAAGCCTGCGAGATATCTAAAAATAATCCTGGGCAATACTCTTTCCTCTCAAGAGAGGATGTAATATGATCAACAATGCGATAGCATTGCTGGATAGTGGAGTGTTCAGATCGGAAGCCAAATTGGTGATCAGGAAAAATAGAGTCGTTTTAATAAGAGTTTTTCAAAAATTTTACCAAGGATTGGTAAGAGGCTGATAGGTCTATAAGAGAAAGAAGAATTAATGGGCTTATTTGGTTTAGAAATCATTTTAATGAGAAAAAATTTCCAGAGTAAGAGAAGATAGGTTGTGCGCAGGATGCCATTGAAAATGTTGTAAGGCTTTTCGGAAAATTTGCTTGAGAATAGGAGGAACTGTTATTAGACCATAACCAGAAGCTTTTTTATTGGGAAGACGCAAAATAGTAGATTTAATTTCCGAGGGCTTAAAATTTTTGGGAGGAAGACTCATAGGCACTGGGAATATTAGTTCTTCGATAATTTTGTTAGTATGCGATCATGTGGAGCAAAAGTATGCATTTTTTTCAGTGGGTGTGATGTTCGACTATTCGTCTAGTGGCTTCCAGTAATCAAACTTGTATAAATTTTATGCTGTTCATTATAGGTTCTTCATAAATTCTCTATTCAGTTCACATTGTAGTCGGTTAAGTTTCTGTTTGTAGCTAGGCATTCGTAAGCGTTACCAATGCATTCTCATTTAAACTGAAATTAAGATTCGATTTCGTTTAGAAAAGAATTATATCTAACAAGATTAAAGACGGGACTGAAAAGATTAATAGATGAGTTAAGGAGTTCCTGGAGGGGAAAAGTAGCCTTTGGTGATCTTAAAGTACCATGAAATCTGCAGAATAGTGGCTTAAAAGGCTTAATAATGGCATATGAGGTCTGTTCAAAAAGAACCGCGAATTTTTAATTTACATTAGTACTCATGTCTCTCACTTATGCCGACAAGTTCGGCCATTTTTAATGTTCAGTTAATTTTCGACAGCTGCTTTGCTTGCACGTGTTTTGGCTGATCTTCGATTTTTGCCCAATTTCGACCAAAAACAGCATCGCATTAACATTGCTAAGGAACTGTTGGCAAAAACAGCATCGCATTAACATTGCGACAACCTAAATTTGCTCCAGAGGGTCATAACTGGTGACGAATCATGGGCTTATGGTTATGACGTGGAAATGAAAGCTCAATCATCCCAATGGAAGTTGCCGCACGAGCGAAGACCGAAAAAATCGCGCAAAGTTCGGTCGAATGTGAAGGTTTGGCTTACCATTTTCGTCGATTGCAGGGGCGTGGTGCATTATGAGTTCTTGCCAAAGGATAGAACGATTAATGAGGAATATTACTTGCAAGTTATGTGCAAGTTGGGCGAAGCAATCCGCCAGAAACGCCCGGATTTGTGGAAGAACAAAAATTGGCTTTTGCACCATGATAACGCCCCTGCTCACGCTTGTGAGCGAATTTTTGGCCATAAATATACGTAACACATGAATAATGCCGCAACCACCGTATTCCTCAGATCTGGCTTCCTGTGACTTTTTCTTGTTCCCGAAACAGATTCTTTGATCCATTTTTTGGAATGCGCAAAAATCGAAGACGAGCCAAAACACGTGCAAGCAAAGTAGCTGCCAAAAATTAACTGAATATTCAAAATTTCCGAACTTGTGGGCATAAGTGAGAGATATGAGTACTAAAGTAACGTTACAAAAAATCCAAAATCGAATATACGTAACCCGCGGAAATTCAAAATTCGCAATACTTTTTGAACAGACGTCGTATAAGATGATTTTCTAGGTGAAAGGGTCAGAATTGAGGAAAATTTATGATATCAAAAGTCAACGCGCAGCCATCAACAAAATTTCTTTGAAAGAAAATTTACACTCACTCAAAATATGATAAACGTCCAAAAAAATTTTTCAAGAAAATTTTAAAACTTAAAATTTTTTTTAGACACAACTCATGTCTCAAAAGGGTATGAAAGTGTATGATTCACACTAAACCCACTGACCTTAAAGCCGACCGTCTGGTTATAAATGCGAATTAGTCCCATAAAAAGTGTCCGAGTATGTAAATAGAAAACCGCATTTAGAGGAATTTCATTGACCATTGAAAAAAGTAGAGTCTGTCGACTATGATAAAAGCTAATTGAATAAGCACACCGTTTAACAAAACTCGAACAATTCTCAGACCACTGCCCGTATCCGTACTTGAAGGTAATCATCATCACCTCATTCGTAATTTTGTGTTGACTTTTCATAATAAATCAATTTAGTTGCAATAGCGCATTACTGCCTGTATATATGTGATGTGTTAAATTCCATTCATATATAAGCTAGATTTTGCTGACATTTGACCTGATCACATTGAATTTACGCTCAAATTTTATTGACATTGCCAATCTTGTTGTGCGTAAAATTGTTCTAGTCATTCACCATAATACGATATCTTTAAATGTTTATCACAATGAGACTAACATTAAATGACATTCATATTGTCATTTGCATAAAGTGTTATTACTCATAATTGTTTTGAAATGGAAAATAAAAACACCCCGTCGACAACAAAAGACCAGACAATTGTTTTCAGGTGTAAAAACCTACAGAAAAAAAAAACCATTATCATAAGTCGGACTCTGTTCCGGTCATGCAAGTAAATATTATCCCTTCCCAGATCTTGAATTTAGCTTCATAGAAATTATGGCATTTGTGTGCCCTTGTCAGCATAGCCTTTGTATCGCACCTGATAATATCGTGTAGAGGTCATGGTGATTCACTTACTGCTAATGCACGGAATTCCCTGAAATGTGGAGGTTTCCGAACTGACACAAGTACGAATGTCAATATTCACAGAGCGTATCATCTTAAATTGCTTAATTAAACGATGCCTGACCATGTGAGTGCCGGTATTATAGCACCTACACACTTTTTACCAAACCACTATCGGCGTTATGGTCTGTTCGTAACTTGCCTAATAAATATTCACGTAGATGCTGGTCGTTAATTTTTTTCGGATTATGCGGATAGCAAACTATTAGCAAAATTAATTAAGTGTAGAAGAAGAAGATGCCCAATCAATTTGGTTAACTAATTTTGAACGGAAATGGAAATAGTCCGATGTTAATTGTGTTCAAGTTCGAGGTTAGTGAGCTCTGTCGGTAAATGTTTCCCCATCTTTCGTTTGATTTGTGAGAGCCCATCGTAACTAAAAAGGTCGTTGATATTATTAATTTGCTATGGAAATACTTTGAATATTTTAAGAGGTCATTGTTGTACGCTTTTCTTGAAAATATGTTGTAGAAAATATTTTGAATTTATTATCAGTTTTATGATATTTTCATTATGTGTTCAGGCTCAGTTGGCACTTCATTTTGACTTGAATTTCAAAGTACGATGTCTGTTCAAAAATTATAGCGAATTTTGTGTTTCTTCAAAAATTATTTATTTATTCATGAAGATATATTTTGTCCCCTTCAAAGTAATCCCCACCAGATATTATACACTGATGCCAACGTTTTTTCCAATCCTCGAAGCACTTCAAAAAATCATTTTTTGCGATCTTGTTTAGATCCTCCTTCAATGCCGTCTTTATATCCTCAATGGTAGCGTAGCATCGACCTTTCATGGGGCTCTTCAGTTTCGGGAACAAGAAAAAATCACAGAGGGCCTGGGGATTACGGTGGCTGTGGCATTATTAGTGTATTAATTTTAAGGAAAAAAATTCGGGCACAAGCAACGATGCGTGATCAGGGGCGTTATAATGGTGCAAAAGCCAATTTTTGTTCTTTCAGAAATCCGGGCATTTCTGGCGGATGGCTTCGCGCAACTTGCGCATATTTTGTAGGTAATATTCCTTATTGACTATTCTACCTTGTGGCAAGAACTCATGATGCACCGCGCCCCTGCAATCGAAGAAAACTGTAAGCAAATCCTTCACATTTGACCGAACTTGGCGCACTTTTTTCGGTCTTGGCTCGTGCGAGAGCTTCCATTGGGATGATTGAGCTTTGGTTTTCACGTCATAACCATAGACCCATGATTCGTCACCAGTTATGACACTGTGGAGCAAATTAAGTCGTCGCGGACAGAGTTTTTTGGTCGAAATTAAGTAATTTGGTACGAATTTCACGGAGACCCGTCTCACGCTGTTTTTGGTCGAAATTAAGCAATTGTGGTACGAATTTCGCGGCGACCCGTCTCACGACCAAATCATTGGTAAAAATCGAATGGCACGAGCCAATCGATATGTTTAAGTCCTCAGCAACTTCTCTAACGGTGATTCGACGATTGGGCAATACTATTTTCTTCAGTTCATCAATGTTTTCGTCTGTTGTTGACGTGCTCGGGCGTCCGGCACGCTTTTCGTCATTCATATCTTCTCGGCCCTCTGAGAACATTTTGTACCACCGATAAACGTTGCTTCGGTCCAAGCTAGCTTCACCATATGCCACAGTCAATATTCGAAATTCGTCCGCTCAATTAATTTTGTTTTTCACATAAAATTTGATACAGATTTTTTGATCCATTTTTTGGAATAGGCAAAAAACGAAGACGAGCCAAATCACGTGCAAGCAAAGCAGCTGTTAAAAATTAACTGAACATTCAAAATGGTCGAACTTGTCGGCATAAGTGAGAAACATGAGTACCAACATAACGCCACAAAAATCAAAAATCGAATATACGTAACCCGCGGAAATTCAAAACTCGCGATAATTTTTGAACAGACCTCGTATTATGCACGTGTTAGATATAACTCCCATCCCCAGGTCTTATAACTTAAGGTCTCAAATATTCATTAACGTTCACTCGCCACTGAACAGTATACAAGATGACCCTTTCCGGAAAAACAGTTTTATGGGATCTTAAGGCTTCCTAAAATGTCAAGTCGTAGGAAATATTTTCGAATTGGTCTAGAGTCCGCCGGAGGTCTGAATTTAAGCTCTTAATTTTAATTATTTTTAAGCGTATTTCATATAAAAATCTTAAGAACTAGTTAAACTGGAAATCTTTTTCCCACTGATTTTGATATTAATTTTAATATCATTGGTGAATGGGGAATTTAAACGGGAATATAGACATGGTAAGAGGAGGAGGGGTGAAGATGTCCCTTGGTTTTGGTTCTTTTGCCTTTTTTTATACTTAGTGGCTTTCTTTAGTAATATTTTATGAAAATCCCACAACTCGATTGTAAATATTATATTACGTCCAATGGTGGCTGTGACCAATGTGATGATGATGACATCTGGGGTGGTAAGGTGCTGCCAGTTCCAATGAGCTACAACGGCTTAGTATGTTAAAAAAGAACGTGAAGAATCCAAAACAACACTCGTGTGTACGTAGGCTTACATATTTTTGATGAGCCCACAAATCCAATTTCAGGTTTTTATACACATTGTAGTGCTTCTTCATAAAATAAACAAGAAATGACATTAAAGTTTCTGTTCCTTTTTCTTAATGCGCCGATTAAATTAAACTGCAGTTTCAAGTTTCATTTTTAATACAATCAAAAAGTTGAAAAAAAAACACAAAATCAAATTAATAAATATTATTAAAGAAATTTTATCCAAATAAAGACCTGTAAAAATTAATTTAAAAAAAAAATAACAAAAATTCAATACTTTTTACATTTTGATCAAAAGTTTCTTAATTAAATATCGTGTTTTGCTGTCATAATTAAATAAGATGAAACGAAAAAAAAACAACTATTGCCACGTTATTTGACCTTAAATTGTCTTTGATGGTGGCTTTTGATATTTTGATATTTTGGAATTTTGCTAAAAAAAATTTCAATCATATTCGACGAGGAAATTTGCACTTTGGATCCTTTTGTAAAAACTTTAATATTAAGATTTTGAAAAAAATACGTCGTTTTTATTTTTGGTTAGTATTTTTTCGTTATTATCAACATCGACATAATTGGTGGGCTACGACAGTTTAGACCTGGTACATGGTGAATCAAAAAAAAAATCCGAATGTTCTGCTGGTGGGATTATTTAATTTGATGATTTCAATATATCTTTGAAATTTTGGCTACTACTATAAATATGGTGGTAACCTATTCAAGGCTAAGTTTATTATTCGTTAGGAGGCAAAAGAACTGGAATAAAATTAACAGCAACCGCTCATATTGTAAAGATGCCAAACTAGTTCAAGAACAGAGGAGACTGTAATGTGAAAAATTTTTAGTGGACTAAACAAAACTCACGGAAACAGAAAGTCTATTAACTACCAAAAGTCTTTGGCTGATCAGATTTTTCACGCAAGTGGTGTTGTTTATAAATTTCCATTGGAATAAGTCGTAGTCTCATAACTGTCCAAAGAATAAATATTAGCCTTTCTTCGAACAACATAATTCTCAATCTGGAAATTCACCATTATAAAAATATTTCCTAAACCAAATAAACCTATAAACTGTCCCATTTTCTACAAACCGATAAGGCTCCTTTCAATCCTTTGAAAAATCTTTGATAAAATAGTCCTCCTTTTGCTGCTTACATCCCATACTTAAATTCTCAAATTTAATTCCCAACCAGAAATATCATCAAATTGTCGTAAAGAAGAACAAAGATTTGATATTGGCTGGTGGTCCACAGAGAAATATACTTGGACCCATCCTCTGCAACATTTATACATCCGATATCCTAATCGGTTCCAATACCTTCTTTGCTACATACGATGATGATACAGCTTGCTTTGCTTCTAGCGAAAATCCCCAATTTGAACACCTTTTAAATGCAGAAGTTTTTAAAATTTGAACACACGGAAACAAGCAATCTAGAATCTTTCGGATCAACAATACAACGTCGAAAGATCATCTTCCATCATCATGATAGCGTCATGATCGTACGGTTGGTTTTGCCTTTGATTCGGACAAAGCGTCATCGGATCATGGCATCTTCTGACAGCAGTGCTATCCGAGATAATAAATCAGAGGTGCGCGCCAACTCTTTGGTAATGACCAAATCATCAATGCCATCAATAAAGCTTACCACAACAACTAATTCAATCAAGATACGTATTCTCTTAGTCCAAAACGTTTTTATAATTGCTTTTTGTATCCCACTAAGTCTAAAACTTAAATTAAAAATTGTCCTCTGCAAGTCCAAAACGTAAGTCAACCAAAAATATTTACTTTCAATTCCTTTTAGAAGCCCAAAAAATAATTGTAACCAAAATTAGGCTTATACAAAAAAAATGTAATCAATTCTAAAATTTTTCTTCCCAAAAATAAGCCTAGAACTCTTCCGAAAATCAAAAATTCTGCTCCGTAAATCCAAATTTTTATTAAATCGTAATTCTTTTCTGTAAGTCCGAAACTTTAAACAAATCAAAAATTTATCTCTGCGTGTCTAAAGTTTAACTGCAAAATTCAAATCTGTAAACGCAATTAAACCCAAAACTGTGGTCGTAAGTCCAAAATTTAATCAGGTCCGTAAATCAAAAACTCAAAAGAAATAAAATATTCTCCCTTAAATAGAAAAAAAATTAATTAACCCAAAATTCTCTCTAGGAGCAAAAGCTTGTCTTCTTAGTAAGTCCAAAAAATGTTTTTTTTGTAATTCTTCTTCGTAAAATTTGTTCTGTCAAAAAAAAAAGATCTTTGCGCTTCTTGTGTGTAAGTCCAAAATCAAAAATTGGTCTGTTAGTAAGTCCAAAACTCAATAGAAATAAAATACTACAAATTGAATAAACCCGAAATTCTTCCTAGCAGCAAAAGCTCTTCCCCTGAAATCCAATTTTAATTTATTCAATCAACATATTTTAAGTCTAAAACTAATTTCCAATTCTGCTTTGTAAGTCAAAAAATGAGCCAACGACAACATTAACACACATTATAGAATCAAAACTTTTTTGGAATTTGTTTCTGTAAGTCCAAAATGTTACTAAATGTAAAATGTTTTTTTTTGTAATTCTTCTTCATAAAATTTGTTCTGTCAAAAAAAAGAAGATCTTTGCGCTTCTTCTGTGGTAGTCCAAAATCAAAAATTGGTCTCAATAAATCCAACGCTTAACTTCAGAATACTGGCTAGTAAGTCCAAAACTCAATTGAAGTCAAATACTACTCGAAATGAACCTAAAAATCCTTCCTAAGATCAACAAAAACTTTTTTCAAAACTCCGCCAATCCAAATCGTTATTCTTTTCCGTAAGTCCAAAAAATATCTTTGTAATTTTTTTTTCTGTAAGTACAAAACTTAAATTGAAAATTATTTTCCTAAAGTTCAAAACTTTATTGAAACCAGGACTTTACTGCACTGTTGATCGAAATTTGTTATTTAATTGAAATTTCTAGTTTGTTAGTCTAAAACTTATTTTTGATTCTTGTCTGTAAGTCTAAAGTTTCAATTAAGCTAAAAATTTGGCTCTGTTAAACCAAAACTCTATGAGTTAAAAACTTCATTAAATCCAAAATGATTATTGGCAATTCTACTTCGAAAGTCCGAAAATGAACTGCTGAAAAAAAAATTGTTTTTCGTAAGTGTAAATTGGTCTGAATATGGATTTAGGCAAATATTTTGCCATCCATTATGGATTTTGACTAATTTTTCCCAATTTTTGTTTACTATTGGTCATGAACTTTTTAATAAACAAAAAAATATTAAAAATTCATTTATAAGTTTCAGAATATTTTGGAAAATTTCTACTATTAATCCATCATCTGAGCAGTGATATTTTGGTCCAAAACCACAAAAAGACCATATTCCACATCGAATGTTTAGATATTTACTTTATATAAAAATACAAATAATATTTTTTTAAAAAAGAACTTTAACGCCCATCATTTTAAGTGTAACTTTAAATTTTGGTATCTATTTAAAAAAAAAAGGTGAATAACTTATTAACTTTCTCCTGAAAAAAAAAGCAGATTTAAAGAAAACATTCAATTTGAGTTTAATCCATGACCCACCATAATCTCCACTGGAAAGTTGACGATTCAATATTATCTCCCGTTTTTTTCGAAAGATCATATTTTATACCCAAACGAAGATAACAGATGAAAAAAATCTGCCTCACCTTAAAACCACCTTAAATTGATAAAGAACAAGCAAAAAATATTTCAAAGACAAAAAGAAAAAAATGTGATGTGATAAAACCGGTAAAATTGGTGATAAAATGTCAAGTAATTGAGGACATTGCCATCCAATTGACCCATTAGCGTGGAAATTGGTGAATTGAATTTCCGCATTTGAAACTTTATTTTACGAGCAGCAATTTTCGAATGAATGAATCGTCAATAAAATTTCTAATCGAATTTGTATCGCTGCTACTTTTACTGTTAGCTCGAAGATGGAAATTGGAAATATTCCCTGGGCTACGGTTAAGATTGGGACAACGGAGACGAGGTATATGTGCTCTGTACCGAAAAGGTCTGTGTTGACACAGACAGATTTTAGACATCCGGGACTATTGACAATGTGACTATCGGAAATTAGATGTTAATCAAAGCTACTTTGAACGTACGGTAAATAAAATGATATTCGTTATCTCACATATTTTAAGCAGTTCTTCGTTTTATTCTTCGTCGTCTTCTTTTGGGATTTGCTCAATTAACAATATCATTATTGGTGTAATAAATCAGACAATTTTTCAATTTCAGTCACTAACTTATGGAATAGTTAGCGAAATTCAGACGATTCAATTCAGTAGTCGTACGTGGTAAGTTCAGAAATTTGTTGGAAGAGGAGGTCCTCTCAGTTCAATGTTATTGGTTTTAAGGAGGAATGATTAATCACCTTCGTCTCTCTCTCCTCTCTCTCTGCCGTGTACAGTAGACTACACTCTACAGTCATCAAGTGCATGTTCAAGTGTTACGAATGTTATCCGTTGATGTCTTCTTTTCCACAGTCCATTCCAGCTATGAAACTGCACAAAAATAATCTCGTAAAGCAATTTTCACAAACTCGAATGCCCGACCAATTCGAATAAATCAATTTCGAATAAGATGTTATCTTTTCAACTCTGCAAAAAGTACTTCTTGTATTTTGATCGAAATTCACTTACATTATGTCCATTAGCAGTGTCGCTTTTGAATCTTGTAGATGTCTCCGCTCTCGCCTGCGCTTCTGCAGCATGTCCTGATTTTGCCCATCCTCCTCATAGTCAGTTCATCTTATTTGACGATGTCTACGAATATGCTATTTATAAAAATATTGACTGCAACAGGCTTTATTTAAATATATTGTATATTGTACCAACACAAACTTATCTGGACTATAGCAAAACAAAACTGGTTTAATATCAATGAACCTGAGACGACTGATGATTGACTGACTTTAGATGGTTGAACTTCTGTTAAATTACACCAAAACCAAAACTAAAGTACAAAAATTGTTCATGGAAAATATAACCAAAAAAAAAAAAAAAAACAAGAAAAAAAGAAGAATAAAAATGAAGGTGTGTCCACCGATAATGAAGAAACAAACTTCTTGTTTTTATTTTGCCTGTAGGTTAGCTGAGAAATACCTGAATGTGCATAGATAGGTGCTCAGGCTTTGGGAAGACTAGCAAATTATTATGATGGAGTAGCTTATCGTAGGTTCCACATGTAGGGCTGAACGTAAAAGGAAGATGTAAATAAAGTCTAAACATCTGAAAATTAACCAGAAATCGAAATCCAACGCACCCTTTCTAGTGTGAGGATTTTCACGTAGACTCATAGGCACAAAAGTACCAGCGCATATTCGTTTGGCTTTACGACCTAGACAATTCTAGGTACTATTTGTACTTGGCTAGTTCCAGATGGTGCTAGACTTCTTCTGCTAGCTATCATCTTGTCTGTTAGCACGTCACATTCTTCTATCGTTGACAGCACGTTATGACTTGCAAGTAGATTTGTTCGAATTGCATTTGCGTTATTTTAAATTTATTTTTATTCTCTCCATAATAATACCGTCTAGTGTCTTTTCACTATCCATTTATGGGGCGTAACTTATTTATAGCTTATTTTAAAAGATCGAAACTCACTGCTTGTGTACCTTTTAGACACAGAATTGAAACACTTTTTTTTAATCGACTTTTTAATTAAAACTAAACGTACAAAAAACGTGCATTAATTAATAATAAACAAACTGATAATGTTAGAAAAAAAACGTAATATGGTATATCAAAAATAGGAGGGGATTTATTCAGCCTATCAAATACTTTTTGGTCTTAGTTTTTTTAAATTCCAACTTTTTGAAATTTTTTCTTTACTATTTATTAGAGACTTGATTGCTTTGGTGTTGTCTTTTTTGGAATTGGGAATTTTACAAAAAGACATCAAAATGGGGATAATTGGTTTTTGAAATATATGCACTTGCATAGTTTCAGTTCAATTAGGTAGTATTTTAAGCACACTGAAGAGTATTTCTGAAAAAGTACCTTCTGTGGTGTTCCTACAAACAAAAATTATTTCCATAAATCTTTCTTAAAAAGTACCTAAAATAAAGGGTTTTCGAATAAGAGTGATATGATTTCTTTTCAAAAAAAACACACTAATTGTTACGGAAATTCAAATGTTTTTTATTTAATGTGAAGTACAATCGATACAATTAAGTTCTGAATAGAACGTCATTCAAATGACCTCCACGACTTATTTTGCAGGGACGAATTGGATGAACCCAATTTTCGAGCACTTTTCCACTAAATCAAGTCATATGTCATGAATAGGACTTTCAATATTGACTTCTAAAGCTTGAAGAGAGTCTGGTTTGTTACTAAAGACCAATGACTTCAAATAATCCCACAAGAAATAGTCTAATGGTGTTAAATCACAACTTCTTGGAGGCCATTCAATATCACAATTTCTTGAAATAATCGTATCTCCAAACTTTTCTCGCAATAATTCAGTTGTTGTACGTGCTGTGTGGCACGTAGCCCCGTCTTGTTGGAACTAGATGTTGTCAAGATCAACTTCTTCCAATTTCGGCTATAAAATGTTGGTTATCATCGATCTATACCGCTCTCCATTGACAGTAACGGTGCTACCAGCTTCATTTCGAAAGAAGTACGGACCGATGATTCCACCAGACCAAAAACCACACTAAACTGCCAATTTAGGTGAATGGAATGGGTGTTTATGAATAATTTGTGGCTTTTCTTCGCACCAGAATCAACAGTTTTGTTTATTTACCGCACCACTCAGATGAAAGTGAGCGCACGAAAAGTTGCAATTAGAGAACGATTATTTTGATAATAAAATTGAATAATTTGTAAACGTTGTTTTTGCGTATTTCTCTTTATGATAAAATTGTAAACATTACTGAATACAATAAAAAAAAAATGACAGATCATGACATATTATAAATGGCCGAAACGTCACTTAGAAATCATATCACTCTTATTGGAAAACCCTATAGAACTAAAGAAAAATATAAAACAAAATTTTTTTTTAGTTAAAAAATAAAAAACCAAAGATTTTGCAAAGCTTTTAACTTAGTCGTAAAAAAAAAAAGAAAATATTTTTCTTCCCAAAATTTATGGTATGTTACAAAAAATTGTATTTAATTGGCAAAAAATTCTCAATAAATTTGTATTATCAGTAATAAAAAAGGTTTAAAGAAAACCCAATTTTCTGGCAAAAAGATACACTTTAAAAAGTACCTAAAGCGGCTCTTTTCTAAAAGGTACTTTATGTGGTTTTGCTTTAAAACGTACCTTCTGTAGTAAGTAAAACGTATTTTTTGCGATTTTCTTTTATAATTCGTAAAAAATACTTACTTTTTAAATTATTAAATTACTATCTGCAGCAAGATGACCTATGGCTGCCGAAATATACCTTCTATGGTTCTCTTAAAAAGGCATCTTCTCAGATTCTCCTTATTTCTTCAGCAAAAATAAAAAATTTATAAAAAATTATCAATAATTTGGATTATCAATAATAAAAAGGGTTTAAAGAAAATCCCAATTTTCTGGCGAAATTCTGTGGTTTTCATTAAAAGGTACATATTTGGGTTCTCTTAAAAAAATAACCTTTGTAAATCTATTTAAAAAGTTCCTTTGGAGGTTCTCGCAGAATAATTTAATGTAATTCCAAGTTAAAGACATTCCATGACTACCAAAAGGAAACTTCTACGGTTCGCTTTAAAAAGTATCTTAAGCGGCTCTTTTATAAAAGGTACCATATGTGGTTCTGCTCCAAAACGTATCTTCTGCCGTTAGTAAAACGTATTATTTTCGGTTTTTTCTATTGTATAATTCGTGAATAATACCAACTTTTTAAAGAATTACTTTCTGTAGTTCCGCAAGAAAATTTTTGTTCAGAAGATGACCTATAACTGCCGAAATGTAGCTTCTATGGTTGTGTTCAAAAGGCATCTTCTGAGATTCTTCTTATGTTTTAGCAAAAAGTATCTTCGATGGTTCCTCAAACGTATTTTCATTTCTAGTTCTTCTTAAAAAGTACATACTGTGGTTCTCTTTAAAATAAACTTTTGTAGTTCTACTTAGAAATTACCTTCTACGTTCCTCCAATAAGAATTCCAAATAACCTTCTATGGTTACTAAAAAGAGTACCTTTTGTGGTTCTCTTTCAAAATAATCTAAAAGAAGATTATCCACAAAGACTACCTTTTGTGGTTCACGTCAAAAAATATCTTCTATTGCTACCAAAACGTATTTTCAGCCTTTTTCTTCATTTTTACAGTTCTTACTAAAAAGAACCTTAGAAATTTTTAGTAAAAATTGTCAGGAGGAATTTTCCTTAGAAATTTTCGGTGGAATTTTTCGATAGGAATTTTTAAAAGGCATTTTCCTTAGAAATTTTTAGTAGAAATTGTCCGTAGAAATTTTTGATAGGAATTTTCAGTAGAAATTTTCTGCATGAATTTTCAGTACGAATTTTCAGTAGAAATTGTCCGAAGAAATTTGAAGTAGGAATTTTCAATAAGAATTTTCAGTAGAAATTTTCTGTAGGAATTTTCAGTAGAAATTGTCCGTAGAAAATTTCAGTTGGAATTTTTAGAAGGAATTTTCCTTTGAAATTTCAGTAGGAATTTTCATTAAGAATTTTCAGTAGAAATTGTCAGGAGGAATTTTCTGTATGAATTTTCAGTAGAAATTTTCTCTAGGAATTTTTAGAAGAAATTTTCTGTAGTAATTTTCAGTTGGAATTGTCAGTAAGAATTTTCAGAGAAATTTTCAGTAGAAATTTTCCGTAGAAATTTTCAGAAGGATTTTTCGGTAGGAATTTTCAGTCGAAATTTTCAAAAGGAATTTTCTTTAGAGTAGGAATTTTCCTCAGAAATTTTCAGTAGAAATTTTTAGCAAAATGATCTAAACTTACTGTTTTTGTTTTGGTTTTCCCAAAATATTATGGTAAAAGAAACTCCAAATTTATTAAGAAATAAACTTCCAAAATATCAATAAGATCAAAAAACTCATAAAATTATTATTTCATCACTCATCAAATTATTTCATCACTAAAAAAAAGTTTTTTTGTATTTTTCGGAATATTTTCTTCTAATTTCCATTAAAAAAAATCAAATAAATTCAATAAAATTAATAATATTTTAGTATTTAAAAAATGTATTTTTATGAAAAATCAAGTTTTTATTTTCTTTCAAAATTTAAATTAATTTAAACAGAATTTTTATATACGTGTATATTTAAATTACTTACAAATAATTATCTTACTGCTTCTTCCCAAAATTCACTTGCGAATTTTACGCCAATATTTTTTCGGTAATAAATTAATTCTAAGTAAGAATAAAAATTGCAAATTTCGCATTTTACAGCTGTAAACAAAAATTACTTCTACAAAATTAACCCAAAAAGTACTTAAAACAGAACTAGACATAAAAAAAATATAAAGCAAAGATTTTCCCAAAATTTACATACAAAAAATAGTGGAGATGATCTTCATTTTGCCAGTTCGACATTCCAAATAACTCAAAGTTTGCGGTTCAAAATTCTTAAGAAATTTGCATTTATCTGTAAAAAAATGGATTTTTCTTACAATAAAAAAATATTTTTTGTAAAATATCTTCTGTACTATTTGTAGAAAAAGTACCTTAAATAAAAAAAAAATAACAAAAAAAAATTATTTAAAAAAAAATTTATCCCAACTCAAAATTATCTAGAATTTTTTAAGGCTATCATCCTTAAAAATAAGGTAAAAAAACAGTTTTCCCCTTTTCCAAAACTATTTCCCAAAAACGACACTATTTCCGATAATTTTGATATACCAACAAAAAAAAGAAAAAAAACAAAAACTTATCTTTATGCTATATTTTCACCATATTTAGTCCATGTGCGTGTCCAGCCCATCATATATGAATTATCACATTTTAAGGTTTTTACCAAAATTTCCTTCAAAACTAAAAATAACAACAAATACCAATTATACAAATGGTTTTTACTGAAATTTTATGAGTGTTTACTCTCATAAGAATAAGAAAAAACACATTTTGTTAGTGGCAATAGAAAATAATTTTAAAAAAATTCTTAAAATAAACCAAAACTTGAACAACAACAAAAAAACCAACTATTCGTTAAAATCCTTTTTCATATGCTAAATAATTCAATTGTTAATAAAATAATAAACAAATTACACTCTTGCCAACAACATGCTCGTTTCAGTCTATCAATAATAAGTGGTACTTGAGAAGAACAATAAAATTACCAGCCAAAAGGGATGAACAAAATAATAGGAAAAAAGGAAAACCAGCAAAATTACCAAAAAAAAAATCATTATCGTCCTTGTAATTACCGCTATTGTGGAATTTATAAAATTTGGCGGCCATATGTCTTTATTCCTTTTTCATTTCCTCATTTTTTTTATTGGTTTTCTCTTTCAAAACAAACATCATCTGTTGAGCAATCGCATAAATAAAAGCACCAGCAATAATAATGCTAAGAAAAAGAAAAGGATGAAAAAGTCTCCCTCACTGTGTTATCTGGGGAAATCAAAGAGAGAAAAAAACCGTTTTCCCATCATAGTTTTTCCCACAATTACGTATGCGATAGGATGCCATGCCTGAATTCTCTGCGTAGATGGGTTTTCTTCTCGCACGTCTCTCCAACACTTCACGGTATTCACAATATCTGAGCATGTCGCTATTGCCCGAATTCATTCGGAACCGCCCAAAATTGGTTGGTCGAAACTTTTGCCAATTCGGATTGGTTGATTTGATATTCGCTCTTCACTACTGCAGCAGAGTGTGTACAGACACTGAGAGGAATAGCAATAATGTGGCTGCGTGGTGATGAGAGTTGGTTAATCAATCGCTGAGTTTGTCCTTTTCTTTTGTTGCTTTGGTATTGTCTGTAAGTACAATTGAATTTTTGGAGGACGGCACTTATCGATGATTGCTTATCCTTTTTACTCGTACGAAAAAGGGGTAAAAAAAAGGGGATTTTCCCGACTGAAGTGAATTTTTCATTATTTTCCCAATATTTTCCACTAGTTTTCCCTCAACTTTTTTTTTGTTTTCATTTTTGTCTTCGCTTATAAATACGTTAAATTCTAACGCATTTTGTTCATAACATTTCAGATCGTTAACCAGTCAACATGATTAAAGAGAGTAGAAAATTATCGACGAGGACAGTTTCGATAGCGTTCGGTGTTGTCGTGATCTTACAAATTTTCCAATGTGCCAGTGGACAATATTCACTTGAACAGATGATCGAGTAAGTTTTAAAAATAATTTGAGATGTAAACCCAGGAAAGGGAATTTTACTTAATTTATTTTGTAATTTATTTTTTTGTTTTGTTTTTTGTTTTGAAGACGATACAAACAAGAGCACGGTTTAGTTTATCAGGATACAACAACGCAGACTCCACAATCACAATTTGGATACCAACAACAGCCATGGCAACAGAACCAACAGTCAAACTATTATCAGCAACAGCAGCCCAACAACAATTATGTGAATTATAATGCGAATTCAAACGCTCCAGTACCGGAAGGATTTAATCCGTATGCATCGAATGTCGTGTCTAAAAGCGTTTTGCAATTGGCACGTAATATTGGCACCGTTTTGGATTATGGCAGCGAAACAAAAACGCAAGTCTTCTCGCCGTTGAGTATAGCCGGAGCGCTGTCGTTAGTTTTGCTCGGTTCCAACAGTCACACGTTCCAAGAGTTGATGGGTCTCTTTGGATATAATCGAGACACACTGTTGTCCGCTCAGCCGTACAGGATTCACGAAGAGTTTGGATACTTGATTGAGGATTTGCTGAACAACAATCAGAATTTAGCTAGACCGCGACCGTTGAGTCCTTGGAGATATGGGACTCATCCACAGGATCATCAGCCCCAACAATTGTAAGAGAAATTTTTTCTCATTCCTCTTCGTTTTACTTTCCGCGAAGGCTTTTGGCTTTTCTAGATTTTAACGTAGTTTTTTCCATTCCATTAGACGAGTACAGGGGAACCCGACCGACTATCATAAAATTTCTGTTGCCAATGGAGTCTTCGTTCAAAATGGTTACAATTTGCGTCCGGATTATAAAGAAGCGCTGCAGTCGGTATATCGCAGCGACGTGGTTCCACTCGATTTCGTATACAATACGGCCTACGCACGCGATTACATCAACAATTGGGTTATGGATCGTACGCAGGGTAAAATAAAGGAGATCGTCGGTGGTGACATTAATCCGAATACGAAAGTGATTGTCACCAGTGCACTATACTTTAAAGCATTGTGGGAGAAGGCCTTCATCGATGGAGGTACCAATTTGTAAGTACTTTACGGAGTGTAGTTGATTGAAAATTTCTAACAGTTTGCAAATTTCGTCCTTACTTGTTGACAGACGAAACTTCTATCCTGATGGCTTGGAGGGTCGTCCAGTTCAAGTGCAAATGATGGCACATGGCGGGGTCTTTCCATTCTACGATGCCAAGGAATATGGTGAGTTTCGCTCGTTTCCGTTCCGCCTCTAAAAGGGAAGACGTAAATTAAAACCATTTCCATTCTAGATTGTCGTATCTTAGGACTTCCTTACAAAGGCAATATGTCCACAATGTACATTATTTTACCAAATAACTCGAATCGTCAGAAGCTGCGCCAAATGCAGTCGTTTTTGGATGCGGACAAAATCGAGGACATGATCTCGAAAATGCAATTAAAATCGACGATTATGATTTTCCCGAAGATGCACATCGAAAACCGTTTCAATCTGAACGATATTTTGTATAAACTCGGCATTCGGTCATTGTTCAGCAACAGCTACAGTGACTTGTCGTTGATGGCAGATGGGAACGCAAACCAACAAGTTTACCGACCGAATTACTATCCGATGACTGAATATCAAAATGATCAGCCGTTAATTTTCACCCGATTTGGAGACGAGAATTCTAAACAGGATGACGATGGCAAGATCATGTTCCACGATGATGAGGTCGACGGTGGCAACGATACCAAGCAGGTGAAGAATGACGAAACTGAGAAGAAAAAGGAAGAAACTGAATCGGAGGAACGTACAACAACGCCAGCAACAACCACAGCGTCATCAAAACGTTCGAAACGCGCCGTCAAATACAAAGTGGAGAGCACATTCCGACGAAACTCGGAGCCACTGCGCCTCAAGGATTTCATCATCAACAAGCGCATCACTAAAGTCAGTCCGCACAAAAAATACAGTCGACACCGCAGACAGGCAGTCAACGGGGGCAACTGGTCACAACAGTCAGCGGTGCCATCGCCAACAACGAATTCCATCAAAAACTTGGACGCGCTACGAATGCAGTCCGGTCTCGCCAATCCTGGACTCTTCGTCGATAAGGTCCTCCACAAAATCGATTTGACCATCAATGAACAGGGCACTGAGGGTGGAGCTGCCACTGTTGTGTATCTGACGCGAACCGGCACCGATGTTGTCTTCCGTGTCGAAACTCCGTTCATGTTTGTCATACGACACGATACCACACGTTTGCCTATCTTCTATGGATCGGTTTACGAGCCGACAGACTTTTAGAGAGATTATCGTCTTGATCCCCCTTTCCCTTCGTCCTTGGTTGCCAAAAAAAAAAAAAAAATTGGCAAGAAAAACAAATTAAAAACAAAAAAATTATTATTAGCCCTACTATTATTAGAAATTTTTTTTAGATTTTATGTAAGAAAATCAACGCTAAAAGCGATCACCCGCCCTCTATCCTTTTTTTTTGTTGAAAATTCAAAAACTTTCCTTCATTTTGCTTCCCGTCGAATCTTTAACGTCAATTTATCCAAAGCGATTGGCAAAGAAAACAAAGACATTGGCCAGAAAATAATTAAAATGCTTACAGTGAAGAGTTGTTTTTGTATACTCGTATTTAAGGAAAGAATTAATAAAAAAAAACATTTATTTTCTGGCAGTTCGGTTAGTTCTAATTTAAGTTTAAATCTATGTAAATTAAAGTTTTTTTTTATTATTAATAAAAATAAATTACGCAAATTTTTGCAAAAAAAAACACCACAAATATTTGTATTTATTATGAAGGTTTAAAAAGAAGAAAAAAAAACAGTGAATTTGTAACCAGGAAACATTTAGAAATGGAAATTGAAAAGGAAATAATCGTTCTGAGAAGCTACTGCAGAGATCGTAGAAATCATCTTAAGGAGTTAAGCGAATAGTCCTTGGAATTGTGTTGAAACTTTAAAAAATCGTCCATGGAATTTATGTAAAAAACTTCAAATTATCCTGAGGAATTAATAATTTTCAGAAGATACCCTAAAAAACTGAAAGATCATCCTTGAAAGCGAACCTGATAATTTAAAAATCCCCAAAAAAAGGCAAGTTATCCAATAAGTTTCCATTAAAATCTGAAAAATTGCCTTTGGAAAATATTCTGAAAAAAAACTAAAAAATCATTCTTGAAAGATATTATCAAAAATATCAAAGTACGTCCTTGAAAGTTTTATCTCAAAAATCTGAAGGATTGTCCTTGCAAAGTTAACTTGAATATCTTGGAAATAGTTTTCAGAAGTAATCGGTTCAGTTCTATAAATCTTCCTTGCCAGTTTTCGCTTAATATATGATAAATTGTCCTCCGCCTACCATGTATCCTGTTAATCTTAAAACTTGTCTTTACAACTTATCCTTAAGATCTTTGACAATTATATTGGGTGTATAACTTAAGAATGCGGGATTGACAACAGATGCCATAACTTTTACACATGGTTTGTGTTAATAATAACTCATATGGCATTTTGGAGGTTAAACATCTGTCATTCATTCTCGATTAGTCATTGAACGAAATAGTATAAACAACAAAGTTTTTTTTGCTTCAAAAATGTCGAATTTCGTACCAAAAAAGTCCCATTTGCGGGAAGTGTTGATTTACTTCTTCAAGTGCAGCTGAAGCACATCGATTGCTCGCCGAAGCTTATCCTGAATATGTTCCATCGATTTCAACGTGCGAGAGATGGTTTGTGCGGTTCAGAAGTGGTGATTTTGACACGGAAGACAAAGAACGACCAGGTCAGCCAAGATGAAGATTTGGAGGCATTACTCGACGAAGACTGTTGTCGAACTCAAGAAGAAATTGCAAAATCATTGGGAGTCACTCAAGCAGCCATTTCAAAACGTTTGAAAGCAGCAGGATTCATCCAAAAGCAAGGAAATTTGGTCCCATATGAATTGACGCCGAGAGACGTTGAAAGGCGATTTTGCATGTCCGAAATGCTGTTTGAACGGCAGAAAAAGAAGTCGTTTTTGAATCGAATCATTACCGTAATGCTCTGTATTTGGTGGGATCAGAAGGGTGTGATCTATATGAGCTATTGAAATCGGGCCAAACGATCACAGGCGACCTCTACCGAACACAATTAATCCGTTTGAAGCGAGCATTGGCCGAAAAACGCCTGGAATATGCGACCAGACACGAAGCCATAATTTTCCATCATGACAACGCTCGGCCTCATGTTGCAAGACCGGTTAAAAATTATTTAGAAAACAGTGGCTGGGAAGTTTTGCCTTACCCACCTTATAGCCCAGACCTTGCCCCCGTCCGACTACCATTTGTTTAGATCCATGCAAAACACCCTCACCGGAATACGCTTCACTTCAGAACAGGGCATCAAAAATTGGCTCGATTCATTCTTGGCCTCAAAACCGGAGCAGTTTTTTTGGCGCGGAATCCATATGTTGCCAGAAAGATGGGAACAAATAATGGCTTCCGATGGACAATACTTTAAATAAAATATATTGTAACAATTTTTCAAAATAAACACTCAAAGTTTGCCAAAAATCCCGCATTTTTAAGTTATACACCTAATACTAAAAGACTAAAAAATAGTTCCTAAAAGATACCCTAAAAACTGAAAAATCGTCCATACCCTTTAAATCTGAAAAATCATCCCAAAATTCTCCAAATTCGTCCTTAAAAATCATTCTTAATATTATAGAAATCGGTACTTAAAAAAATATAAACATTGATTAAAAAAAATCAGCAAAAAAGAAGAAAGAAAAAAACACCCTTTCCTATGTAAAATATACAAACCCTACAAAAAAACCCAAAAACAAAAACCGCCCTACAAGAAAAACCGAAAATCTAAGAAAATAAAAAAAAATAAAAGTTCTCTGCCCCCTACCAACCGACAAAGCAAAAAAAGTAATCCGTAATACAAAAAGAAAAAAAAGTAAACAAAACCGAGAAACTATAACAATTTTGTACAATTTTGAAATCGAGAAAATGTAACAGGAGCCCAGTTTTCAAAAGATGTAATTTTCATAACCCTTCAAATGGTGCAATTCCAAAAAATCGAAAAATTTTAACCATGCGCCTATATGCCTATGTGTACTATTTGCATTGGTTCAGAAATAAATATTTTTGGTGTGCCTTGGATAAAAGTTTATTGTGTACACAGCCACTGGTAAGTATACAGGGGTTGGTTGTGCGCTTTTACCGTACTCTCCGTGCTTTTGCGATTTCAGAGAGTAAATCAAGAACTTCTGAGCACAGCTTAATTTGTCGGCTGTAATTTTTTTTACAGGAACAAAACTTCGCTAAAAGTCAGAAAAAAACTTTTATACGACGGTTTGTGTCAAAGATATATTCCGGATAGAAACAGCTTTTGTGATAGTGGTTTTTGTCTAATTTTGAAGAAAGCTTTATAATTTTGCAAGTTCAGCAGGCGAAAAAATTACTTGTGGTGAAAACTGGGCCCCTGGTGTATTTCGAGCATGGCAAAAATGCACGTAATTTCCGACAAAATTGCCAGACGTGCTATGCGCTGACGCTTTCAATTTTTTTTGACGTCAACCTCAACTTTGCCTTTAAAAATTTAATTTTTTTCAACTTTTTTTTAAAAAATATTTTTAAATTTTTTCCTTTACTCAATTTTTAAATTATTAATTATTCGTTAACGTTCAGTTTTTATTTATATTAATTTTTCTATTCATCAAAGAGAAAGAAACATTCGACTTTATTTCTAATGGAGTGTTTGTGGTACGACTTTGGGGACGATTATATGGTATGTACGCAACAAATGCCAACTTCCTGTTTTGCTGGATGCTAAAAGCTAAAACCTTATTATTTCCAATTCCTTTGGACAACAAAAAAAATTATCTGTAAATCAATGTAAAATTCCAACGCAGCTGGTAAATTTAAAGAATCAAGAACAGGAGCAACTTTTTTTCTCCTGTTCCTTTCTTCATTTTTTCTCAGTAAAAAAATGAAATTTAAAAAAAAAAAGGAGAGGAAATGGGAATGTGTTATGATAAAAATGAAATTACTTAATTTTTTCTTTTTTCTAAAAACTATATTTTCATAAAATTGTTTCTTTTGTTGTGTTTTTTTTAATTATTATTTATATTATAATTATTTATGAATACATTTTATTTTTTATAATTTTTCTCTTTCAAATTGATTAAATGAAATGAAATTAAATCAGAACATTTTCTTACTACAATAATAATAAGAGAAAGAAGATGAAAAAAAAATATAGAGAAAAATATTTAACATTATTTCTATTTTCTATAAGCTAAAATTTAGGTTTTTACTAGAAAAATTTTAATTAAAAGAAGACATTTTTTCTTTTTTCCTAAAATTTAACACTATAAAATATTTTTATTATACTTTTTCTTTAAAATACTAAAATTTCAATCTATTTAAATCTATTTAATAATTTTAAAACTACAATAATTAGAATATTTAATAAAAATTGGCACATTTTTTTTTATTGTTTTGTTAGTTATTGTATATAAATTTTTTTATTATTATTTTATTTTATCGTTTCTCTCCTTTTTTAATTTTGTTTTTATTTACTTACGCAAAAGAAGAAGAAGAAGAAAACACTCTCTTGCGCATTCTCCCATTTTCTTCGGCTGGGATTATCTACATTACAAAAAAAATCAAATTCAAAAGAAAACAGATTTTTTTTCTCTTTCTACAATCATAAACGCCCGCCCCTAACTGTTGCTTCTCGTTATAACCACCCCCATCTTCCCCTTACTAATACACAAAACCTTACATATTATTGTATCTCTTATTATTATTCATTTAAAAAATTAAAAATTTTACAAAAAAAATCCATTTACAATTTAAATTTTACAAATTTTTTTTAAAAAAAATTTCCTTTCCATTAAAAATATAAATAAATAAAATTATTTTTTTTTTGTTTCATTATTAAAAAAAATTACTTAATAAATAATAATAATAGAGGAAAAAAAAACAAAATAGGAAATTCTCTTAATTCAATTAAACATTTTTTTTTTCATCTGTGCTTTTTTTTCTTTGTTTTAACAAATTTGGGAAGACTTTTTTACACACTTAACTACGTCAGTTTTTTTTTTCTTCATTTTCTTTGAAACGCCATTTATCTCTGTTTCATTTTCGCTTACATACTACTTTTAACAACTCGTGTGATAAGGATTTGTTTATAGGCACCCTCTTAAGAGGAAAAGAAATGAATGTAAACAGAACAGCAATCCTAATGGTGGTGGAGTGGCTGTTTTAAGCCGAAAACGGTGCGCCACAATTACAGAAACCAAAAGAGGAGGACAATAATTTCCGAATCTTTCTCTTTTCCCTCTCAATCCACGCACATTATTTTTGGTAATTTATCGTTTTTCATTTTATTGAATTTTTTTTAATAAAATTTTTTTAAAAATAAGAAAAAAAAATAAAATAAACGTTTTTTTTACTTTTTTCTTTTAGTTTTCAATTTATTGAAAACCAAAAAAAAAAAGTTAAAAAAAAATAAAACAAAATATTTTAAAATGAAAAATTCCAAAAACTTAGACGAAACAAAAAGTATGCTCAAAAAAATGTAATAAGAAAAATTTCCCAAAAAAATCAAGTATAGACAAAATTCCCTTTTTAAGTGTACATAAAAAAAAAAAATTTGGTTCAATTGCTTTCTGTTCATTTGGTGGGCGGTGTGTGTGCTCAAAAGTTGTGGAAAAAACGATGGAAGACGATAGGACACGACGGAAGACGAATTACGCACGAGAGATCACAATTCCTACACGATTAAATTTATAAAATCTTCACAATCTTACAGGAGTGCGCAAAATTCGACGATAACGATAAACGTCATAGATTGACCGAGCGATTCATCGTGTTATCATCGGAATTTTGTTCGGCTTACATGCCTGAGGAGCCTAAAAGTGAATGAGAGAAACCGGCCAATTGTGGTCATTCTATTGCATGCATGGATACATCAGGTCCTTTTGAATGAGTATGTCCTTCTCACAATATTCCTGCTACCACCACCACTACTATTTCTACTTTTATCCAGATCACCCCCAAAAGCATTATTACACAAATTCATAATTAATTTGCATATTCATGCGCGTACATACGTTTTTTATGTATATGCATGCACTCGTATGGATGGAGATGTACTCGTATGTTAACGAGTATATCGTAAGTCAGTACGAAACGAATTTTTTTTTATTTGCTTGTCGTTTTTCTTCGGTTGGTTTGTTTTTTTTTTCCTCAATCATATCGAAACAGAGTAAAAGAGACAAAATACAAAGAAAATAAATTTAATTTAAATTAAATTCAAATAAAGGCCATCACAATTATTTATTTTCCCGTTTAAATTATTCCCAAATAAAAAAAAAATGTAAAAAACTAATAAAAATTAATAATAATAATTATAATAATAATAATAATAATAAATGATCTGTTATCTGTCTATCTGTCTCTTTCTAATACTAGCCTTTCTTTCGTTTGGCCATATAAATATTGCGCTCTTTTTCCTTGTTTTTCATAATCTCTCTTTTCCTTTCTTTCATAATATTTTTTTTTAATTACTTCTTTTTTTAAAAAATGATACAAAACACTTTAATTATTATTATTATTATTAATAATAAAAAAAATTTAAAAAAAAAATTCAAAATAAAAATCGTTTTCTTCTCTTCTTTCTTCTTTCCTGTATTTTTTTCTTTCTTAATAAGATATTTTCTCATCTTCTTTTTTTTTAACTGTTTAAGAAATTATAATAATAATAATAATAAAAGGATTTATAAATATTTGCATTTTAATTGTACGTACATATTTACAATAAATATAATTTTATTTTTCTTAATTTGTCAACTTTTTCTTCTTTTTTTTCAACCCCCCCCCCCCCCTTTTTTTTTAAATTTTATGTTTATGATCATTATTAATTGATTGATTGATTGATTGTCTGTATCGATTGGTTAACATTATTGTTTATATATTACTAAAAATAATTTATGCATTTCATTTCCCTTTCTCTTCGAACCCCCCCCCCCCCTACACCCTACTTCTCGACGCCATATTGGCTACTTTTCCTTTCACATCTAACCTTTCTTTGTCAATTCTTTTCAATAAAATTCTTTTTAAAAAAAAATTTTTCTAATTAGTTCTCTGCACTTAAATCTACATTTTTAATTATTTTCTAATTTACTTGAATTTATCATTTAGTAATATCCTATAAATATGCATTTATGTATGTATGTATGTATGTATGTATGTATGTATGTAAACGGTTGTTGTGTAAATATATATATATATATATCCTCATGTACTAAACCTCATTTAATTATTTAGTTTTATTTTTTGTTTTTTTTTTCTTTCAATAATTAATAAAATTAATTAGTTTTTTTTTTTGAATAATTATCATTTCTCTTTTTTTTTGTAAATATCCTATTTCTTATTTATTTATTTATAAAACAATTTAATTAAAACAGAATCTATTTTTTACGAAATAATTTTGTTTTTTTTCTCTCTACACAATTTATAATTTAAGAAAAAAAAATTTATTACTTAACTATTGTATAATTATAATAATTAAATAAATTATTTGAATATGCATGTGTATTCATTTCCTTCACGTACGAGTGAGTATGTAACATATGTTATCATATATGTATTGTATGCGCATAAGTTCATTTTGATTAAATTAAAGAAAATTCGTCCGTTTTTCTCCTTAATTTTTTTTTTATTTCTGCATTTCTTTTGTGTCTTCAATTAATGATAGTTCAGAAAATTCATAAAAAATCTCTTGCCAATCAAAGAAGAGACTTATTTTATATCTTCTTTCTTACACTTTTGTTTTTGCTATTTTTAAAATATTACTTTTCATTCAAAAAATGCCTATTATTCCTTTCTTTGTCAGTATTATACCCAATATTTTATTCTAAACTTTTCCCACTTTTAATTCTGTGTGCTTTTCTCACTTATACAAAAAACGAATTGAAATTTTTGCATTTTCTATTATCTTTTTTTTATCCAAAACCATTTTGTCATGCACGTATTATTTTATGCAAGAAAAAATGAGCAACACAATAAATTCTTCTTTTTTTTTTTCTTGTCTATCACAAGTCCAATTGTGGGTGTCGCCAGTCAACAATAGGCCAAATTCAACCTCCAAACCAATCAGTACAGTGTATCGGGCTTTAGTTAATAATTTAAATACGACCAACCATAATTCATGTCGATTCTCTGATTTTTGCTTCAGTTCTTTCCTCTCATAAATTGTGGAAAATTTTTAAATTTGCTTTCCTCTTTTTCCCTTTGATTATATTCTATTTACGTTTCTCTCTCGGTTGGAAAAATTACAAAAAAAAATTAGACAAATAATGTTTTTTTCTTAATTTTTAATTTGTTTTCCTTTTCTAGTTTGCTGATAAATAGATGTTGTCCATTTTTTTTATTTTTCTATTATTTTAGTCACTTTTTCTTTTGTGACAATAGTTCTTGTCCTTTTTTGTTTTTTCTTTTGTTCTCGCCTCTCTCACTTTTTATAGAATTTTCTTACTTACTTTCTCAAATCGGTTGGTAGCATCGCACTATCCTCAATGTTGACATCTTCCGGTTCGGTTTTCATCAGAGTTTGGTGATAGTCCATCATTTGTGACATCTGCTGCTGTTGCTGCTGTTGCTGCTGCTGATGATGATGATGGGGGTGATGCTGATGATGATGGGAAGTTGTTGTTGCTGCTGTTGAAGCTGATGGTGGTGGTGAGGACGATGTCGATGATGGCGATTGATGATGGGACGGTGAAGATGATGATGATGAGGACGAATTCTCATTATTGCACCGAATCAGCTTTATTGTTGTTAGACCATCGGAATTTCGAATAAGTCTAGAGATGGAGGAGCGCGGAAAATAGAAGAGAAAAAAAACGGTCTGTTTATACTCTATTTCCGATCATTTCTGAAGTAATTTTTTTTTTGGCTGAAGGGATTGCCCCCTCCCTCGCCAAAAAGAGAGAAGAAGAAAACTAATTGTGTACTTACGGATAGCAATCAGCGATGCTGTTCGAGGTATTGTATCGCCGATCGCTGCTTACACTCAAATCGGTCGGTTTCATATCCTCGCTGTCGCTGTGATTACCGTTGACACTTTGATGGCTGCCATTACAGCCGTTACTGATGCTGTTGTTGTTATTACTACTGCCGTTGCTGCCACTACCGCATGGGCTACTGTCAATTTTCAGGGTGTGGAAGGAGAGCTTTTCACTCGGTGTCTGAGGCATAACTGGTGATTGGGGTTGCGACGATGTCGACAGGTAGTGGAAGGCACCGTTAATTGCATGCATGATCAAAGGCGAGGTCGGCGGTGGTCCATACGGGAGAGACGGCAGTGACGACACCGAAGGCGGCGATGAGATCGACGATGATGAGAGCGCGGGCAGTGACATTGGCGAAAGGCCTTGCGGCAGCCCTAATTGACTACTGGCATGCTGCATTTGCTGTTGCTGTTGTTGCTGGTGAACGGATAAGGCGTGTTGCTGCTGCAAGTGGTTCAGGACTTGTTGCTGTTGTTGTTGTTGTTGGTGGTGGGCGGCAGGATGGCTGTGTGGCGAAGGTACAGACGATGGCGGCGCTGTCATTGACGAAGTGGACAACGTCGAAGTCGACGATGACGATGACGAGGACGACAACGGAGATGATGACACCGGTGCTGACGCAGCACCTGCAGATGCAACCGAATTGTTGTTTGTCGCCGACGAAGAATTCGCTGCACCATTGCTGGAGGCGTTTGCCACCGATTGTCGAAGCAACGAAATATTTTTGATATTTTTCAATTCCGATGGATTTCGTAAGAATCTGCATGAGTACAGGTGAAGTAGATGAAATAAAAGAAAGAAGAAACAATTTTCGAATAAATATCATAAATTTATCAAAGCTTATTAATAACAATAATATTACGGTTTTTTTTTTAAAAAAATAATTTCTTTTTTGTTAACATGAACGCAATTGGGCAATAAATTCAAAATTCATAAATTAATCTTATAAAAAAATAAGCAACAAAAAATAAAGAAAATTATCTCAAAACACTATGAAAAACTGTATAAACTTACTGATAGCAGTGCCGTTCGCCTTGGACTTTGCGCAGAATGTTCACTCGGTAATAGTAGCGAAGTGCACGTGACATTTTATCGTAGTTCATCGACAGGTGATTTTTCTGGATGCCCCACAACTTGGCGAGACCAGGCGGATCGACGATCTTGAAGACGCCAGTATCACGACACTTCCAGGCAATATAGTTGCTGTACCGTTGTGCGGGGTCATTTAGCAGTTGTTGCAGAAAATCCCACAGTAATCGACCATCTACAGAAGGGTTGGAGCAAGGAAGAGAAAATAAAACGGAAATTAAGATTTTTCTCAATCAGAATGTTTGGAATTTGAATTTGTGCTTTTTTTATGGATGAGGAAAGAAGGGGAAATAATGATGTACATTGGGTTAGGGACACTTACTTGTATTTGGCTCTGGGCTATCGGGAAAAAACTCTCGTTTGACGGACATGTAGGCGCCCGGGGTGGACGGTGCCGATATGGAGCCACCAACGTTGCCGGCGCTGCTCTCGTTCTTCAGATTATGATTCTGGCTATTCGACCATGAATTGACGACATTCGTTATCTGCTGTGACAAGCTGGGCTTAATGTCTTTGAGGACGGGTGTCGGTGGTGGGCTGGATTGCTGTTGTTGCTGGGCTTGAGGTTTGGCCACCGTCGATTCCGTGTAGCTGTCCTCGTCCGAATCGGACTGGTTGCTGCTTGAACTTGTCGCATTATTTTGACTGAACACATTCTGGTTAGCTTCTTGATTCTGCGGTGGGCTGCTGGCTTGCGAGTCAATTGAGGGCGCTGGGCTCAGCGTCACCGAATTTGGCTGCATGAAATGATGCAAATGTGCATTGTGGAAAGGATTCTCTGGCGGCGCTAACGATGCCCAATTCGGCGTGGGCGGATGACTATGTGGCGATAGTGGATATCTGCTGGTCGGCGTGACTGGACTGCTCGGCAAGTGTCGATGCATCATCTGTGATTCTCGTATCAGCATTTGCAGAACGTTGTGCAGAACATCACCAGCGCCCGGACACCTCTCGCCAAAATCGTTTTTTGTCAGAAGACACAGTGCTTTACCGTTCATTTGGAACAGTTCCAATTCGAATTTGGGCAAATCGAATTCTCGCTCACAGAATCGCAAAAATATTGTAACATCCTCGCGGCCCCAAAGTCTCGGATCTGGCGGCAACTGGGGTGGCAATTGTGTTTTCAACTCTGTCAGTGGACTCTGCGGTGCTGGCGGATATCTCCACAGTACATCACTCCAAAGGCCTAGCGGTGGTCCACTTAACGACAACGGAATCGGTAACATTTTCATTTTGAATAATCACACGAAATAATTAATCAAGTCTTCAATCTTGTTTGCTATTTCGTTGTTAATTCTGTAAAAATTAAAATAAACAAAAACAAAAATTATTAAATATAAAAACAAAAATTCTTTCTTAAGAAAAAAAGAAAATTGAATTTTTTTTGCTAAAGTAAATACTTTTTACAGAAAATATTATTTTGATATGGCATCGTTTAGACGAAAAGTTGGGATTCGTAGAGACGAGATCAGATGTCGAAATGTGGAAGATGTTCAAGTGCTACCGAGTACACAATTGCTGCTGGGAAATAAAGTCTTTAGTCGAAGAGAGGTTACCATGGAGCTACAAAAGAGTCCCAACAACGTAACACGAAAAATTCTACCGTCCAAACAGTGCCCCCCACCCCGCCGCCCTTCATCTTCATTATCTTCGCTATTGTCTCTCCGCTGAGAAAAATGGACTGTTTGCTAGCAGCTCATGCAAACAATATCCGGTGAATCCGGTTTGAACGGAAATTGAACGCTGCTGCTTTTTATCGTATATTATTCTACAAGCACTACTCTTGGTTCTAAGTCATCTTCTTCCTCCCCAGCACCGTCTTAAACCACTTCTCTAAGTATTTGTATTCATTTTTCCATATTTTTTTTTCGATTTTTATTATCTACCAACTCAAGAGCAGAATCTAAAAGAAGACATTCTGAGAATTTTTCTTGGCATTCCTTCTTTTAATGTAAACACCAAAAACAGAAAATTGCATCAACCGAAATTATCAAAGTTTTCATTTTATTTATTCTGTCTTCAACTGTTATTTCCCCTTTTCGAAAAAAAAAAATAAAACAAAGAAATTAGCCTAAGAGGGGGCACAAAGTTCAAAGATCAAAACAGTGTTGCCAGTAAAGTAATTTACATGGGGAAGAAGAAGAAAAAACCCAAAAATATAAACGATTTCTTTCTTTTTCGAAAACGGAAGTTTTTAAATTATTCATTTCCTGATCTCAAAACAACAAAAAAATAGCAAATTTATGCGAATAATAAATGTGAAAATATGTCAACCAAAAGAAAATGTAAAAAATTACAAAGGAAAAAGCACAATTTCTACAATAAAAATTAAGATTTAAAATTCAATAAAATATCGAAAACGATTTTATTTGGAACGCATTTGTGTGTTTTTCATTTGAATAATTGTGAATTTTTGTTTTATACAAAAAAAAGGAGGTTTTTTTCATAGAAAACAAGAGAAAAAAAATGGAAATTGGGGAAAAAAGGGGGAAAAAATATGACCGATCGGAAAATTTATGATAAAAAATGAGTAATTTTTAAATAAAAAAAACTTTTCTTTAAAACTATAAAAAAATATTGTTTCCATTTTGAATTTTTTATGCGAAAAAAACTTAAAAAATTACAAATTGTGCGGAATGATTATCAAAATTAAAGGACCTCGAGAATGACTGAGAAACGTTTTTCTTTTAAAAGTCAAAAAAATGTAAGTTTAAAAACCACAAAAAATGAAATTTAACAACAACAACAAAATGAAAACTTTTTGTCTAGTGCCGTTTGGGGGAAACCCTCAGTAAAGGGTAAAAAGGCAGACGATTAATTTGAAACTTTTCCAAAGAAAAGTTGAACAGAAACATTTTAACTTTAAAATTTTTTTTTAAATTTTTTAAAAGTAAGATTTTTTTTAAAAGGATTTTTGCCGAAGAGATTCTACAAAAAATATAAGCGCGGAAGGCTGTGGTGCCGTAAAAAGTACACATCTTTCGGTGTGCTTTCAAAAAAAAAAAAACACGATCAAAAAATAATTTACTATAAGAAAAGTGTAAAAGCAATCCAAATAAATTCCTTATTGGGTTATTTTGTTATGTTTATAAAACCCCATCATCCATCACAGTCATCTGCTACTCTCTTCCCCCAACCGCACCTCAACCAAATCAGAATTTTTACTTACACTGTGTTTTTGCCCACCAACACTTCCTGTAATATTTATAATTTCCTTCAATAACTCAACCGGAAGAAGGAAATGTTGTACAGAAAAAATAATATGGACAACAATTTGGTAAATACATTTAAAAAAACAATTTTTAATAATTAATCAAAAAAAAAAAAATACCATAAAAAATAAAAAATTTTAAAATGACCACCCATTTTTGAGTTTTTATTATATAAAAATTAATATGTGATTTATACCTGTTACCTTTACCCCTCAGTAAAAGAGATCTTTTTGAAAATAAAATTCCATAAAAAAAAACACCTCAATTATGTGTACACCCACTATTTTATGCAAAAAAAAAAAAATACACACCACCACCATCTTTGCATGGAACAGAAATAAAAGGTAAAAAATATATAAAAATATAGGTAAAAAAAAGATGTTATTATAAAAATAAAAGAAGACAAACAACTAAAGATTGAATAATAGTAAATAATAATGAAAAAAAAAAATTGTTTCAAATAATCGCGCACCGATTGCACAATCAATTCACTGTTATGTCGATTGTTACGTGATTGGTGGAAGATGGAGGCAGGTAAGATTAACAACACCGTAACCGGTGACACACTTTTTTTCTTTCTTTCTTTTTATCTCTGTTCTCTTCCTCTATCTCTTCTACTTACTTCCTTCTTCTATAATATATTTAAACCCGCGACAATTTCTTTCTCATTTTTATCAAATCGATGACTTTTTTCTTTTGTTTTAAAAGTTTGTTTTAAGTTACATCGGGAAATATAAATTGAGATGGGAAAAAAGAAGAACGAACAACCAACTGAGCAAATAACTAACTCTAACCGACCACCACTTAACTAATAAGACATTGTGAAAGTACAACAACAACAAAAAAAACCATTTAAACTCCTTTCCCTTTGCTCCCCGCTCACAATCTCTTTTCCACATTTTTTACTTTAAAAAAGCTTTGATTTTTCTCAAACTACTCTTCTACTCGCTTCCGCAAAGTAAAAATTGGCGGCTTTTTAATGTTTTCTGCTTCCTCTTTTCATTTAGCATCTGAAAATGTCATTACTTAGCTGAGTATCAGAGTAGTACAAGAGAGAAGAGAAAAAAAATCAAATAATCATTAAAAAAATAGTGTATCAATAAACCACAAGGAGGAGGAGGAAAAAGAAGAGATGCGTAATCGCAATTCGAACTGTAGTAGGTAGATGGGACAGAGTAAATGCATCAAAAGGGAGAGAGAGAACTGGAAAGAAAAAACCGATGGGAAATAAGCCAACAACAAAAAATTGTCACAAAGCAAATATGGTTGTGAGAAAAAGAAAAGGAACTGACCAAAAGTCAAAAGGGTGAAAAGGAAAAAAACAAAAATTTCTTTACATAACATTTCTTACACTCGTCGCGGTAAAAGTTGGCCCATTTTTTTTTTAGAAACTACACTCGATTACTGTTTTTTTATGCAATTTCTGGTTTTTATTTTTATTATTAATTATAGATTCTTTTTCTAAAAATTTTATTTTGTTTTCCCTCGAAAATGGTCTTTTTCTAATTTAAATTGAACATCATTTTTTTACTCTTAAATATTTCGAATTTTAATTTTTTTTTTAATTATTATTTAAATTTTTAATTTCTTTTTTCTTACACCTTTTTTTTTATCCTACAAAAAAAAGCTCATTTATTTAAGTTATATTTTTTTTTATAACATTCCACTTCTATTAGGATAATTATTTTTATTATGGATTATTTCCTATCCATTTCCTTGTAGACAGACATTCCTTTTCCGTTTCTTTTTTTTCTCGAATGAATGTCTTACGAATATGCACACATAATTTTTTGGTGCTGTAACTTCAACAACTCAAAGAGACACAAAAACAAAATTGAAGAAAAAAAAAACAGTTCATAAAAAACCTAAAGAAAAATGTAACCACACAAGCGGTAGTATAAATTTTCTTCCCCTATTGCCCTCTCACTCTTTCTCTTTCCACCATCACTCCGTACTCTATTATA
This sequence comes from Atherix ibis, assembly GCA_958298945.1. Classification (NCBI taxonomy): domain Eukaryota; kingdom Metazoa; phylum Arthropoda; class Insecta; order Diptera; family Athericidae; genus Atherix; species Atherix ibis. The sequence continues at coordinate 52,848,384 of OY282609.1, forward strand.
TCATCAACGGATTATTTAATACGGTTTTGAATAAATTAGTTACGGAAGTTTTCTTATTACCGGTATATACACTGACATTTGTATATGCATGCATGCGTAACACCACACCACCATCGGCCTTTCCATTTGTGGAGAAAATATGTAACAGAAACTAGCCCCAAAAACCGAAAATTAACCAAAAATAGAGAGGAAAAATTATTAGCTAATAATGCTTGTTGTACTCGTAGCATGCATAGATACGCCAGATACGAGTGAGTACCTTACTTTGTTAGGCATATGATAATAGGCATAAGGAAATGAACTTTTGATTTTCCTACTTTTGTAACGACCATAGCACTGTTACCACATAGCAGCACCCAACGTCTTCGTCGCCATCACATCACCCACCCATCTATCTTTGTCATTGTGAAAGAAAAAACCCATCTTGTTTCCTCTCAAATATTATAACAAATTTGATTGACACGATTTCTTTTCAGATGCAATAACAGTTGACCCCACCTACACAAAATCTCTGTTGGCCGTTCGTAAATGCGTGCCCACTTTTATCTACACTACCACCTCCCCCCTCCCCCAATACACTTTCGTATACTAGCAAATACGGAAATACTTTTGATTTTATAAATAATCGATTAATAAAATTTTAAGTTTTCTGGTTTTTTTACCAATTTTTTTACATTTATTTAATTGCAAAAAAAATTTACTGATAATTTTCCATTTTTTGAATATTTTTTTTTCCAAAGCGAAAACTGATATTTTTTTTGGTCCATGTCTGTCTACACAGTCGGAATGAGGAAATCTTTTTTGATTTTTCGAAGACCGGATTTGTGCATTTACGAAATTTTGTGCACACTTACTTTTTGCTTATACTTTTTGGTCCAAGAACAGGCGGCCAAGGAACGACGGTTTTTGTCAATAAATATAAATTGAAATTTTCATCAATTAAATTAGAAAATTGAGTTTGTTTTTATTAATTATAAGAACTTGTAAAAAATTTTTTTTTTGTTTGAAAAAATAATATGTCTAAGGGTTGGTTGGGGTAGGGGTTAGAAGTTCTTATTTTCTGATAAAGAAATTCTTCTCTATCAATTGGGAATGAATGGTCAGAAAGTGTCTTTAACTGAAGAGAGATTAATTCTAAAAGTATCTTCGTTCCGGAAGAAAAACTTATGCTTATGCGAATGTGTGTGTAATAACAAAAGCCATCACACAATTATAATAAACAATCCTAAAAAAAAAAGAATAACAAGTTAAAGAAGAATAAGAAAATTCCTTTTTTAACACCCAAACAATAAAAATAATAAAAAAAAATTAAGAAGAGTTTCGCGAGAGGAAAAAATCTGATGAGAATATAAAAAAAATAAAAAACGACAAAGGCAAACACGAAAGAATCGAGAGAAGAAAAAAACTAGAAGACGGAAATCGAAACGAAACGAACCAAACTGAAACGAAACTTCTCAAGTTGGAAGGAGGAAATAAGAATAAATAAAATTCCACTCATCATCGTTGTCGCGTCGTTGTAGTGGTCCGCGGTTGGATTGTTGAGTTACTCACTACTGCCGGTTGGTGGAGGTGTGAATATGTAAGAAGAAGAGAGAACGAATATTTTAAGTACAGCGTCGGGAGTTGATTATCCAAGGTCTCATTCTTGCCCCTTTTCGTAACCACCGATCCTCCTCTTATGTAAATAAAACTTATTTCCGCATTTTAAACTGTGAATTTTATTCGTTTACGGGTGTGCTCATGTGTTTACTGTTTGCACAGATTGAATCAATTCTGAAAGGTAGAAATTTAAAAAAAAAAAACATTTTTTTCCATTATTTTTGCTTGGACTTTTTTTGCATTTATTTTTTCTTCTGTTGCTGTCAGATTATGTGTTTGGGAGTGTGTATGTGTGTGGGTGCGATCGTATATATTTGGTGGATCAGGTTTTAGATTTAACAAATAAAAAAAGGAGAAAAAAAATTAATGTTGTCTAGGAATTTTTTAGAGAAATTGGCAGCTAATTCCAGATATAAAGAGAGATGAGAGAATATTTGAGAGAATCGTGCAGGTTTATTTTTTTTTTGTTGTGAAAATTTACTATTTTTTCCCCTTTAAGAAAATGTCCTACTTTTTTTTTGTTTTGAGAAAACGTACCTTTTTCTTTAGAAGAAAGTTACTATTTTTGGCAAGTTATTTTTATTTTTTTGTTATTTTTAGGCAAGTTTTTAAAAATAAAACTTCTTAATTTTTTGCTTTTGAGTAAAATTAATTCTTTCTTTTTCCTTTTCAGTAAAATTAATTCTTTTTTTCCTTTTTAAGAAAATTTACTATTTTTTTTCCTGTTGAGAAAATTTACAATTTTTTCCCTCTTAAGAAAATTTCTTACTTTTTTGCTTTTGTGTAAAATTAATTATTTTTTTTCCCTTTTTAAGAAAATTTACTATTTTTTTCCTGTTGACAAAATTTACAATTTAAAATCGATTATTGGAATTTCGGAGTCTCGTACAGGTGGATTTTCAAATTCCTCAATTTTCTGCCAAGGGTTTCTTCTTCTCTGGTTGCCTGCAAACTCTCTTGTGATGCCACCAAAATTCGAAACCACTATTACAGAACCTCTCAATCCGTATGGTTAGCTCGCCAAGACAAGATCATCGTCATAATTTGTATTTCTGTTCATCTGATATCATTCCTAGGTAATAATGATGATGATGACGATGATGGAATCAAGATTCATTTTGGCTGTTGTTCTTCTACGAAAGAGAACAGGTTCTTATTTATTCTGTTTGGAATTGGGAAGTGAATAACCCTTGTAGCTACAAAATGATTACTGTTTGGTCATTCATTTTGTGGTATTATTTTTTTCTTATGCTACGTTTTTATTTCCTTCTTTTGATTCTTGCGTTTTTTTTTCTCACATAAAATGATTATCATCAACAAAATCGACTTTGAAATGATCACCGTCATCATAGTCATCATCATTTTATGTTTACCTTTTTTATTAGGTTTTTTTTTATATTCCAATTGATCTTGTCGACTAGGAATAGGATCGATTGAGAAGAAAAAGCAGCAGAAGCTAAAAAAAGTAGTTGGAACCATGATCAGCATCATCATCACACAATTTTCATTGTCGTCGAAAAAAGAAGAAGAAGAAAATACTAAGACCCGTCGTCGTCGTCATCTTCATTGTTATTATTGACCATCAGCGAAAGACAAGCTCAAGTATGATGCCAGATGTACAAGATGATCTCCACCGATTGTCATCAAGTCCAGTCTATGATGAGAAGGCAGGAGCAGAGGGGCTATTATCAATGGCATAATATTCTTTGGAATGCGGTACATTTCCTATACAACAAGAAGAACCAGACGGAACGGAAAATGTGCAATCTCCCAGAGGAGAGCGTTTAGGTTCAGGCAGGGATCAAGAATAGCAAGAACGATTATAGCCACTCTGGCCGATCGACAGCTACAACATAGAACGGGGGTGGGTAACGAAAAGGTCGTATGCTGTCTTCTTGCACAGGTTAGCATATCCCTTCTTTTACCAGCATTTCTTCATTTTTAAATAAATTCGAAATTTTCTTATCGTCAAGAACAGAACAGATCGCGGAAGCAGCATAAATTTACTACAAAAACAAATGCACAAAATAAATTTATTAAATTGAAACGATCGAAAAAAAAGACAACGACTGAGCTCTGCTGCGGTGGTGTAGCTTCCGCAATATCACAACACAACCCACTTCTACCGATCCTCTTCCTCTTTTGCCTTCTGCGTTAAAACACACGAACAAGGATCGATTTACTGTCCAATTAGAGACGATGATGAGAACAGGTTCGTTCCCTATCTCCTGTTAAGAAGCAAAGAGGATTGTTTGATTATTCCTCCATCGTTCCCCCGCTTGATCAGACTTGATCAGTTATCTTCTGTACAGGCAAGTGCAGGAAGACAATTTTTTTTTCCATATTTTGTGGAGTTTGCTTAGTATTCCCGGTGGCTATCGAACAAATCAAGGAATGATCATGCGCTACGTTTCGATTTGTAAATTGATCGTAAGAAATTTTTTTCTGTTTCTACAGAAAAGCACCCCACGTCTCTTCCCCTGGCACAACAACATTTCCAAGCACACTCTATTGACCAACAGTTCTCGCTTCTGTAGGAGTCTGCGTTTGAGGTGCGTACTCTTGATCACATTTGTACGTGTGCACGTTCACCTTCGCCAGGTGATGTTTCACAGCGCACCACCACGTACACACACGACGATTCTTTGAGTACAATTTTCAGTTTCAGGAAGTATAAATTATTGATTGCTGAATCGACAAGACAAGGTGTCTATCTGTCTTTTCCTCCTTTCGTGACCAGAGGCGGAATTCTTGTTCTTCTACCTCTTCCTAACCTCTCTGAGGACCGATCTTCACCTCACCATGGTTCATTACTCGTTGATTTTCTCTTGTGTTGTACGTTCTGGCATTTAGGCATTCCTGGTTCATTTCTCGATGACGAGACCCCTTAAAGTCTTAGGGCATTTTCCCAACCAGATATGAAAGCGAACAGAACTTAAGTAATTTGAACCGCACATTTTTACTCCCCTCTCCATTATAGATTTCCCCCCTCTTTGCACACACGATTATGGTTACAAAAGCCCCAACGCTACCAGAGCTCAGTAACAGCCTCCATTGGAGAAGTCAGAGTTACATAAATAAAAGAAACCATCAACAAAACTCAACTTGGAAACGTACAACTTCCTCTTGGCTTGAACGTAAACGCGATCAAGAAAATGAGGTCGACGTGTTGGGTTCAGAGGTTCAAAAAATCTTCTAGGCGCAGTGGTAGTAGTTCTGAGAGGCTTTGTGCGATCCGTCAAATCTTTTCTGTTACGTTACCTTTTCCTTTCCGAGCAGTATTTGTAGCTGCTGCTGTTATTTATAAATGACTGAACTTCGATCTGTGGATACTGAGACGACGAACGAAGAGACTCTTCCTCCACCTTTTGATATGCCAAGCCAAGACGTGTCTATTGACTTTGTGCCTCTCCTTGCGCCTTTCCTGTTGCCACTTGACCCGATCAGACGCAGGTTGCTAGCCTCAACTTGATTGTCGTTGCTTGGTCGATCGATGGATCATTTAAGCTTTATTTGTTCCGACCAAGAAATCCCACCAAAGACTTGGTTCGGACCTAAGCAAACCGGTCTAAACGGAAACAACATCGCATAACAAACAGAATTTTTTCCGCCAACAACAACACAGCATCGCCAGTTCACATTTCAAAATATAAACGAATGATGCGGACTGGATTGAGTGTAAAAATGGAAAGGCAAACCAATCTACACCATCGTCGTCGTCGTCATCGTCACCATCAGCTCCACATTATTAACACCAAAAGCCACATGAAAAAAAAACATCACCAAATTGGGAGGAGGGGGGATGTAACAAATAAACAAAAACAATGTAAAAATTACCAGAGTCCATACAGTCTAGGTTATAAAAAAAAACGCCCTCTTCCTTCAGGCAATTTTCAAAATCCGCCCATAAAAAAAACAAAAAGTATTAGAACGAGTAGGAAATTAAAGGAAAGATTTTGTGGAACTGTACAAAAAATTATAGAAAACTGGAAAGATAGGAGCGGAGGGAGGAAGGAAGGGAGGAAGGTTTATCGAGTGGTTGTGATCTGGAAAGACATACGAAGCGAAGAAGACTCCTCTTCTAATGGAGAGGAACAACAGTCAGCAAGTTACGACTTCTCTTGCCTTTAGGCTCTTCTTCTTGTTCCTGACTCCCCTCCTTTTCGCATCATTAACCAATTCCTGATCTGTTTTGATTACTTTTACCCCCTTCACTGCTGTTACAGTTTTTCCGTTTCACATTTCCACCTTTTGACGCCACCAGCACCAGAACACATTCTCGGTAAGCGATGGTTTCGCAAACGGTACAACTGAAATGCGCGCATGTGAATAGTCCGTTCGGATTCGGGAAGTCATTGTCATTCCAGGAAACGTGGAAGTTCAAATCAGTCTTGTGGAAGGCTTCGAATACCGAATGTGCCCCACAATGAGGATGATGCGGTGATGGGAATAATGGCCGATATGGTGACTGCAAGAACTCAAGTCAATCCATTTCCCGCCGATTGCTTTTTCTTACTTCGGCGCTCTTTTTTTCGTAGTATTCAATTTTTTTTTCGCTATTCAATTTGGCAATTTTGTACTGCTGGCACGGTCCTATTCTGATGGCTCGCTTTGCGATTTTTGAGATTAATAACCGCGAACGTCCAAGTAAAAAAGGAAAAAAAAAGAATAAATAACCACTCAAGATCGTCTCTTTTTTTATTCCAAACAAAATTAAGTATTTTGTCTCCAAATTGAAGAATATTAATTTTTGCACGATTCACAGTCTATACCACGTTTTTAGGGAAGACAAATCCGAGTTTTGCTCTAAACCTCCCCTCCAATCCCTGGACCTCCATCAAAATTTGTTAATGTTTTTTGTGTTTTTATTTTGTTGAAATTTTCTTATTTGTCGTTGCCATCATTCGGAGATCGCATTAAAAATATCAAGAACGAAAGAATGTCCGCTGTTTGGCTTATTTTATGAATCATTCTGCAAGTACATCCGCTTTGGGTTTTGATTAAAAAACACACCAAATATTTGCCAGCAACTGGAAGATATTGTATCAGAAACCATCCAAGCAAAAATGCAAAAAAGAGAAAAATTGCAAGAACATCAACAGAATGATGTCATCCATTCAGGCCCTACTGATATTTTTTTTATTTCTTACTGGTATATAATTAAAGATTGACTTTATTCTATAGAAGAAGAAAACATAAACACATTAGACACTCTCAGACGTCCCGTCAACAACCAACCTTACAAATTTTCTCTACCAAAAAACAAAAAGAAAACAAAAACATAAAATTAATTTGTTTTTAAAATTCAAACATTTTCTTAATAATTTCCTTCGCATAATTATTCATCTCCTTTTCTACTTATTCAACCATAAGCCTTCCTTCCGCTACCCACCAAAACCCCCCACCCCCCTCCAACCAGAAAAACTAACAGTTTATTAAGTAATCTTTAAAAAAAAATTTAGCAAAATACGTTTTTTTCGCGATTATTTTCGTGCACAATCAATTTTTCCTGCGCCTACCCAATTTTTCCTTCAATTGTTTTAATTACGCCCACTCCCTCCTAGCCTAACCCTTCCAAGGTTCATTATTTCTATTACCCAAGATGACTGATGTGTGTTAGCAAAAATTCGAGCACTTTTTTGTCATCAAATTAATTTTTTTGATCCAATTCGATCACGTTCAAAATATTTATTTGAGGACAAAAAAAGCACACGAAAATAAGCTGAAATTGCGCTCGAAGCTGAAAACTCAGTCACATTCTTCTCAATCTGTCCTTTCCTTTCGACAACAAAAAAAAGAAGAAAACCAACAGAAAATAGAAAGAGGCGAGCAAATATTAGAGTTCACACGTACATACACAAACACAAAACCGAAGAACAAGAAAATTGCAATTTCCTAAAGTCAAATATTTACCAAATTCCATTTTCCACAGGTTAGATAGATGGGGTATGGGCGGAGCCAACGAGAACTAATAACATTTTTCCAAGAGGACAATTTCCCAAACACTTTTATGTGGTTTTGGTTTCTTTTTCTTATTATTTTTTCAATTGGCAAAATTTTTAAGAATATCTTTTCTCTCATTTTTTAACGATTAATAATTGAGTTTACAAAAATGCGCAAAATGCGAAAATGGCTAAAAACAGCATCGGTTTTTTACAGAAAATTACGGAAAATACGACTTTGTACAAAATGGGACCAAATTTGAGAATATTTCTTTGGGGGTGGACCTTGGAAGATTTGTGATTTTGAACTACATTTTAGGTCCTAACGATACAGAAATACTCAAAATACGCAAAGTTTTATTTTGCATTTATTGCAAAAATATTTTTTTATTTTTTTTATTTGTTTCAGTTTTAGAATCATTGATTTTTTTCAGTGCTTTTCATTTCAATTTGTTTTAATTCTTAAAATGTATAATTTAATAAGAAGAGAAAAAAACGGAAGTCGTTAGAGAACTTCTTCTCGTGCAAAAATTGAAAGAGGAATAGAAAATAACGCAGACAAAAATGGCGGACCAAGAGAAATTCCGTAAAATGGCAATTTTTGTTACAAATACGGAAATAGTTTTGAGAACACATTTTGGTCGAACATGTGGTAAACAGAAAACTGTTTGAGTCACCCTATTAATATGGGGAAAAGCGCTAGTTGCAAGGAGACGTGATGGTTTAGTGTTGGTCAAAATTGTACATAAAATTATAAGGAAAAATAGTTAAAAAATTCTTTGCCTTTTCTTCTTGATGACTCCACTACGGATGAGATTGTATTAGGCAAAAATCCCATCAAAGTCCAAACATTGTCACCTAAATCCCACCTCCCCGTGAAAAAAAAATAAAAATTCCTATGCCATCTTTTAAAAACCACATTTCTAAAAAAAAAAGATAGGTGGACGAGTGTCGTTAAAAGGGACTCAGTAACATTTCAGAATAAAGGCAATTTTCTAAAGCTTCATAGTAGATTTTAATAAAAATTTAAATTTTAAATGTTTCCATTTTTTTGTATATTAAATTACATTTTGAAGTTTTAACAAGTTTCTAAATATTGATAGCCCAAAACTGACCTATAGTCAGAATGCATGCTTAATATTTGTCGCCAGAAAGTCGATTATTTTTTAAGTGATTTTTTTTTAATTATTAAAAAGAGTACAAAATAGTGATAATAAAAGATGGCAGAAAATAGCTGAATACTTTGATCAGTTTTTATTTGATAATTTAAAAAAAAACACATTTCAACGTAAATTATTATTATTATTTTTTGTGTGGAAAATAATCAACAAGAATAATTAAAAATTCCCCCCCCCCCCTCCTGCTCACCTCTCCAAATGATATTCTATTCAATTTTCAAAAACATGTGCTTATTTATCAACTGCCAAAAAAAAAAAAAAATTGAAGGATATTCTGATAAGCTGTTAAAAAAAAACTATATTCAAAATTATTTGTGAAGGAAATTTTGAAATTGAAAAAAAGTTTTTTTTTAAAGAATAATAATAACACCTTTGGCGGATGATAAGATAAGAAATTTTAAAACAGAAGTTATGACATTTCATATAACAATGTACGGCAGCCAGCAGCAGACCTTATCTCAAACCGAATAATGGCTGCGGAAGGTCTTATCACTGATATTATCACAGCAACGGAAAAAAAATCACGAACACTAATAAAAAAAATTCCCAAAATAATTGAACAACTTGGGTTCGGTTACTACCACTTCAAAAAAAAAGTGGGCAGTGCATTTATTTTTATTGAACTTTTCTGATTAGTCAAAATAAATATTTAAAAAAAAAAATAAATGGATTGACTTGGAAGGAAGACGAAAATTTATGTTGTTATTTTTCTTTACAACACAAATACTGATAGCGAATTTTTTTTACTGATAATTTTTGATTTACTTTTCGAAAGCTTTGATAAGAAATTTTGTTATTTTCAATATTTATATGAAAATTTATTTAATGAGAAAAATTATTTTAGCAAAAAAAAGGGTAAGTAGACTAAAAAAATTAGGGTTTCTAAAGATAAAACTTTTTTTTGTTGTTATTTTTTTAGACAGGAAGTGAGACTATAATCAGTTGTGTGAGTAATAATATTCGATTATGGTCTAAGGTATATTTGCAAAAATTCTAAGAAAAAATATTATAACAAAAAATATTTAGAAATTTGCAGATAAAAAAAAATTCCCAACACGAATGAATGCCTATTTTTATAAAAATAGGTGTGGTGGTAATCGGACTTAAAAAATATAAAAAAAATCGGAAATGTTTTCTCTTCTTTTCCAATAAAAAAAAACATTATTTCTGATTAAAATAATTTAAAAAAAAAAAAATTTTTTATAAACACAAATTTTTAAAGTGTTTTCTTGTCCAGAAATTTGATATTAAAAGCCAATATCAATCTTACTGCTCCGCCTTCGTCCTCTTCAAAAAAAAAAAAAAAAAAAAAATAACAAAAAATTTGTCTCCCAATTACAAAAAAAGCAATTATTTAAAATCCTCAAAACATTATAGTTTTCATTTTTATGAATAAAATTGCAATTTAAAATAACAAAAAAAAATCCTTTTTAACTTATTAATTATCCTTATTGGCTTCGCAAAATACATTTATTAAGAAATGCACCGTTTACAAACAAATGACATTGGCTAAATAAAATGCCATAACTTGTCCAGTCCAATAAGGAAATCATAAAAGTTTCCTACAGAAATTTATGACTTTTTCCTGTTTAACCGCCTGACCTAACGCCGCCGCCCCTTCTCAATATACTATTATAGTTTTTCCTTTTTGATTGTTTTTTTTCATTTATTTTCCTACTAAAAAAACTGTTTTTTATCATAATAATTTTTTCAAAAGATTTTTTTTGTTACTCATTAATTTAATTTGGCAATGCGAAAACAAATTTTTGAAAAAAAAAAAAAAATACGATTACGAATGATTGTATGTGCAAGTAGGAATAAGGAGTATGCAAGCAAGTGAGTCCATAAAGCACGCCTTCTTCGTACTTGCGAGTATGTACTCCTCCGTACCAAGAGTAAAAGAGAACCAAATACAACCAGAAAAAAAGAGAATATAACTGAAATTATTAATTGCAAAAATTGCATTTTTTTTCTCTTCTTAATTCTATTTTCAAATAATATATTTGAAAGAGATACAAGAGAAAAACCAAAAAAAAAAACCTGTTTACTCAAAAAGTATACGAAAAGAATAGAGGAAGTGTGATTGAAGTTGTTGCAGAGAAAAATGAAACAAAACGAAAAGGAATAAGATTTATTATTAGTATAAAAAAACTAAATGAGAAACATAATCGGCAGAACAAAGCAGTTAAAAGAGGATAACGAAAAACGACTTCAGTAGCTATTATTATTGATGATTACGAATGAGCACAGAAGTGAGCGGGTAGGCATCTCTAGAGTCTCTGGGTGTGATTTAAACTTTCCGCATTTGTTTGCTTCACTGAAAAATGTTCCTAATTTTTTTTCCGGGATTAGTGAGATTTTTTTTTAAAAAGAATTTTATGATGAGTAAGATCACCTGCATTTTTGTCTTTGTTTTCTGATCAAATACCAAAAAAAAGAAGAATTATGGAAAAAATGAGAAGAAAATGGAAAAAATTCTATTTTTTTTAGGCTTAAAAAAAATTCTAAAAAAACAATTGTTAAAAAGTAAAATTTGAGTTAAAATTTTTTTTGTAAAATAATTTCCCCTTTCTTTATTTAAATCTGAGAAGAAAATAATTCTTACAACAAACGATAGATGGTAATTGCTTCGTTAAAAAAACTTTTTAGTTTTTTGAATACCGTTTTTATCGAATCATGGAACTTGTTTTCAGAGGTGAAAGGGTAGACCACAAGCTTATTCTGTTTGAATATTTATTTTTTTAAAAAAAGCCTCATTTGTGTTTCCAAATTTTGAATAGGAAAAAAGAAATATTTTGCATGTTTTTGTTGTTGTTGTTGATTTTCTCAAAGATAGTTTTGCACTTCCTGGCCTCCAACTGACGATGATGGCGATCATGCGCAAGTAACGACGATAACGACGACGACGACGACGACACCGAATGGGGTATTTATAGTTTCAACGGACTGACGGCTCCTTTTTATACTTTGTTTTATTTTTAAAAAAAAGAAAAGAAAAATAATAACCAAACACCACCATCCGGCCATCTTTTATTCGCACAAATGCGTCCACAGACAGACAAACTGGAGGGGCTTCTCTTATCACATTGGATTATCTTAGTAGCCCAGCCATTTTACACCATGCGCTCATATTTCACAACATTTTGTAAGTTCTTTCCGCCTTTAGAAAAAAAAAACAGAAAAAAACCTGAAAGAAGGAAGATGCAAACAGAAAATCTTTTTCTTTACCAGATTTTTTTTTTGCAAGAAAAAAACGCAAACTCAGAATAGTTGACGGAATTAATAATGGCGGACTGTTAACATGCGTTTTGTTCTATTTTATCTCATCCTTGTCCGGAGGTCTCCACCAGCTGTCACATACAAATTATTATCATCGTGAGGGTTTTGTTTGCGTCCAGAATAGCCGAGTACTCATCACCTCGAAAATGTCACTTGTTCCGTCCGCAACCAAGACAGGATTTGCAATTTTTCGCATTGTTTTTTTTTTTTTTTTGTAAAGGTCATTCATCTTTGAAAGAAACAATAAATTTTTGCCAACAAAATAATGCAACAACACTGCATAAGAGGAGACTAGAAAAGAACACGTGCAAACGGTACCAAAACAATTCAGAACGTCAAAAAAATGACAGTAAAAATTCTAAAAATCATATTTTTGTGTGTTTAATCGAAAAAGAATTATTTTCATTATCTTCCCCACACCACTTTAAGATTAATCGGATGTGTTCTTCTTCTGGAGAGAAAAGAAACTCCATAATTTTTGAGATCTTAACGTCGAGTGGCACTTTTCTGAAAATGGCAACTTTAGCAAATTTTTTACTAAACCCCTCCCCCATACACCTCCCCGCAAATATATTTTAGATATTGTTTTTTTTGTTGTTGTTGAAAACCGAACAATACACACACAAAAAATATGAAATTGGAAAATAGCCAAAATTTATAACACATCAAAGCACACACAACAGGCCCAAATCTGACGTCATTAAAAAATGCAAAACTAAATACGCGCGTACGGAAACTTTTTGGCTTAGGCACGCGTTAAATTACGGAACAGTAAATAGTAAACGATGCGGTTTTGTTCCATCATTGCTAAGCCACCCCCCCTACCCACCCCTAACCCAAAACCAACCCAGAAGTTCTCATCAAAATCCATCGATCACCATCCAACAAAAACACTCATTTCTGTTTTCGTAAACTCTTCGGTTTTGTACTTTTGTGTTATTCATAAACATTGCGTTTTGGTGTGATAAACAAACAATTGGACACGAGGTGGGGGGGCCTAGTGCGTAGACAGTCTTTAAAATCCAAACGTATGTGAAAAATCCGATCGATTCGATTATAAAATTGCGCGTACGTAGGAACTTTGCATACTTTCTTGCTATGGGTCGGCAGTAAGTGTATCCAAGCGGTGGAGTGAATACGAAGGCCCAGAGCATTGGTATTTATCGTCAAAACAAGACACGACTGCCCCGCCATCAGAGTATTATTACCTCCCATCGTGGTTGCAATACGAAACGAGGAAAAAACAAAAACTGCTAATCATAATCGCGTTTATGGCAAAGCAAATGGTGGAGAGCTATAGAGGGTGACAATGAGAATGCCCGAGGTAGACAGAGACAGAGATAGGAAAAATAAACAAAAGCAACGGACCAGCATTGCCAGTAATCAGAACAAGAATAATAACAGCAATAATTTCAAGTCCGGAACAATAATTCTTAGAGGAAAAATCATTTAAGAAAACCTGAACGCCTTGGAGTCTTCCTGCTTTTTTCATGCTGCAAATTCAAAATGGTATGTGGCCCGACGAGGGGAATGGGGTCAAGGCGCTCCAGCGACTGTTTGTAGCTTGTTGGTTCAGTGGCGTTTCTGTAGCGATGTACAATTTTAATAGCGGGTGCTGCATGAAATGACTTGCGGAACCAGTCGGACAGACGCACTGTGTCAGGGCGGCAACATTCGAACAAGTAAATGTCATGCACACAGTGGCGTTCTACCATTGCGGAAATCGATTCAACTCAAGTTATTATAGAATCCATCTTACTCAAGTGCACATATGATCTCATATCTCAAAATATAAACCCCACACGCGTTTCGCACAAGATTATAAGACGTCTGGTCTTCTCATGGTAAATGCACCTAACTAACAGTGACAATAAAGCCTTTTTAAATGCATTCAAATAATATATTTTTCTTCTTTTTGATTCATTTTTAACTGAATTCTCTCAAATTATGCTGAAAAAATATCTGAGTTCCTCCAAAAACACAATATCTGCCCTACCTATAATCCCCCCTCCAACCCCCTAAACATTAGATTAGATCAAATTTTGTTTGCAATAACTTTTTTTTAAAAATATCTTATTAAAAAATTATTTATGGATAAAATCAAATAACTTATTTGGGGGGGGAAGAGCTTTTGAAAAAATATTTCTCCCCAATTAGTTTCTTTTATAATAAAATTTAAGTAGTTCTTTTTTTATTTATGAAGAGAACCAAAACTAAAAATTAGTTTAAAATAAATAAAAAAAATATATTCAAGAAATAATAAAAACAAAGCAAATTCAAATGAGAAACTTTTCAAAGAGAAAAATTGAAAAATGGTAGAATTAATTTGTTGTTGTTAGAAGAGTACCGAACATAATTGAATATTAATTGAAACGGGCACGTACATATGTCGCGTCACACACAAGGGGGAATTTATTCAAATTGCACTAATCGCTGATTCGTTTGTTCTCGTACGTTTTCGTTTTCGTTCGTTTCAATTATCGTATAAGGAAAAATTTGATCACAAATCAAAAAAATTCAAAGAAAAAACTATTGTCCTCTTTTTTTTCTTCTTCAACTTTTCTCTGTTTGTCTATTCTTTTCCTATTTACATTGTTTATGCATAGTAATTGTTGAATAGAATACAAGAGGATGAAAACGAACCAATAAAGTGGACACCGAATTGAGGGGGAAGAGTCCAATAATTTCAGACAAACAATAAGATTGAGCAGTGAGTACATACAATAACAACAACAAGAGAACTTCAACTTAATCTCTCATCTTTTGTTAGTGTTTATTTTGTCTTTTCTTTTTTGGTTCCTTACTCTTTTCGATTTTTTACTCTCACAAGTACTATTGTCGTTATTGTTATTGTCAATATTGTGCGATTGTTACGGCTTTTGCTGCTGTTGTTCCTGTACAAAGTACAAAAATGTCTCTCCTCACACCGTCTGTATGATACCAAAAACCCTCCCCTCATCGCAAACAACAATTACCCACTGTAATATATAGAATTAAATCTAAAAGAAAACGACAGAGCACAAGATATATGAGGAGGCGGGGGGGAAAAAAGAGACAAGATGCATACTTTTAAAGCCGAGGTCAAATTGCAAATCGCTTATTTCCGCTTTTCAATAAAAACCAATAAATTGACGGCTGTTATGGCGGCTACATAAACACTGTCTTTAACCACTGCTCCGTTCTCCTTTCCTCTTATAGGGGGCTGTGGAACAACACTTTAAGATCAAGTATTCAAAATAAGTGGAATTGGAAGGCGATAGAAATTGTTTTTTTTTTTTTTTTGATTTCTTTAACAATAAGTATATTAGGCAACGCGATCAACAGAATAAAGTTGTTTTTTTTTTCAAAATTGAATTTTAATTAATGCGATTTTGTGGCTACTCTTAGAATAAGTATTATTTCTATGCATTCTAATGCAAATAATTAGAAATAATAATTATTGTTTTTATAAATTTATAAAAATAAATAATAAAATTAATTGCAGATATTTGGATAAACTTGTTAAAATTATCATATCCGAATATCTATCAGAAAATAAAATTACCGAATCATTGGGACATCAAAATGGGGTCTTGCGGTTATGGACGACTTTAAATTTAATGGCTTGGAAGGTCTCAACAAAAAAAGGAGGTCTTTAACGTCACGAATTGGGAAAAAAACTGAACTTACATATAAGAGGTTAGTGATCTCACAAGGGTCTAAAAAAGTACCAAATATTTCCAGGAATACTACATAGCAAAGCTTAGAGACTCAAATAAAGCCTGAAACTTACAAGATCCCACTGAAAATGTCTGAGAGCATAAAAGAAATTGTGAATATAAAAATTTTCAAATTTTTGGAGTCTTAAAAAATTGCAGTGGCATGCCTATCAAGGTTGGGATACGCCCAACCAGCCTTGAGCAATCCATCTGTATCCAACTCCACCATTCACTTCTTTGAGGCCAGTAAACTCCACCATTCCCCTCTTTGAAGAGAAGGCAGCCAGCTACCATCCTAATGGTACCAATTTTTGTTGTTTCAAGAATTCATGACATGTACTTTCACTCTTAGAGAGCTACAATAAGGAACCTTATCAATTTCAGGCACTGGTCCGCAGGTTTGCTAAACCAGAAGGCACTTCTAGTATTGATTATTGTTTTATCTTTCATCCAAAAGTATCCTCTTGCGGCGCTAAAAAACCTACACTTACATATATCATCAAAAATTTCTCTTTCAATAAAAAGTATTCTCTTGGAAAATTTAAAGATATTAACAAAAAATGGATAAAAGGGGACAAAAATTTCTCCCTAGTCTCTATGTCCGAAGAATGATCAATTTTGATTTAAATTTTGCAGCATTTTCATAGAGATGAGATTCGTTTAAATCGTGAAAAATGTGTTTTCAATTAGAATATAAAAATTTTTAGGGTAAAATTATTTTAAAAATAATTCTTTTTAACAGAAAAAATATTTGAATTTGTAACAGCAAAAAAAGAACAAGTCCCTCAAACGTGTTGAGCGAAAGGAACATCCTTCAAAACTATTTTAGTACTAAACAAATTGTCCAATCCCAAAACAGGCCAAATTCGTTTTTAAACAAATTTTAAGATCACAATTGTCCTCAAAAAAAATCCAAAATACAAAATTTTACTAACAAAATTGCACGCAAAAAAACAAAATGAAAATAAATAAGAAAATATTGAGGAAATAAGATCCTAACTCTTTTGTAAACACAGTTAACGACGCATTTTAAAAGTACAACGCCTCCAATACAAGGCAAACAAGGAAGTGTGACACCAAAGAGCAGTAGTTGACTAACAGAGTGAAGCGAGTATAAGCGAGAAAATAAACCAATAAAGCGCCTATTCAAGCACAAACACTTTTTATCAGTTTTTAAACTCAGAACTACTAATTAATCTGTGCAGTCAACCGTTATCTTCTTTTGTGTTCGTGGTATAGAGAAGTGCTTACTTGAGAAGTTATTTTCTAGGCTTTAAAGAAAAGTGACCAAAAAATAAAAGTCTCTATCTCTTTGGTGGTGATGCATGATGTCACGCGAGAAACAACAAGAAAAATTAAAAAAAAAAAAAAAAACAGCTCGTAGATGGCGTCCCTTATATTAGAAGTTAAAGTTAGTATTTAAAAATGGTAGTGCCGCCACCATTGTAGCGTATTGAGTGAAGTTTCTCTTTACATAATATAAAAGCGATATCAGCGCCACTATAAGATTTGAGAGCGGATGGTGGCACCAGTATCCTCCCTCACGCTCTGTCAGCACAAGTTAACGCAAATTTCGAGCCATAACACAAGCCAAAAGCGATAATTTTATGGCGGTCAAAATTAATAGACACCGCCCCCTAATTACTGAGGAGAAAAGATCCTCTGAGGGACTATAAATCAGTAAATGTTTGTTTTTAAATGTTAGAGGAGAAGGGGGGAGGGGTTAGGCGTCATAAAATCAACTAGATTTGACAAAGCTTAACTCAACAAAAGAAGTCAAGTTAATCTTACTGGCCCCACAACATCCTTACCGCAATTCTGGGTCAAAATTAATAGACACCGCCCCCTGATTACTGAAGAGAAAAGATCCTCCAAGGGACGATAAATCAGTAAATGCTTATTTGCAAACGGTAGAAGAGGGGGGGGGGGGGCGGTGTAAGGCGTCATAAAATCAACTAGATTTGACAAAGCCTAACTCAGCAAAAAGCGTCAAGTTAATCTTACTGGCCCCACAACATCTTTAACGCAATTCTGTGCGCGAAAACTGCTCCCATACAAAGTTTCCTTTTTGGAAACCACACATGCACATTATCAGCCCTCATAATTGTGGAGCTGTAAAATGACCACAGCCTCATGTCAAAAAGACCTTCGATAAAAAAAAAACAATCAAATAAGTGAGGAGGAGGGTCAGTATTAAATTAAAATTAAAATCATTAACCAAAAATAAATCCAAAAAAATTTTAAAATGTTTTTCTGCGATCGGCGCTTTTTTTTATGCCGATTTTAAGGGATTAACTTGAGGATGATAAAATGCTTGTAGCCGCCGAAGTAAATGATCTTTAAAGACCCACCTCGTTCCTTATAACAACAACAAAAAAACAAAATGGAAGAAAAACCTAAACAAAGAAAACCATAAACTGTAAACTAGAAGCGATTAAAAGCTTTCGCAGAAAAATTTCCTACTCACCCGGCACTAGCAACGCTAATAAAATTTCCTTATCAGTTTGTAGGGTGGAAAAAAAATTATTTTTCTTATCAGTTAATTGTGTTGCGATAACAATCGGACGCGCTTCCCTATTTACTATATTTAACATATTTTTTGATTGTTTTTTTTTTCTCGTTAATTCTTATTTTTATTTGTGTCATTTCCGCAACTATTAATAAACGTGAACAGATATTATTTTTTCCATAAATTTAATACCATTTAAGTAAGAATTTTTAATTTTCTTTAAATTAATTATAAGCTTTAGATTAAGTTTTATTTATTATTAATTGGTTAAATTTAATTATTAGATTTTTCTGTTAATTATAAAAAGTAGTCAGAAAAATTGCAAATACATTATTTAGTCTTTGGAAATATTTTATTTATTTTATTATTATAAAAAGGTCCTTTTTAGCCATTGTCCATGGCTAAAAAAAAACTCAATATTTGTCCAGTCCGTATTAATAGTTTAATATATAGTAAATGATGAGTAACAAATTCGTAAATAAAAATATGTGCCCGAGAATGTTGTTTGCTATTCTGTTAGTAGGCGATGCAGATCGGGGGTGTAGCCGTTAGTACCTGAGTTCAGAAAGTTTTTTCACCCAACTGATCAGCACGTGTATTTAGAAGCCATTCCAGAACCTTCAAATGATTCGGTTCTCGACGAGAGTTGCGTTAAAGTCTTGGTCACTGTCATTTTCACACCAAAATCTCAAACTTGCCGTAGACAAACAGACTAGATTAAAGGTGGCAGATTTCTTTCAAAAAATTGATGGCCAAACAGTCTTATGGTCGTGGTGCTACAAAATGGCCTCAAGCTCTTGCCTTAGAAACCTTACAAGCAAACGAGCAAACCAAAAAATTTCCCCTACTGCCCACGTGCGCCGACACTCCTGTTGAGTAGTTTATGTCGAAACGTGGCTTATCTGTCATTAAACATAAAACCACGAGTCCCTATGACCATAGGGATTGAGTTACGCTCATTCAACGCACCACCATTACTGGCAGTTTAGTCAGTAACCAGTTACAAGCTGATTATTCTAACTGTTAATGGCGAGGCCTATCTAAACCTCTACTGTCATAAGCAGTTAAATCCGTAGACCGTACCCGCACTATGGGTATTAACCACAGCCACCACATTGCTGCCGAAGGCGCCCCACCATTTTCGGGCACAGTGTTTTCCAACACCATTGGGCACCCCGATTCCCGTAGTACCAATTTAATTTTAAGAGTACTTCGGTTTGTAGTCCGCTCATTGAGCTATGGTAAGGTATCTTGTAAATTCCTAGGCACCGCTAAACCAGCTCAGGTACGCAGGTCGCCAACACCTGAAAGTACAAACTGAATCGACCTTGGTCTTTCACTTGGTCGCAGCTACGAATACTCATTCAAAAAGTGTCACGAGAAATCTATTAAAACATTTATATCGTTCTCTCATACCTAAAACACCACTTACATCGACACTATTACCACTCAATACAATTCCACATGCACCTTGGTCACACAAATCCCCCTACAGGCCACACTCGATGAGAAAGCACTTGGCAATCTCCTTGGCCGCCCCACAATGTCATCTAGCCTCCGCAGCCAGTCCACGCCCATGCAGGAACCCATTCATACTGCCATGTCCCGTGAGTAAATACCCAAAGTACAGACCAAATTCAAATCCAGATGCAGACACAAAGCGCACATCAGTAATGAACATGTGCGTCCATCTGCCATTCCAACTCTTATCCCATCGACGTTACCAAATTTCATACATTCTATTCAGGACAAGTGCACGTCGCTGGCGTGGACTATGATCCGATCTTGTCTCGTTGAATACAGTATCATTTAAAGGACCACAAATATCTTTGAGGGTGGCTTGTCTATCAGCAAAGATGTTGATATTGCGCCGATTAAAAAAAACCGCCACATTTATTACCCACAACTCCCTATATTTTCTCTTACATTAACCTGATTTAATGTTATTCACTGATCCATAAACTAGTATTTTTAGGAGCTAACGTAACACACTTAAACTTAGTATTTTCGAGTACTTATCTTATTTGATAAGAAATTAATTATGAAGTTTTATTTTCTTAAAACAATTTTTTTTTCGTAGAAAGAAAACTCGAATTAGTAAATACTATTACCCCTCAAATTCAAATCTCTAAGCCCATTCTATGAAAAATTTTAAGAGCCTAGAACGACTCAAGTCCCCGAGTCTGAAAGACCATTTCGAAAATTGATTCACGTCGTCTCCAAAGTCCATTTTCAGCATTCAGAACTGTTGTTCTCTTTTAATTAAAATATTTTTTTTTTAAATTTAACAATCCCTTCTCTCCCGAATTCCCTCATCAATTTCAAACTTTGCATAATTTTTTCCATTAAATTTTTTATTACAATTTAAGAATTTAAAAAAAAAATTTCCCTAAATTAGTAAATACAACTGATCTCAAATTACACCCCTCCCCCCTCTTCCCATCACTAACCATCAATCGCATGGTAACTATTTTAATAATAAACAGAAAATATGGAAAAATTATCAAAATGATTATCGTAATCAGGTTTATCGTAATCAACGTTATCGTAGATCAACTTTTAAGAACAATTAAAATTTTATTTTTATAAAAGAAACAAAAAGACTCCAAAAAAAACCGGATATTATTTATTGTAAGTGGAGTTTAGACGACTTCCGGAATTTTTTCAATAAAATTTGTTTGTAATTTTGTTTGTTTGTTTTTTAAACGTATTTAAAAAAAATTAAATTTGTACCATTTTTTGGATGGTAATTCGCCATTTTCTTGATGGATGTTGGTTTTTAAATGCTCTTATTATTGTGGATTGATTGCGTAAACACGATTTTTTTGTGTAGTCTCATAAGGAAAATCCGAATTGGAAAAATCTCACAATGTGGCTTGTGGCGCTATTTTAATAATATCACATTTTGTCTAGATTAATACCTTTTAAGTTCAAGCTAGAAAATGCCGGCTATCATATGACCATAGCACTCAGAATTAACAATGAAGGTCTCTGCGAATGACACAATCGGTCCAATATCCTTGTATACGGAAATTTTGATAATGACATATTTTTTTGACAACTATCAAATAACAAAACTCTACCTTCCGAACAACATGGAAAAGTTTTCAACTTGCCCTTTCTCCCAATTTAACACACTATCAATTAACTATCCTGAAGAAGAAAATAACCCATATACCAACAAGTCCAGAGTAGGAAAATACTACCGAACACCTTCTAATTTTTCTACAGGAAAATACGTTACCGACTGTAAAGATAATAAAAAATACTCTTCTCTTTTTGCAGTAAATACTAGATAATACTTGATATCACAAAGATAAGAATATCCGCAGAAGGG
Organism: Atherix ibis; assembly: GCA_958298945.1. Taxonomy (NCBI): domain Eukaryota; kingdom Metazoa; phylum Arthropoda; class Insecta; order Diptera; family Athericidae; genus Atherix; species Atherix ibis. The sequence goes on from OY282609.1 coordinate 52,869,926, forward strand.
CAAAAAAAAAATGAAAGTGAAGAGAGCGAAAAAAATTCTCTTATCTTTACAGTCGTTTTTATTTTTTGACGGGCACAACAAATATGCGAACGTCTCTAGTTCTTTTATTTTTTTTTTGTTTATGTCAACACCACTGACGGGGAGTGTCGCTTTGCATATTCAGTGAATGCAATCCTACCAACTGTATTTACTTAAAGTTTACAATATTTACTGTTAGAGCGATACAATTATTTCCTTCCTTCATCTCTCCTCTCTCTTTATAGATCGAGTCTATCATCATCTGTCAGTCAGCAGAGTCAATTGGTGTCAGCGGATTTGTGTGAGTTGCACACAAGAGACGAATACGGATTTATTGGTGTGGTAAGTAAGAAATTTTATTTGTTCAATTCCTCTTTGCATTTGCCCAGCCGTTGACATTTCCTATCTCTTAGGTTTTTGTTTGCATATGCCGATGCACGTCCATTTGCATGCATATTTACGATTAAAAACGCTTATCAAAAATCAGCTGGTAGAAGAAAAGAAAGCTTGGAAAAAAAACAAACTTAAAGTCGTACTTAAAAAATGTTTACATCAAAAATCCGAAATTCTTAGAATAAACAATCTTTGAAATGAAAAGTTAAACTATTTCCAGCAAAAACCTCCAAAAAAAAAAAATTAATAATTTCCCGGCCTTTGTAATATTGTCTCATCATCCCTCCCAGTTTTTACTCTTTCTCATTTAACAATTATTATCATTCTTAATTGATGATTTATTGAAAAGAACGAGACTGAATTGATAAAGTTAGTTCTCATTGGATGGAAAGTGACAACAGCTAAAAATTAGAGAACTTTTCTAAGGAGAGAAGAAAGGAACCAATAGGAATCTGTGGCGATATACGACAAAACGCGAATGCATACGAATCGCAATGACAATTCCACCAATGACAGAGATTAACTTGTTCAATAATAGAGAAGATTTATAGATTTTCCTTTTTTGAATAAGATTTTTTTTTCTTAAATAAAAAATTATAAAATAAGAGAAATAAAATTTAAATAAATTAAAAACTTACCAATAATAATATAATAATCCAAATAAGAATTGCTTTTCACACAAATTAGTTTTTTGTTTTATCTATGAACAAAAAAAAGAAAACAAAAATTGATTAACTAATGGTAATTTTTTATATTTTAATAAAATTATTTTTATTACTCTAAACACCACATTCCCCCCCCCCACCCCCTCCACTAATTAATCAAGCAAAAGTACAGTTTTATAATTATTAAAAAATTTATCATCAAAATAAATTAAGATTTTTGGATTTTGTTTAATGAAATTTTTAATTTTTCTTAAGAATTTTTGAAATTTGGTGTTAATTTTTCTTAACAAAAAATTAGGGGTGCTCTAATAACACTGTGGAATGGTCCTACGATAATTTCTAAAAAAAACAGTACTTATCCCGATATCATTTGTTGTCGCCAAATGGCCTTCATAAGTCGTAGCGCTTAGAATACACATTTTAGTACTAATATTACTTGAAATGATAACCAACAACAATAGCAACCCCAACAATAAAAACAAGGAGTAAATCTCCACCCTTGCTTGGCGACCTCCCCAGAATCTCAAGTATCATTTATTCAGTTATATTCTTTATTAATTTCTTAAATAATAAAATCAAATTAATAATTTTGGTTTTGATAATATTTTAATTTTCTTTTCTTTATTCTGAACACTTGAAAATCTGAGGGACATATTGATATGGAAGTCTTGTTTAATTATTATATAAATCAAAAACAAATATATTTTGTTTAATAATTATTAAAAAAAAAAAATGATAGTCTCCTTCCATGGCTATAAAAATATTAATTTTATTCTCATTAAGTATCTCCACTTTTCGTCTTTCAAATTGAAATGGATTCCAATCGATTTAGTCTCGCCAGTCATCAATAGAAAATGACATAATTGACAAAAGCTGATTTGAATCTGAATAGAAAATTGTTTCCTTTTTAACTATGTCAATTAAGCTTCAATAAATAATTTTGCAACAAAAAATCAATTTTTTTTTCATTGTTTTTAATCAAAAATACTTCAGATATGATTGAAGAAAACAAGTGAGATTAAAAAAGATCAATCTTTTCATGCTGAAATAAGAGAAAAAAACTAAAAAAATACGATAAACAGAATAAAATATGGTATGAAAAGTGACAGCTGTCATTTTCGGTCGGATACGATCTTTTCATAATCGAAGTACTTAAATTTTTTTTTATTAATCTTTTTATTGTTTTTTTTCTAAGAGAATTTTGTTTTTATTATTGATAAGAGCTTTTATATTATAAGTATTTTGATCATAAAGCACATTCTCATCTATCATCAATCCAAACCCCTCTTATAGGCTTTGTTGTCAAAAAAAATTTAATTTATTTTTGTTGTACTTCATTGAAAAAAGAGAAAAAAAATTGATATTTTTTCTAAAATGGTGTTTTTCCTAAAAACGTGGGTCTCCAACCTGCTTACCTCCCGGTTTCCCCCCTTTCTGGATCACTCGAATTTCACTTTAATCAAATAAAACTTTATTCATGTAAGGATAAGAACCAATGATATGTCAACATTTTTAATTTACATTTTATTTTTTGAATCAATTAATATTTATTAAAATTTATTAGCTTCCGTATACTAATAAAAAGAAAACCCACTTGAAGTACTACACACAAAATATATTTTGAGGCCTCCTCCTTGTCGCCAATTTATTTATCAGTAATACTTGATTCGTGATTATTTTTGTTGTTTCAATACAAAAATGCGTTTTTTTTTGTCATTTTTTTTGTATATTTCCATTTAAACTATTTTAAATTTTTAATTTAGTTTAATTATTTTAAAATTTTAATGAAAAATATAAAGACAAAAATTTATTAAGTAAATTAAAGGTTTTATGACCAAATAATATGTACTACGCGTTAATCAAGTATCACTTTTAATTGATTAATTAAATCGGATCATATTTTATATTTTGGCAACAACAAAAAATTAACATAACAATTTTTTTTCGGGATTTTCCAAAATATCTAAAAATAAATCCTTCTTTGGCCCCCTTCTCCCACAAAACCCATCGATAACAACGCGTTAAAAAATAATGTAAAACTCCATAAAGATATTATTATGAAAATAATAAAAAAAAACAAATTTTATTAGCACAATTTTATTTTCGGGAAAAGCTTTTTTTTAATTTTACCTCAAATAATAACTTTTGGATTAAATTTGAGGGGAGAACAAAGAAGGGCATCAGAAAAAACCACGTTAATGTGTGTTCAAATCGCACGAATACAGCGCCATACATAAAACTACAGTTCTGGGCAAACGTATTTGCTACTTTTTTTTGTAATTTATCATATTTCTTTAAAGAATTTATAAAAAAGCTTAAATTTTAAACAAATTAAAAAAAAAGCTTAAATTTTAAACAAATTTTGAGACAAAATTTTCATTGTTTTTAGTGAAGAAAAAAAACCGTATTTTCTATTAAATACGTTTAAAAGAAATAATCCTCTTTTCTTAATTTTACAATTATTTTTTAATAAATATTATTATTAAAATTAAAAATTTACTATTTAAACATTTTTAAAAAATTGTTTTAATTTAAGCAAATTTTGGTAAATGTTTTTTTTAATCATTTTAAAAATGTTACAAACTTTTAGATCGAGAAATGAGTACTTTTTGGCCCCTCCTCCCACAAAACCCATTGATCACTATTATTGACCCACCCTTTTCCAATTTTCCTATCAACAATTAATTATAAACGTTTTTTTGTTGTAAATATGATTGGTTGCATGTGTTTGTGTATGCGTGTGTGTGTGTGTGTGTGTGTGTGACAGTGCGTAAACACGCGGGTTTAATAAAATTTACTTAGAGAAAATGGCATTATTATAAAAAAGAAATTGGAATTATTAATTTTTGAGTATTTTTTTACAACATAATACTAAGAAAATAATCTATCTAAAAATTACTTTATGAAAATATGATTAAAATATAAAAAACAAAAAAAAAATCTTGCAGGAAAATTGAAAAAAGGCAAAAATGGTTTTTTTTTTCAAGAAACAAGTTTAAAAAAAATGGTCAAATTTTTTCAAATAATAAAATTTGTAGAAAACAATTTTTTATACAATTTTAATTGTTTTTTTTTTTTAGTAAGAAACCTGCCTGAACGAAAAAAAATAAGAAAATACTGGCAAAAAAAACAAATCCAAAAAATTTTTTCTTAAAAATATACTGAAATAAACCTCCTTCAAGAAAAAAATATTTACGATAAATAAAAAATATGTAAAAACAATTACTTACAACAGAACACACAAAAAAAAATTTTGTTCTTCACTAAACCAAACCACAATAAAAACAAAAATTGAATCAAAAAAAAAAAAAAAATTACTTAATCAAAATGAAACAAAATATAAGAAGAACAAAAGATCACAAAGTCATCAAAACGAATAAGAATGGTTAAAAAAAAGAAAAAAAATCTTCACATCTTTTTGATAAGAATTATTCCGAAAATCAAGAAAGAAAAAAATTCTTCGCACTGTTTTGGATGAACTCGATCGACGACGGCGGCACTTTGACTGGCACTTTGTCACTTGTTGTTCTGCAACTATCCTCCCTCTCCCAAACTGGCATTTGGTGACATTTCCACTTGCTGAGTTGCGAAGGGAGCCTCCGTCCAGGTAGGACGAAACGAAGAAATGAGAGAGTTGAACAGAGAAAAAAAACTGTGATAAATTTGAAAATTATTGAGAGATGAAGTTTGTTATCTTTGAAAAGATCGAATTTGGGAGGAAATGAGCGCATATAGAAAATGGCAAATTATTCTGTGTTATCTGTCCCTCTTTCTCTCTATTTCTCTCTAAAGAAAGGCATACTGAAGAGAGAAAAATCGGATTTGATAAGAAAACGTTCTAATCGAATTTCTAATTGTGAGCGCGGAGTAGAAAAATATTCTATGGAAAAACCGCTTAAACTAAACTGGTTTTGGAAGATTTGTGGGTTATTTTTTCTCTTAAAAAATTAATAACAAATAAAATTAAATTAAATTTTCTCTATAAGAAAAAGTAAAAAAAAACTAGCCAATGGAACTTTTTGCATCTTTTATGAATAATGAATGAAAAATATGGAAAATATGTGTGGCCAGAAGAAAATCCGAGAAATTGCGCTCGTAGTGTCGGTAAAGATTTTTTTTTTGTAAGTACTCGTACTTTAGAATTTTACAAATATAAATCAAATCTATTGATTATTCCAATTTATTGTACCTGAAGTAATATTTAAACTTTTACTTATTACTAAAATAAGGTAAAAAGGATATTATAGGAAAAAATTGGAATTTTTTTAGATTTTTTTTTGAATACAAACAAAAATTGAATAAACTTTCTAAGGTCTCGGAAAACTACGGCTTTTTTTCGAAATAAGAAAATATTTCCTCTTCTTTCTATTTTTTTTAAACCACAATAAAAACCAAAGTTTTTGTAGGTTTTTTTTCGAATACAAACAAATATTGAATAAACTTTCTAGGCTCTTCAGAAAATTAGGGCTTTTTTCGAAATAAGGAAATATTTCCTCTTCTTTCTATTTTTTTTTTTTTGAAAACCACAATAAACACAAAATTGTTTTTAGCTTTTTTTCTCAATGCTAACAAAAATTGAATAACTTTCTAGGCTTTTGAAAAACTAAGGCTTTTTTCGAAATAAGGAAATATTTTCTCTTTTTTTATTTTTTTTAAAACCACAATAAAAATAAAAATTATTTTCAGTTTTTTTTTCGAATACAAACAAAATTTTAATAAACTTTCTAGGTTCTCGGAAAACTATGGCCTTTTCGAAATAAAAAAATATTTTCTTTTTTTTCTATTTTTTTAAAGCACAATAAAAACAAAAATTTGTTTAGGTTTCATTTCGAATACAAACAAAAATTAAATGAACTTTCTACGCTCTCGGAAAACTGGGGCTTTTTTCGAAATAAGGAAATATTTTTGAACTTCTTTCTGCAAATTATAGAATTATGGATTATGGAATTTACAATGGATCTGACGATTTATGAAAAATTCTTATCAAAACTTTTAAGAAAATTAAATTTCATTTTCATTTCGAAAAGGAATTTTTTTAGAAAGTCACATGGTCGTCATTAAACAACAACAAAATTTAAAAAAAAGTGAATTTCATATTTCCACCAAAAATTAAAAAAATAAAAACAGTACTTTTGAGAACGCAAGCAAACAATTTTTTTTCAAATTTTCCAATTAAATCCCTCTAATTTAGGAAAAAATAAAATAATTTTTTTGAAAAAATGATCGAAACCAAAACTTTAAGGTTTTAAAAATTTAAATTCAATTGTGAAAAGTGGTTTTCGTTTAAAAATGGAAATTCTAACAGTAAAAACTATAAATTCTGTAAATTATAACAAAAACCCCCGTTTTTACAAAAAGTCCTCTTTGCAGCCTTTGTTTTTTAACCAAAAAGCATTCTTAAAAAAATAATGGTTTATTTTTTAGCGCTTATGAAGAGTATTACTTGGTTATTGTATGGTTCATTAGTATAATTGCACTACTGAACAATACAATAAACAAGCAATACTCTTGATAAAAACTAAGATTTTTCAAGAAAGTCTTGGTTTTCCAAAAAAAGGAAGACTTCTTTCTATTAAAAAAAAATTGACAAGAAAATAAGAAGAAATCTTAAAGAAGAAAGAAAACCATAGTACAGGATCACTTGTTATGCTCTCACTTAAAAATGTTTTTATTCTCAAAATAGAAAAAGTCTAAGAGGACGATCTCCTCCTTGTCCACGTGGCACACAATCAACCACAAAAACAAAAACGAGTAACATTTACGCGATGAGTTAAGAGGGAAAATAGTTTAAAAAAATTTGTTTAATTATTCACTCTTCATGAAAACTGACAGTTTTAAGGATAGTTTTTATAAAAACTGAATGAATATATGCCCGTCCAATGGTTTTGCTAATAGTACGTTCTTATTCTTAATTGGCAGATTCTTTTCTTAAGACTCGTTGTTGGGTGGAATTATTATATGAAACTCGTAGTGATGACTATTGTCGGTTATTATTTAGTTTCGACAAGTTCTATGGCCTAAATTGAATGATTTAGTTAGATGATAACTAGCATAAAGACTCGTTGCTTCGTGACAAAACTAACGAACGCCATAACAAAAACCACTCTAAAAACGGCTCTACAACGTGTTCAAGCGTCACTAACTAATTAACAATCCATTCTCACAGGACCCAAAGGCGAGAGGGTCTTAATTGCCCACAAAAGGAAAAATAATTAACAAACAAACTCGAATACCTGAACTACCAAAACTCTACTTTAAACAATCCATTCTCACAGGATCCTTGACAGAGAATGAAATTTCCGAACAGCACGTCATCTATCCGTGATTGGTAAGCATTAAGTTTTTGTAACACACTCTCTCTCTCTCTCTCTCTGAATGGTGCATAACTTTAGGCGTTTTTTAATTTTATTTTATTTTTAAACCTTTTTCTTTCTTTTTCCTTGTTTATCTTTTAGATAAAATTCATTTGTCCACATTTTCTTAACATTCTTAAAATAAAATAAATAAAAAATGCCGACTCTACACATTCATTATGAAACTGAGAATCTTCGTTATCAGTCAGTCAGTCAGTCAGTCGACTATGAGTCCTTCTCCCACTCATTATTTATTTTAATTTGTATACAATTTTTTTATACCATATATACTAAGAGTGAGTTGGAAAAGAAATTCCGTAGTGTTTCTGACGAGCGATAAGCTCAAAGTTGAACAGAAACAACTCAAAAACAAACCCCTTTCTCCCCTTTTTAAGGTAAGTGTATAAAAATGACTTTTTGACCATACAACAAATGCCAGATGCTCACCACAGACTGAGTAGTGACTGAATGCCTAGACGGATTTTTTGCTAGTGGATGCTGCATATGCAAGAGGATGCAGTGTCTGTGGATGAATAGCTTGGGGGGATACAACAACAAACACTTTAGAAAAAAAGAAAAATCTTCACACAATTGCTCTCTCAATGGAGATCTTTGCACATGAAGCACTTCTTTTGGTCTAGTGAATAGCACTCAACATGATACAATTTCCTTTCTCCATTTCCCCCCCAACTCCCCGTAAAAACCTCACCGAAACACTCAACCATTTTTCATATAAACCCCAGAACATACACAATTAAAAGTTAACATTTTTTCTATACACAAAAAAAGAAAAAAAAAATTATTTTTAAAAACTATATACACCTTGCTTGATCCTTCAACATTTATATTATTTTTCCTCTGTCATATTTAATTGTATTTTGTCTTCTTACGAAAAAAATTATCCACTTCTTGATGTGGGAACTAACTACATAGCCTAAAAAAAAAATTCAAGAACATGCAGATGAGAATATGTTCGTTGGCGGTTCAGACACTTGAGGTCGCCTATTATTATTATTATTATTATTATTAATTTTCCTTAATTGTCATTTTGTCACATAAAATTTCTATCCTCTTTACTACTTAAAAAAGGCACTTTTCCATAACAACGCGTTAAAAAATAATCTGAAACTACATAAAAAGAAATTATTATGAAAAAAACAAATGCGAGCTTTTTGAGCACAATTCTTTTTTTGCTCGGGCACGTTTTTTTTGGTGGAACTAATTTTTTTTTAATTTTTCCCCAAATAATAACTGTTTGATTAAATTTGAGGGGACCTGGAAAAATCACGTTAACCTGCGTTCAAATCGCACGAATATAGCGCCATTCATAAAAGTACAGTTCTGGGTAAAAGTTATTGTCATTTTTTTTCAAATTCATCATTTTTTTTGTTGAAAAACTCCAATTTTATTGAAAAAAAAGCTTAAATTTTCAAACAATTTGCTTAATTAGTTATTAATAAAAAGAAAGGTAAAATTTCCATTGTTTTTTAGAAAAAAAAAACAACGTATTTTCTACTATTAAATATTAATTAGGAAATAATTATTTTTTTTTTTAAATTTTACAATTAATTTTAAATACACACATTATTGTTTAAATATAAAATTTACTATTTAAAAATTTTTGTTTTAATTTAAGCAAATTTTTAGTGAATTTTATTTTTTTATTGGTCATTTTAAAATTTTTACAAATTTTTGCATCGAGAAAAAATTAGAACTTTTTGGATGGAACGGAACGCTGTCGGTCATACTCAGGAGGACTTGTACTTGTAGGAACGAATCAAAAGTTACAATGAACAAATATGAATGCTAGAAGAAGAGGCAATCTCTTTTTTCCGATCAAATTCTTTCACACTCTCAATTTATTATTGCTATTTTTTCTAACCAATCTTATTTTTTTTCCCAAAGTAATTTTTTCATGCTTTACTTTTCTTTCCTTCCCATTTGCGACTAATTTTTTCACGCCTTACTTTTCTTTCCTTCCCATTGAATTGCGAATATTTAAAAAAAATAAAAACAAAAGGCATTGCAGGAGAATGAGTAGAAAATTAATGAATCAATTGTGCATGATAGGCTGGGTCCCTCCTCCTTTTTCTTTTTTTTTTCCTTTTACTCTTTTGGTATTCAAAACATTTGTAAGAAAAATTAAAATTAAATTAAAAAACCAAACAAAAATAAATGGAAATACAAAAAGTTAAAAGTAATTTTACGTTTTTTTATATTAATTTTTTTTTTAGTAATCTTAACATTAATATTTAAAATTAAAACAAAAATATCAAAATGAAAGGAATCTTGAACAAATTTATAAACGAAGAAAAATAATAAAAATTTCTACAAAACAACGAATATTTTTTTAAGGGAAATAAACATGACAAAATTTTCATCTATTTTTAGTAGGAAAATTTTACGACTTTTTTATGGAGACTTTGTTTATAATCAATTTGGGAGATTTTCTCTTTTCTTTTTGATTTTTTTTGGTTGAAAATTATTGTTTTTCTTTAAGAAATTTTAGCGTTTTTGTTATTTTAGTTTAGAAGATCACTTCCGATATAATAACAATTAATGCTATTTGGTAGTAAATGAGTACGAGTACCGACGACTTGTGTTGTAGCCCGCCTTGCTTTACGGGAATATATTCTATCTGAAAGCAATGAATTTCGTCTAATTTTAAAATTAATTCTTGCTCCAACTTGTTTTTAAATGTCGAAAAATTCAAAGAAAAATTTTCATATTAAAATTGATGACTAATTTCGAGAAAAATTTTATAGTTTTGACTACGAAAAAGGACATTAAAAAGTCGTAAACATTTTTCGAAATTCAATCAAAATGGATTCGCTTACTACGTGTATTAGTAGTGGTGGTGTGCCATCCATCGTACAAGAGAGAGATTTTGAGCATTCAAAGCAAAAATAAGTGAGAAAAAACGATTTATATTTTTTGAGGAGGAAAAATAAATGGAATTTTTTTTGAAATTTTCAGATGCCAACAGGAATGAGTGTTGGTAATACTAAATCGGGAAGGAGATTCAATTTTTCTTAAATCAGATGAAAAGTTATCGGAAGCTGGACAGCAAAGATGGAAATATTTGTCATCTACTCGTAATGACGCGAACAGAACTTTTTTCTGTCTCCTCGTTTTCCACGTTGATTTCAAAGGCGACCATTTTACTGTGATAACCAAATTTTGTAGTCTGTCCTAATTCCTCTTTTGCCAATAATGCAATTGAACGTAATTGGTAGTTTTCCCAAAGTATTTTAGAGGAAAAAAAAGGAAGGGGGGGGGGGGGTTTCTGATTTCAAATATTTCCTATTAAAAACAGGAAAATCAGGAATAAGAAAAATTATTTTTTTATGATAGCTTTTCAAGAAATCATAAGAAAAATTATGTTCGAAGAGAGAAACTGCCAGTAGAATTGGGCGAAATATGGGATCAAAAGTGTATTTTGTGATCATAAAAATTAAAATATTTTTAAAATAAAATTATAACGTGCGCCATAGTAAATATTTTGTCAAATCTCAATCTTCTGACGTATTGATTTAGTAGTGGGGAAAGGGAGGTAGATGGAATACGAAAGAAATTTATTATGGTCCAATTGTTGGTGAAAAACCAATTTTTCATATTTCTTTTTTTCTTTGGTGTCTATTTTTATAACTAATTCAATTCCGTTTTATAATTATTAACACCCCCTAATCTCGAAAAAGCAGTTGTCATCAATAATAATTTTCATTTTTTTTTACTCCCATTTCCCATTTATTAACGATTTTTTACTCCCAAAAAAAAAAAAAAAAAAAAAATGTAAGTGCTAAAAAAAAAGATCAACAGTTTCTGGGAATTAATTAAATTTTATTAATTTTTCTATATTTAAAAATTGTGTGCTTTTTTTAAATTGTCCTATTTTTTTTTGCCTTTGCTTTTGCCTTTCTTATTTGTTATTGTTTTTATGTAATTAATAATTTTCAATGACTTTAAGAATTTATTTAAGAATTCTTTTTCCTACAAGATCACGAGTTTTAATTAAAAGATTTCCAAAAACAAATTTTTAATAAAGAGAAGAGTCCCCATCCAACTACACTGACTAATATTATTTGTTAAGCTTTAATTAAGAAAAAAACACTTCCATAATGTTCACACACTTTAGTAGGTGTGTTTACAACAACAAAAAAAGTAATAATTTTTATTTTGTATCTTTTGTAGTGTTTTTTAATTAAAATTGCATATTTTTCTTCAAAAGAAATTCAAAAACCAATTTTGACGTAGGGAAATTTTGTTCTTTTTCAAATTGAATTTTTGAAGAAAAAAAAATTATAATTTAATAAAAGTAATAAAAATGTGTTCTCTAAATGGAAATTAAAAATATTTATTTAATCTACCAGGTGTATAAGCTTAACTCCGCTGTTTGGTCATATATAGATGACGTGAGTGAGCGTATTAAGCTACCATGGGCACGCCATCCTCTTTTTTATGAGTTTGACATCTGTCAACATTAATCAGTGCACATTGTCAGCAATTTCGTACAACAACGTACATTTTTCCTTTGGTAAACATGCCTAGTTTTGTGCCAGAAAAAAAGCATATGCGGGAAGCTGTGCTTTTCTGCTTCAATTTTAAGAAATCGGCTGCAGAATCGCATCGAATGCTTATGGAGGCCCATGGTGACTGTGCTTTATCGGAAACAGCGTGCCGAGATTGGTTTCGTCGGTTCAAAGACGGCAATTTTGACTTGTGGGACAAGAAGCGTGAAAATCGGCTTAGGAAGGTTGAGAACTATCAATTGCTATGCGTTTGGTGGGATCAGCAAGGTATCGTCTACTATGAGATGTTGAGACCTGGTGAAACTGTCAATGCCCACCGCTACCATCAACAACTGATCAAATTGCACCGTGCTCTGTGTCAAAAGGACGGATTATCAACAAAGACACGACAAGCTGATTTTGCTCCACGACAACGCACCATCTCACACGTCAAAAATGGTCCGAAACTACTTGGAGACACCCAACTGGGAGGTGCTACACCACCCCGCTTATTCACCAGACTTGGCCCCTTCCGACGAGGCTCCTTCAGACCGGTTTTCGTCGATAAGCCACGCGCTCGCTGAGTAGCACTTCGATTCTTACGAAGACGTCCGGAAATGGCTTGATGAGGGGTTTACCTCGAAAGAGAAGGAAGTTTTAGGCGTGGTATCCACATATTGCCCGAGAGATAGGAAAAATGTGTAGCTAGCAAGGGCAAGTACTTTGAATAAATATGCTTTTGCTTTCTATGAAAAAAACATGGTTTTTAACTAAAAAACAGCGGATTTAAGCTTATACACCTGGTAATAGAGAATGAAAACGTGAAAAAATCCTTTTTTTTTTTAATATCAAAATTCTATTAACAAAAAAACAATTTTCTTCTTTTAAAAAAATACAAAAAAAATAATTAAAGTTATTCTTAAAAATAATAATATTAATAAGGCATATTAATAATATTATTTTTAAGAAGCATAAAAACAATGCGGAAAAGAAAATTTTCGGGTCAATGTCCCAGGGTAGTTTCCTTCTCAAATACAGTAGGAACATAAGAGAGCAAAATTCAATTGGAAACAAGAGAAAAAGGAACTAATCTATGTAATAGGAACAAGAGAATAAAAAAATACGATTCAAAACAAAGAAATATTCATATTTTAAGACAAAAGGAAAAGTTACTCAAAAAAAATTAACAAACACTAAAAAAGTTAACGAGTATTTGAAAAAAAATTAAAGAGAGAGAGAGAGAGAAAAAGAGAGGAATAGTCATTAATTTTGTTTTTCTTTTGCCTTTTTTTAAAAAAAATATTCCCTATGATGTCATCATCAAAGTAAAGCCTACGTTGTGTAACAGAAAAGAAAAAAAATACCCAAAAATCTAATCAAAATGAAAGAGAACAAAAATAATAGTGTAAACGAACCTATAATAATTATTTTGTAATTGGAAAAAAAAAACTAAAAACTAGGAAGACAATTTCAAAAGGAAGAGTGAAAAGGTAAAACTATGTACACAAAGTAGCTTTAAATGATAAATAGTAGAGCGAGCGATAGAGAGAAAAATAATACATCAATTTTAGCCTACGTAACATAAGATAAATTTGGTCAAAGAGTAAAACGAGAAAAACAAAATCCAAGATATATAAAAATGAAGAGCACCAACAAAAAAGAGATTAGAGGGAGTTACCAATGACTGGTTAACTGGTTGGTTAGACATAATCGAAGAGTTTGAAGAAACCTAAAACATCATTTTCGATAGGAAGTATTAGCAAAGTTTTCTGTTTGTTTCTTCTCTTTTTATTGATCAAAAGAAGCAGCAGCAAGTATAAAAATGCCAAGATGAAAAATGATAATATAAAAAAAAAAAAAAACCTCTATAACTAAATGAGTTACGTTACGTTTTTTGTTTGTTTTTTATCTTTTCTCGATTATAAATTTTTGACTCTTTTACGATTTGTAATTTTCTTTTGTCTGTAATTTTTTTTAATGTATTATATTTTCTGAAGAAGAGGAGACAATAATGACGGAAACATCATATAACCACTTTTGATAGGAGACCAATAAAAATAGTTGTTTTCTCACCGTAACCACTGAAAATAGGGTTTATGACATTAGAATATATTGGAAAGGTAATTTTCTAGGGTATATTTCGTGCTTTCTATTAAAATTAATTATTGTAAATTTCTTATAAGAAAAAAATTTCATAAAAAACCAATAACATCAAGAAAATAAATTATTTGAGCCTAAAATTATAAGAATTTCTGTTCGCTATAAGTCGTTCCAAAGTGACAAAAAAAAATTCACTCCTATTAAAGACTTTAGAAAATATCTAGGAAATAGAAAATCTTCAATGACAGACAAACTTAAAACAGAGAAAAATTTTGCAAAAAAAATCAAAAAAAAACCAAAGACGGAAGAATTATAGTCGCGTAAGCTTGTTTGTTTGTTGTTTTCTTTTTGTGTAGATCACCAAAACTATTCCAAGAGTATAACAAAAACCTACGCGATGTTGAAACACATTAAAAAAAAATTTATACATACCGTACGTAGCCCCGACGTAACCCCACCCCTCAAACTGAGCGAAAAAATAAAAAAAAATCCGGAAAGACTTCTCAAATGCAAATAAGCTCAATATTTGATTTTTAGCCTTTTTTCTGCTTTTTTACTCATTTCCTCACCCTGTGTCTTGCTTGCTCAAGTTTTCTTTTTTTTTTATGAAATTCTTCTTTTTTTTCTCGCTTTTCCAGAAATTATAAACTTGATTGAAGAAGAAAAAAAAGTGCAAGTTCTCATAAATTAAAATAAAAACAAAAATTAAAAAAAAAAACAGATAAAAAATAATTTCCATATCTAGAATCAGCATAAAATTAAATATGTTAAAAAATTTTAGTGGCTAGAGTTTAGGATTGCGAAAAGCTGACGTACTCTTTGTCTAATTTGTATCGACCTTAATCGATGGGTCGATATTCTCTGAACACATCGAGGTGATAAGAAATTTGATAGGAACTAACCAGAACGACAACAAAACAAAACAGAAAAAAAGCTGATGTCAATGACGGTGAATAACTGACCAAATGGAAAGATGAAAAAAAACAATTCAAAACAAAATGAAACATTTTTTGTATCTTTTCAAGTTCATCGAAAAGCTTATTTTACACACTTTAGAAGAGCCTGCCTTCCTTACTAACGTACAATCGTTCTACACGTAGAGGCGGTTAGAAAGAAAAAAAAACAGAAACACAAGAGCCCATTTTTTGTTGTTTTTTTTTGGAATTTTTATTAAAAAATTTAGACTCCCTGTTAGTATTTCTGATTTTTTTCTTCTTTGTTTTTTGTTAATTTTGCTTTTGTAAAGCAAAAATTTTATGCGCACGCGAATAAAAATTTTTTTTTCTTTTTTCCTGAAAAGCCGGTTTTCTTTTGGTTTTTGGAAAATTTTCTTTTTTTTTCTGTATTAACTTTTGATACCAAGAAAGGTCACTGACATCTCAAGGCTGCTAATACTAATCTCGTTATGGAGAGATTGAAGAAAAAAAAAAGTTTTACTTTTCAGTCTTTTTTTTTAGTGTTTTTCTTAGAATTTTTTTTTGTATTATTAAAAGTGAAGAAGAAATGGTCCGGTTGATTGGTAGGTAATATTATGATGGGCTGAGATGGGATGGGATAGGATGCTGATTCAGATCGGAACGAATTTTGTATTTGGAATTGAAATTGGAATTAGAATTTTTCACTTTGAAATCAACAGAAGCGATGATGATGCCATGGAATGCCGAAGATTGGATTGGAAAAAAATTTAATTGATCTAAACGAAATTAATTCAGGTCTCCATACAAACGGAAAATCACTCTTGTTCATATATAGAAGAATAAGATGAAATAGAAAAAATTTTATATTTATTCCATATAGAGAGAGAGGAGTGGTTCCCTTCTATTTATTAAAAAACCTTCTCTTTTTTAGGTCAAACTTTAATGCCTAATTTTTAATTACAATAAAATAAAAAAATAATTAAAAAAAAAATAAAGAAAATCAAGCTAAAATGTGTAAATGGCGAGGGTGTGTCCTAATAATCCGTCTACATACACAACAACGACTCCTTTCCTTAACTTCGCGAGAAAAAAAAACGTTCAACAAAATTTGTTATGTTTTGTTAACGCCTTATATTTTCCTCCTTTTCGTATTTCATTAGTTTTCTTATTCGTTAGACTTTTTCATTTTTCTTCGTTCTTTAATAGATTGCAACGCCTTTCTTCTATTTTGCTGTCCTTTCAACGAATAGGATTAAGCAAGGGAAAATGCCTTCAGATGAACTCGACTACATGTATCTTTTTTTTTCACATAAGCACACTACTAATATACGAATTCAGAACTATGCCTTTGTTTATTCTTATAAATATGACTTTTTTTTTGGTTTTACTCAATTCTCTATTGGGTAAGTAATTGTCCCTTTATTCTCAATGGTTTTTTTTTCAATTCAAGCTGTTGGTTTTTTTAATGTAAATAATTTTAGAAAGTAATTTTTTTTTTAAATTTAAAAAATAAAAACAAATTGTTAATTTCTCTTTTTTTTTAATTATAAAAAATATTAAAAGAAAAACATAAATTCTTAAAATGACAGCTAAATCCTTATTCGTGTTGTTATTGGTCGAGAGAAATGTTCTATTCGCAATCTGATTGGTTAAAAATAAGGAATTTTCCGCCATTATCTATTAATTAAATGTTTTTTTTAATTTTAGTTTTGTGTTTTGTTCTAAAATTTTTTTTACGATAGAATTAAATTTTCCTAAAATAATTTTTTTACCCAAAAGTTGTCTTAAATAATTTTTTTAACTTGTTTTACAAGGAAAACGTGTTCTTAGTGGATAAAAAAATTCTCTTTTTTTTGTAGAGCAAAAACTTCTTACGTTATACAATTCTTAAAAATACATTTATAAGGACGGGTAAAACCCATAATATGTTTTGTAGAAGGGGAAATCCAATAATTTAACAGGGTGAATTTTATAACGAAATCGTTAGGAAAAAAAACCCTAACGAAAATGAGTATTATTTCCAGTTCGATTTAAATAGAAAATTACGCAAAAGCAATGTTTTTATCGTTATTTTTA
The DNA here is from genome assembly GCA_958298945.1 of Atherix ibis. Lineage (NCBI taxonomy): Eukaryota > Metazoa > Arthropoda > Insecta > Diptera > Athericidae > Atherix > Atherix ibis. Next base: position 52,886,956 of record OY282609.1, read on the forward strand.
AAGATTTTTCCCCTTAAAAATTTTCAAGACCAGTTTTTCGTTTTCAAGTTAAATATAACAAAAAACAAATTGAATACTAAGAATTTTCAGTATTTTTATTATTGATTAATCTTTCTTAAAAAAATTATTTCATTTTAACTATAATAACTAAACTGGTTTTTTAAGGGTTTTAATTCTAGAATTTACGCAAATTTGGGGTATTTCCCGTGGACAAAAAAGAAAAAAAAATGGCGGCTAAACTCAAAATTTCTCGCACGTAATTTTTTATGATATTTTTTTTCTTCGTTTAAAAAAATCACAGAATAACTAAACTTAGTTTTCAGAAAAATAATAACGTTCGACAGTAAAAATAAATTTCTGAAAATAATAGCGACTCTAGCAGAATTACTGATTAAAAATGCAGACGAGACGAGAGACTACAATAATATGAGTTCTTGGAATCATAGAATCGTGATTAAACCAATAAAAATAAAAAAATAAAATATTATTAAATTCGTTTAAAAATAATAAAAAAAACTTCTTATGCTTATAAGGGTAAGGAGAGCGTTTATCTTTTTCTCTACTTGAGAATAAAAGAGGAAATTTATTTTAAAAAATACAAGTTAAAGTTAGTAAAAAATATTTCCGAAAATTTATAAGTAAAAATATCAAATTTTTAAATTTGTAAACTATTTTTCTGAGAAAAAAATTCAGATTTTTTCCTTTTTTTTTTGATAAGTTTCAGAAGGAATAAAAGGCAAATTTCTTTTATATATAATTTAAATTTAATATTTTATAATATATATTTTAACAAAAATTACTACAAACTTATTTAGTGTGGTTTTTTTTTGGGATGATTTGTCCAACACTTACCTAGAAAATAAATAAGAAAACATTATTTTTTAATAAAAAATTTTCATCATATTTAAAAGAGTAAAAATTTAATGTTTAAAAAAAACAGTGTATTTTTTTATACGAAATAATTTATAGTAACTCCAATAATAAAATAAAAGCTTCCTTACGCAATGGCAATATAACAAAAACTGGAATAAAAAAAAATTTACCTTCAAAATGTTGAGAATAGAAAAAAATCCCTCAAAATATTTACAGGAATAAAACTTCTTTAAAATAAAAAAAAACTGGTTTTAATTCTGTAAGGAAATTTGTATTAAAAAAAAAAATGGTATCAAAACTCAATTTTTAATGTCGCCAGAGATTTTTAAACAAATTTAATCAATTTTTTTAATTAGTTTTGAAATCTTTTTTAAAAAGCTTTTTTATACAATTTAATTCATTTTCTTTTATTTGTTTTATTTTTTTCTATAAGAATTAGACATAATATTTTTACACAGAATACCCCATTCCCATCACACTCTACCCACCCCCCCACCCCCACCCACAATTTTTATGTTATTATACAAAAAGAAGGAGACCAATGGAGTACTAAAAAATAAACATAATTAAAGTAAGCATTTTGGTTGTTTTTTTTTCTTCGTTTTTTTACAAATATTTTCATAATGCTGTGTTGTTATTGAAATAATTTTTATGCCATCACAAGCGCAATTTTTTTTTAATTGTTGTTTCCAAGCTTTCAAAAAAAAAAAAAAACATTTAGAGGAAAACAGATAGAAAAATGCACAATACGGCAAAGTGCAAAGTATCACCGCCCGCAAGGAAATGCGACGATCACCTTAGACCCACCTACCAGTTTGGTTTTTTCTTTGAAGGTAATAGGGTGTCGTCATTTGACAAGTAAAACAAGGCGAGAATCCAGCTATGAGTACAAAGTCTACAATAATTGGCATGTGAGAAGATGGCGACTGAATATTTTCATTTTTCCTATTCCATAAAGAAATTATATTTCAGATAAATTTTGTTTGTATAAAGAGCAGACGAGGATCTTCGATTAGAATCGGTCTTTCCTTAAGGGATTTTGGGAATTTTCCTTCTCTTTTTATTCAAATAATTTGGTAACAAAAACAAAAACCCATTGAAAATGATTCACATTTCCAAAAATAATACATGCTCAACGATTTAATGATAGCTGGGGGCTGGGGGACTGCTATTTGATATGAAATTTAATATATAATAAATTTTATATCATATTCTTTGAAAAGCATACGTTGCTAATCCAAAGTCTCTCGTAAATATGAATTGTTTTTGTAATCAATTGTCATTTAGCCATTTTTTTTCTTGTTCAGTTTGCATATTTAATTTGTTCCGTTCTAGTTTTTAAAAATTACCACATTTTTCTACTTTTTTTACAAAGAAATTCTTTTGCAGAAATTTCCAAAAAAAAAAATTAATTGATTTTGTCATTTTAGATAATTGAGAAATTTTATATACACAAGGAGGGAGACATTTTTACTAACGATCTACTACTATGAACACTAGACAACAGTTTTAGGCTGTAGTTTTAGTTTCAACTTTATAAGTAAACTGAATTAATTTCAGATCACTTTGAAAAATTGAAAATGATCTGAAATAATTTTAATTGACTAAAAATATTTTTTAAAACGTTTTCATATCTAAATTATTCAAATTTTCCATTATTTTTAATTGTATGATTTTTTTCGTTAAAATTTTATTTATTATTTAAGTTTTTAAATAAAAATACTCGCTAAAAGACCACGTGTACGGCAGCAAAACCACGTGCTTTTTGTTGACGATTATCAAAAACAAACAAAAAATGGGAGTAAAACAAATGAGAAACCATCAGAGCACGTGCTTTTAGCATACAATCCCCAAAATGTGCAGTTTTAACCCACGCACATAAATACCAAAATGTGGTTCAAAAAAGCTCACATTCAACAAGTTTCCTTAATTGAATCGTCTATCGAAAAAAAAGGAAAGCCAGCAGAAAAAGGACTAGCAAACAATAGTCAAGCGCAAAGGAAAATCATCAACAAGTGGGTTGGTTGTGGGCGGATCCTTTGCTTTTTATCAGAATAACTCTTAAAAATATCTACAAATTCATGCATGAAAAGAAATATTTAAATAGTACCAACAAAAAAAAAACAATTCTCTTATATTCTTTTTTTTTTTGCTTAGAGTTTTATTTTTAACAAATTAAATTTTTAATTGACTTGAAAAGAAGGCTAAGAGAAAATTAAAGAAAAACTATTGCAAAACTGAGCTAGAAATATTAATGAGAGAGAATACTTTAGCCAAAGCCGTTTTCTTTTTCCTCCCTCGGTTTTTTATCATTTTAATCATGACTTAAATAAACAACAGCAACCGCAAAGTGTAAGGAGTACAGGCTGACGCGTAGTGAAACTATTGTAGAAGGAGAAGAAAATAACATTACGAAACCGGAAAACACCTCTCGAATATCACATGCTCTGATATAAGAAAAAAAAAGAGAAAAGAGTGAAAAACAAAAATTCTAAAGGAGAACGTGTAACAATCAAACTCATTTCCAAGAATTTAGTCCTGAAATGTAATATTTTCTTTCTCAATTTCTTTTGTCCATTTATTTCGGCTACGCAAGTAGAACCAATTTTTTTTTTGATTCTGTCGGTTTATTCGACTTCTCTTTTGTTCCCACCTTCAGCGATCGAATAATTTCCACTATCTCTTTTCTGCTCATTTGATAAATAACAGCCAAACAAAAAAATCCAAAAGCATTTTTGTTTATGATGCTGGTCGTCGGTCAGGTCAAGTGCATTTGCCCATCGCCGTTGTTGATATAAAATCGCCGGCATTATTTCTACGCATACATACACATACAAAAAACCACTCACTATGTCTAGCCTTGCGCATACATTTTAATAAGTATAAGAAGAAAAGAAAAAACAATTTTTCTGTTGTTTCTTCTCATTTCAAATAAGAGAATTCGTATTGTTTGCTTTGTCTTCTTTTCGGTAATCAGCATGTACGCTTTTCGTGTATGAGTAATGCCAGTACATAAAAATTTCAGGCAACTTGTAGGATTTTCTTAGTAAACAATGTAAACAAATGCTCTTTTTCCTTTTTTGTACCTAGCTGTTTGTGTGTGTCCCAAGTACCAGCACTAAATATTGTTCCTTTTTTTTCTGTTGTTTCCTGTTGTGTATTTATTCTTTTAGATAGACTTTATTCTATATTAGTGCGAGACAGAGAGGGATTCTCTTATTTTCAAGATACATTTTTAATGGGTTTATCTCTCAAATTGTAAGCAATCGAGGAAAAATTTTGCATGACCACCCACCACCTGTTGGTTGATTAAAAATAATTAATACGAGCTGAGGTATGGAAAACTTCTTCTTTGAAAAGTCATATTTTTGGAAAAAAATTTTCTTTTTGGACATTATTGTAATAAAAACAATATTTAAAAAAAATGTAAACAAATTTTGTTTTAATAAAACATTTTTTGATTAAAATAAAAAAATACAATAAAAATTTCACCAAATCAATACCCTCCCCCGTTCCCCTTCCACCATCACCCAATAGAATTTCTTTATGAATATTAATTATTAAAAATAATTTAAGATATTTTCATTGAATTTATTAAAAAGTCGAATTTTAATGCTTTTATTAGGTATTTTTTTTAAAAGATTTTTAAAAGTTTTCCCTGCATTTAAGCAGAGTTTAAGCAAAAATTTACATGTTCCACAATTTAACTTATTAAAACGAAAAGTATTTTTTTAATAAGGTTCTTTTTTTTTCAAAGGAAAAATAAATAAATCGACCTACTTCGAAAATGGTTACTTAAGAAAAAAATAAACCAAATTCTCACAATTGTGTTTGGGTATCCTTCCAAGAAAAGCAAACGAAAATAAAGGCAAAAAAACCAACTCCATAGAAAAATGCTGGTTTGTGTACATCGAGAATTTCTGGACAACAAAAGATCCCTTTCAGTTAACAGGGTTTTTTTTCCATAAAGAGAAATAGAGAGAAAGAGAAATCCTCTACAATATGTTTGTGACTGTGTTCTTTTGCTCTTCTTCAGGTTCCCGAGTAAAAATTAAAAAGGCCAAGAAATAGATTAAAAAAAACCTTTCATTTTTTGCTCATTTTCTCTCCAAACTTCAGTTGGTCTTTCTTTTTTAAATAGAAAAAAAAAAAAAATTTAAAAAAAATTATCTCAGAAAAATCTCTTCTTCTTTCCTCGTCTTCCTCTTCTCAGTTAATCATTTGCATCCATTATCGACAACATTACACATAAAAAAAATCATATGATTCTGAGAATACCACCATTAAAAAAACCCGTTCTTTTTCTAATATTTTTCTTATTACTTCTTTTTTTTTTAAATTAATCTTTCAAACATTCGTGATTACGTGTATAATAACATGTTACACGTATTAAAAGTTCAGAAAAATCATCTTTTTAATAACAGGTAGTTAATTATCAAAAAAATTACAAAAAGAGAAGAAGAAAGTAATGATGAAAACGGAACCTTCTTCCATGTGAGAGAAAGAGAGTAAAAAAAAAATTCTAACAATGAAACATGTTCATTGTCAAATAAAAGGAAAAAAAACGGAAAGAGACAATATAAACAACAACACCAGAAGCATTTTCTTTTCTTGTCATTCTTAAATTATCTAGAAGAGCACATTTCAAAAATTCATCAAAAGAAAAAAGAGCAGAAAAAAAATAATAATAATAATATAAAGAGAAAGAAGCTGATGAAAAAAACCTCACTCAGAGTTTTGAAGTCATTAAATAACACAAATTAAGTGTACATTGAACGTTAGATGAGATAATAGACAGAAGAGAATAATGTAAATTTGTTTCAAAAAAAAAAAGGAAACACAAACAGAAAATTATAAATAAAGCGAGACCGAAAAAATTACGACTAGGGAGGGGAAGAAGAACAAACAACACAAATAATAGGGAAACAAGAAAGACCAAAACAAATTACTTTTCCCCGTGAGTGTCCACAAACTAACTCTCTTCGGAAGACCACTTGAGGAGAATTCTGATTCTCGGACACGACTGCCAGATTTACGAACATCAAAAATTATCCACAAAAAAAACCAATTTTTTTATGGCTTACTGTTGACGGTTGAATGACTATTTTTGATGGCTATTGAGAGGCGGTCTCTGTCGTGATGATATAAAGGAAGGTGGATGGATAGAGAATATGCGATGTAAGGATTCAAGCGGCCAGCAACACTTCCACGATGAGTGCGTGAAAGAATTTTAATCGTAAAAATTTCGTGAAGGGAAAAACGTTCAGCTTTAAGCCTCAGTGGAGAGAGGCTACAGTAAAAAAAGTGCATTAATCGGGAGCGTAATGGAATTTTACTCTTTAAAAAATATAATCAAAACAAAAAACTGTACACCAACCAAAGAAGAGGAGGCAATATTATTTTCTTTCCCACTTTTATTAATTAGTTTGTTTCTTCTTTCATGATTGAAATTATTGAACATTTATTTTATTATCAGCAAAAATTCTACAAAAAAAAACAATCTTCGCAATTCCATGGGTGTTTAAATCACGTACGTCGAAATAAGCTGTTGCATCTAAAATTTTGAAATTATATCCGCTGAAATTTTTAAAATGCAAAAAAAACACTTTTTGTCAAAAGTAAACTTATAAAAAATGAATTACGAAATTCTTATTGAGAAAAAGGCACGTGCGTTTAAAATAGCGTACGTTAAAATATAAACTGCACGAATTGTGTCTGAATTTTTTTAAGGCATGTGCGTTTGAAATATCGTACGTTAAAATATCAATAACAAAAATTGTATCTGAATTTTTGCTAATAATTTTTAGTTCTATTTTCTTTCTTAATTAAAAATTTAGTAAAATTCTTTTCAAAAAAAAAATATGTACAAAATGTTCTCTTTGAAAAATTATTAATATTTATCACGTGCGTTAAAAATCACGTGCTTTAAAATGTTCAAAATAATTTTTTCCTATAAAAAAAAAAGAAGAAAAATTACGAAAATATAGTAAAAATAAAAAAACAGTTTACAAAAACGCAATAATATGCTTACAGCAAGCAAAATGATCAAGACAACAAAAAAAAACATTTAAAATGCTCACCAGCGAGCTAAGACAAAATTGCCTTTAAACACTTAACAAATTCTATTAGCAAATCAGGTAAAAAGAAGAAAATTTAATACTTTTCTTTATTTATAAAAATAAAATCGTTTCCTTTTAAGTGTAGCCATAAGATTTTAATCAACACTCATCGTCCGTTCAGCCTCCTTTTGTCGTCGAAATACTTTCTAAAAACAGAAAAACCTTTGATTTCAATCGACAGAAATTTGTCAAGGTTCAGGGATCGATACCTGTTATCATCCCATCGGTTCTATTGGTCGTCAGTTATTGTCATAAATAACAGGATTCCCACCTTGACTTTATCAGTTCGAGTAGTCTTCGCATTAAAGAGTTCTTCGTATTTTACGATAATACAAATTGTAGGCAATCAGCTTAAAACGCATGAGTTCACTTTAGTGTTAGTCGTAAGTCCAAATTGATATTTCCAATTCTAGCTGCATTGAAAAACGTTTTCGAAAGAAGACAATATTTTTTTTTGCATAAATACACGTGAATTTTTAGCAGCAAAATGGGTCCAGGAAACTACTTACACGTACTTTAGAATAATTTCCTAGATATTTCCTTAGAATTTTGCTAGATTTTTTCTCAGAATGGTGAAAATTTTTAAAATTCGGTTGGGATCGGACTTTCTTTTGTAGAAACACTTGCCATTCTTATACTTCCCCATTGTTGGCCCACAGTTTTGTCTACTCATTCCACCAGTTTGTCTACTCCCTCATATGACTGACTATCAGTTAGTCACTTAACCGAGTCTCATTCTATTAGTCAGACACATTCTTCTTCTTTATCATAAACTGACCAGCCATTCCTCCTCTTCCTCGCGGATTTCCAGCTTCCAAAAAAGCTGAATCATCAAAATTTTCTTTCAACAATCAAGATTGCCATCTTACAAACGACAAAACGTTCGTTCACGCAATAATTAAAAATCAAAGAGAAAAAAAACTTCTTAAAAATAAACCGTGATTCTTTAATGAATCATAAAAACCAGAGAGTCGGGCTATGGAGTTATGGTTAAGTGGAAAAATTAACCGCAAAAAATTTATTATGCATTCTACACCAACACAAGATGTGGCAATAACGTTTCAACGTCTCTATTTACATTTTACTATGTTTTCAAACCCCTTTTCTCTGTCGAATATTTAATCTTAAATATTTACCTACACTTTGGTACGTACATACTTCTCCATGCTCCCCACATGGCACGTATGCCATAGAAAAAATATTACCTGACTCTGCTCGCTGTGTCAATAATTTAAGATAAAATCAGCTGAATCTAAGAGTTGTTTTAGAGCCCAACAAATAGCCTCGGAAATATTTTAATTTGATGCAAGCTAAGCGAATGAGACGCCCTCAAATTTGGTTCTTTTGACTCTTGCACGATAAATTGCTCAGAGAGATAATGAAAACAATTTCAATTGCAATAATAATTAATAATTTATGACCTTTTCTCACTTCCCTTTTTATAACGAAAATATTCTAAAATAAAAACCAAATGACGAAATGCTCTAATAAAAATTAAAAGGAAAAACACAATCAATACAAACCCCCCTCACCCCAACCCAATATTTTTATTGGGAAAATTCCACAAAAAAAAACACTAATAAACATGTTAAAAAATTGGCTATTATTAAAACAAATAAAAAAGTCCTAAAAAAGGTGCCGCATTGATTCCAAGAAAAAAAAATCTGACAAAAAATTTACAAAAAAGGATATTCCGAAGAGCCTACGTGTTCCTGTTTTACGCTTTCTGAAGAATGAAAAAAAAAACACATTTATTGTCGAAATTGTATCGGAAGACCTTTTTACATCAGTCAGTCTATAAAAAATTAGAGGAAAAAAACACTATCCTTAAAGAGGTCCTAACGATTTTTCCGCCCTTCTGACATGTTATTCGTTTTAAAAACTCAAACCAAATTCAATAAAAACCACTTTTTTTTTGTTACTGTCATCCTTAAATATTATTTTTTCGACAGAGTCCTTTAAATTCTTAATTTTTTTTTGGTTTTCTATTTAAAAGAAAATTTATTCTCACACATTTACTAGAAGTCGCAGGTAGATTTTCAGGCCATAAAAAAAGGACTTTTTCACAGGCAACCTTTGTGAATAGTTGTAAATAGTGCATCCTGTTTTCGAATCATGGACGAACTCAAAGATGGTTTCTTTGATTTCAAATTAAAAATAAAAATTTGGTTTTTTAAAAATTTTTATTTACGAAACAAACTCCTTGTCCTTTCTGTTTCCTCTTTTCGAATAATTTCAATATAAACTGAACGTAACTGACCTAACTCAAAACCTGCAGCCTCCCCAACCTTTGGTCATATATTTACGGATGGCCAAATTTATCTCTATTAGTTGGCTCTTACGACAGGCAGAGAATACCGTAGGACTATTCTTATCACCGGTCCTACACGGAGTCGATTTATCGGCCCTACACTCTACGAAATGCCAAAACTGAACAAAATGAAAACGAAATAATTCACATTATTATGAATAAATGGGCAGCAAAATTATTACTAAGCGAAAGTAAGCACTAAAAATAGTATCTGAAAAAATACTGAGCAGCAAAAATTTAACTTATAAAATTATGCTGAGCAGCAAAAGTAAATTTTAGGAAAAAATTTGAGCAGCAACTTTAATATTTTGAAAGAAATTAGCAATAAATTGTTTACTTAGGAAAAGTGAGCAGCACAAATCATATTAATTAAGATGGTGAGCAGCAACAAAATATTAAAGTGAACAGCAATTTTAATATTACTGGAAAAATTAAGAAATACAATTTCAAATTCGAAAAAGTAAGCAGCAAAAATAAAATGTGAGCAGCAACAATTTCAATATTCAGCAAATAATTTAAGCAGCAAAAATAATATGTGATTTCTTAAGAGGAAGTCAAGCAACAATTTCAATATTAAGTAAATAAAAGCAATAATTTTAATATTTAAAATGAATCGGCAGCAATATTTTTACCAAGAAATAGTGAATAGCAAAAATAATTTGAAGTATTTTGTTAGGAAAATAAAAAGTGTACTGAGCAGCAGCTTTAGTTTTTCAGAAAAAACGGGCATCAAAATTACTGCTTGGAAAAACCGACAGCAAAGCATAGTTTTTTTAAACAAAGTAAGCAGCAAAATTTACGTTGGTTTTTTTTTCAAATATGCCAGAAAGTGGAAATGTAGGGAAAAAAATAATATTTAGAAAATAAGAAGTGGCAATTTTTATATTTAGAAAAAGTGAACAACAATTACTAAGAAAATACTGATCAGCGAAAAGTCAAAATTTATGTTCGGATAATATTGAGCAGCACTTTAAGAATTTCGGGAAAAAATTACCACCAATTTTATTATTTCGGAATGGGTGAACAGAAAAATTACTTGTCAGCAAAAGAAAATTATAAGCAAAAAAGCAAAAATTTTGTTGGAACAAAATTAATATTTTTTTTAAACAGAAAAAACGGGACAGCAAAATCACAACTTTTGTGAAAATATGATTGGTAATTTTAATATTTATCAACAAAATCAATAATCTAATTAAAAATGTAAGCAGCAAATTTTATTGTCAGCAAAATTAGTTATGAGAAAAAAGTCGGTAGAACTGAGCAGCGATTTTTGAATTTAGACTTTACTTAGAAAAATGCCGATTTTAAACAGAAATCAATGTTCAATTTTCAGAAACAGAAAAATTAAAAAACCGACAAAAAATGTTCAATTCACGGTAAGATTAGGAAAAAAAAGGTTCAAATTTGGACTTAAGACGAGAAACTTTTTTATTTTCTTTAATGAAAATGGCTTTATTTCCAACACGTGCAGGTATCCTCCTCTGTTAACGAAGTTATTCAGTAAAATTCAATAAAATCAAATTGCTAAAGTGTCTCTACCTTCAAGAAGTTCTTTTTCTTATTCTATTTGAAAGAAGAGAAAGAAAACGTTATCAATACTGAATTTTTACCTTTGAACATTTTGGCTTTTTTTTGTTTTGTTAAAAGTTCTTTGATTTTGAAAAAGAAAACCTTAATTTTTGGTGATTTCTCAATGTTTTTTTTATTCTTTCTGATTGACTTTTGTTTTGATTTTGAAAAGGAAAATCATCGAAAAAACGTATTTTTTTAAAGTTCATCTTTTCAAAAATTATTTGACGTAGAACGAGAGAGAAGAAGAAGAGCTTTTTCTTAACTTATGTTATAGATTTTATATGGAATTGAATTTATTTAACATGAAAAAGTGGGAAGTCTTCGAAAAAGATACTCGAAATCTACCCTGAGAGAGGTCATACGTAGTTTTTCTTTGTTTTTTTTTTTTGCTTTATTAGATAACCTCTTATTTTGAATTCTAAAAAAGAAAAGAACAATAGCTTTTGGAATATTAAAGCAATGCACAACAAGAACAACTCAAACGAACTCGTGTAAAGTGAAGAGAGTTCTGTTGGGATCATCATTTTAATTTTCGTCTGATCAAATTTTAGTTTTTGTTATAGTCGATCTTCGTTTGGTATTTTCTAATTTTCTTATTTGAAAAAATTAACAAAAGAAAAACAAATGGAAAAATTACTTTCATAAAAAAAGTATTAGAAAAAGTAATCATGCACAGGTAGTGATTGTTGGTTCTAAAAAACTTAATAAGAAGTTGGATACGTGCTGATGGATAAGTCGTACTCTACTGATGGAAAAAATATCGGAACTTTTGAGAAAAACTTTGATTTTTTTTTTTTTGAAAGGTAAAATAACAAATACTTTTAATAATCAAAAGGGTTATATAAAAAATCTTTTCTATTTTCAAGAAAAGGGCAGTAATGGTAATTTTTTGTATGCAATTGTCTTCATAAACTTATAAACTTTATAAGTTTATGAAGACAATTGCATACAAAAAATAATGCCAGACAAGTGCTGTTTAATTAGAACAATTTTTATTTATGAAAATGGTTTTTTTTTCCTATTTAGAAAAGTATGCTTAAAAAAATTTTATAAAAGACAATTTATGATCAGGTAAAATTGTAAAAATTAAAGATTGACATTTTCCAAAGAAGGGAAACAAAAACAATTTATTATTAAAAAATTAAAATTAAATTATTTAAAAAAAAGAACGTTAAAAAAATGTATGGTTTTTAAAATCACGTACCGCCATTTTTTTTTTTTTATATTTTTTATATGAAAATTTTAAGAATATTTTCTTGGTTTTTTTTTTAAAACACCTTTTTTGGTAATTAGGAATTAAAATTTTTTTTTAAAACTTTCAAAAGATTTTGTAGCATTTTCTTTCTAATGCCGCAAAATTGGCATATCGAGCAATGGAGGAAACAGTGTTCTGACAGTTCTTAATCGGCCATCTTCTTACTATAGTCAACTGTGAGAAGCTAGGATTAATTTTCGCTCTATTTATAAAACGAAGTTGATCTTTACAGATAGTCTGGCAGTACTCGAAGCTGTTCATGGCCAAACTAGGCCCCCGTTTTTGAATAGCATCTCATGGCAATATGCTAAGTACTGAGCACATATTGATTAGCTATCGATATTCCGAATATACCGCATCGATAAATCCGAACATGGCAACACCAATATAACCTTAGAAACCCTTGTAATCGCACCCTGAACTTCCTTCCTTCCTTCTACATACCTTCTTTTTTTTTTAAATCATATCCCTTTCAAAGTCATTTCCAAATAGTTGTAAATACTGAACATTCTGAAATATACCCATTCTCAGTTGGTGTACCGGATGGCATTATCCTAGGACCACTCCTATAAAATATTCTTACCTTTGACATCCCAACTAATCTCAAAACTATAACTGCTGCTACTACCTTTGCGGATGATACCGTTAGTCTTACATCTCACTCCGATATCTCCAAGACTGATTGAAGAGGTGAAGAGTGAAAATAAATGGCCAGAAGAGTGTTCTGGTGAGGTAGAATGCTGTTGGTCAGAGGGTAGAATTCCGTAAAAACTCCATAACCCATCTAGCTAAAAATAAAATTTTAATCTAAAGTTTGATTACCAATTCCATCCACCGAACTGTTCTCGTCAAATGACCTCTAGGTCTTGACACTAGCGCATATACAATACATATTTTTCCAATTTTTTTTGGGGCAACTATTTTTTTGGGGCACATCAAAAAAAAAAAAAATACAAAACAAATTCACAACATTAAAAAAAAAAAACCTCAAAATTGTAGTATTTGCAAATCAAACATTAATTTCGTGTAATAATAAAAAAAACAGGAAACTAATCCTCTTTTGTTTAAAAAAAAAACAGGAAAACTAATCTCTGCCTTTTTTACCTTTAAATTAATGGAGAAAAATAGAACAAAAACACTTCAATTATAATAATAACCAATGCAAAAAAGAAAGAAACAATACTGCTAATGATAATAATAACAATAATAAAAACACAAACGTAAATAACAAATGAGAAAAGAGTTTAAAGAAAAAATATAGCTGAAAAAATCACAATATCAAAAAACTTATAAAAAACAACAAAAAAAACCATTATGATGGATTTCTTTAAATTTTCCTTTTTACTTATTTTCTTTCACGAGCGTGTCGAATTTTCTTTGAACAGTCACCGTCGTCCCTGCCTAACAAAAAAACCCCCGCTCATTTTTTATATTGTAATACATTATTCCAAGTAAGAATGCATACGTACACACGTGTATACGTGAATTCATAAAAATGCCTTTGAATGTGCTGAGAGGATTTGTATCGCCTTTTTTGCTTTCTTCACACACTTTCTGTTCCAGGCAAAAGTAAGAATTTTTCTCACTCTTTCCTCTATGTACAAATCCACTTTAAGTTTCCACACTTGATTTGTCGTTTCACTTGCTACAAGGTACAATGTGGTGTGGATCAGGTCATTTATGGTGTCCCATTCCCACACCCTTCTCCATTGTATTAGTGCACTGCTTTATTTTCAATGCCTTTCCACACGATAGGATGTTCGAATCATTTGTAGCGTATGCAGTCGATCTTACAACCGCATTTTAAATCGCCCGTCTACTCACGAATACACTTAACAAACCATTATCACCCAGGAGTCCGCTCTCATACTTTAACGTGTATACGATACGTATTTGCTCTAAGATTATTATGCAACAAAACAATTCGCATTCCATCCAACCAAGGGACGAGGGAGAAAAAAAAGGCGAATAATATGTAATATTATTAGAAGAGGGGTGTGCTTTTTAAAGGGTGCAATTTTTCAAATAGGGTTGATAAAAAATGTTGCTCAAAAAAAAAAAAAAACGTTTGCATTTCAGTTTGTTTGTTTTTATTTTAAAATTGCAAGATTTCCTTTTTAACAAACTCGATTTTTAGTCGAGAGCACCATCCCTTACCCCCTCACCAACGCCCCTTTTCCCTCAAACTTATTACCCTTCAAAGTATTATGGAATTTCTATTCCTGTGGGAGGAGGGATCTCTCTTTTTGTTCAGGGCAGACACTATTCAACCATGTTTAACTTGTGGTGGCGCGCTGTAGGTGGTTGCTTTCTTCTTTTTTGTTGAAAACTCGCGGAAGGTGTGTAGGGGCAAAGGAAATATGCTGTGCAAAAGCTGGTGGAGGTGGAAAAAATTCTTTGAAGGTGAAAGCAGCTCACCTGAAATGCGTTTTTTGTCATATTTGTTATATAACTTTTTAGAGTAGATGCAAAAATAATTACAGCATTCATAAAAATTACAAAATTAAGAAGATCGCCCATCTTCTTTTAATTTGTTATTTTTATAAATGTTGTAATTTTCAAACCTTTTTTTTCGGGGGTCGTTTTGGATCAATATTTTTAGTCAAAAATATTTTTTATCGGCTAAATTTTGCCCTTAAAAAATATTTTTATTTTTTTTTGGACAAAAATTATAGAACAATAATTGTCTTTGAATGACAAAACTTTATTATTTTTCATAAATGCATTTTTTTAAAAATAATTTTTAAATTTGTTATAATTTTTGACATTTTTTTAACCGAATATTGCAGGTCCTTTTAAAAAATTTGTTCTAAATAAAAAAAGGTATGAAAATTTTTCCAAAAAAACATGGTTTTGTGATCTTAAATTTTTTTAAGGTCTTAAATAATTTAAGGTCTAAAATTTAATAAGGTCTAAAATTGTTTAAGGTCCTAAATCATTTAAGGTCTAAAAATTTTTAAGGTCTACAATTTTTTAAGGTTTAAAATCATTTAAGGTCCTAAATCATTTAATGTCTAAAAATGTTTAAGGTCTAAAATTTTTTAAGGTCTGAAAATTTTTAAGGTCCTAAATCATTTAAGGTCTTAATAGTTTTGAAAATAAAATTCCACAATCATTCAATCATAATTCAAAATATTTGAAAAACGATTAATTTAAAGAATTCAAGAAAGTTGCCCTCAAGAAAAAAATTTGCAATTTGAAGGAATTCGGCATGACATACCAGAAGAATACTGAAATCGCTTTTAATAAATTGCCAATAATTTGTACTTTTCTAACCGAATAAAGGCAACTGAAAATGCATGTTTGGTATTCCATTTCATTAGCAGACAACATGTCAGTAATTAGGGAAATTTGCTTTTGTTCATTCAAAATCAATATGAATCGATGACGACTCACCTCAACTTATCACCATTAATGATTACACCTAAAAATGTGAGTGTACTTTTTTCATTTTTAAACTTTCATAATTTAAATATTTACAATTTTCACCAAACAGTACAAGAATCATAGATTCTAGGCCATCAGCATTTACACATTGCGACTGTAAAAAAGGATTCTTTGTACCTGTTTATGTTGGGTTAAAATTTTTATGACTCTGCGCACACTCAAAAGATGAGAGAACATAAATTTTTATAGAATTTTTTTTGAACAAATTGCTGCTTCCCTTTTTTTTGTACGTTTCTTCACGTAACGCCTTTTAATAATTGAAAATTTTTATTATTTATTAAAATGAAATTTTTATTATTCACCTTTTTTTTGAATGCGTTAAAAGGCGATCACCTGTTGTGTGTTACTCTTCAAGTATTCAAAAAGCGGCAAAATCTGCCCACAACTACTAACAAGTGCAGAGGGAAAATCTAGCAAAATTGTTCATGGGAGAATTTCGGTGAACATTGGTCTGGGCGATACGACACAGATAGGCCTAACGATCAGAACAATGAAAATTAAGTGCATTCAAATAGGAGAGAGCCCCTTTTTTCGACATCAGAAACACCCAGAGAGAGTCGTTGTTAGGGTTTCAATTGCAGTGGTAGTTTCAGTTCTATTACACCTTAAAGCCGTAATGTTGCAGAACCTACAGACCCTATGACTCTATAATAGAGAAATAATTACCGAACTATAAGAAGAGAGGTGTGTGCAGGTGCTTGAGAATAGGACCTATTAAAAATTACCACCTCACTTGAGAGATAAGAGATGAGATCCGTTTTCCTTATTGTTATTAGGCAAATGACCACTTCAGAGAAGTACTTGTAATTTCCTTTCATTTTATTGCCGATACTTCCCACTGTTCCCAATTTTTTTCTGTATACTAAACATTATTTTCCTTGTTTGCCAAGGATTGCTTTCTTTATTCAGAATACCAAGAGTCTATCTCTATGTGTATCCCATTATTTGACTTTCTTCCTTTTTGGTATTTTTTTCTTCTTCTTTTGTCTATTGAAATTTTTAACTGCAAACTGTAAATTTACAATTATTTCAGGTAAAAGTATTAAGACCCTAGTTGGTATGCACTCAAGTACTCAACAAAAAGATTATAAATTTCTTCCTTTAAAGACTACCATTTTAGGTCCTATTTATTTTTTCAGACATTTTATAAGGATTATTTGGATTCAATGAGATAAGAATATACCACACACAGAGCTGTGCTACTTAAAAAAAAATTTTTTTCCTAACGTCTTGAAAAGATTTCTTAGCAGATTTTTAGGAAGTCTGCAAAAATTCCTTCCTTAAATCAAAACAATGAGAACTTTTTAGGAAAAGTGGAACAATTTTCCTTTACTTTGGTAATGAAAATTAAAATACTAGAAATATTGCAAAAATCAACGTTTTTTTTAAAAAAAAAAAATATCTATGAAAAAAGCCAATAAAATTAATTTGCAAAAATAATAAAAAAATATATTTTTACTATTTTCTTTTTAAAATTAAAATAATTAATTTTTTTTTTTTTTGGGATAAAAGTCAAATTTCGGAATCTTAAACTCTTTTCAAAAGAACACCCCACCCCCCAGGCGACTACTCAAGACAATAATTACAATAAAATAGAAACAAAAATCATTGATCACTAAGAGAAGAGAGAGGAAAAAACTCAAACACCAATAAACGCTGACAAAGATTAGCGGAGAAGACAAGCCACAATTTCAAGTGAATTATGTTTATTTGGTCAGGACGGCGAATGTGGCTACTGTGACGTAAGATTCGATGGTAAAGGCAATTGCCAGTGCCAATGGTGATATGTACAATATGTGCAGTCTGACCAGTAAAGGCGATGCCAAAGAAAGTGTCTAGCATACAAGCGACTACGAAAGAGATACCGCGGAAGTGTTCTGCGATACTAAAAACAATAACAAAACTACCAACAAGAGCGACGAAGATACCAATGCCATCGACACAGGCAGAAGAAGCAAGAAACCATTCTGTCGAGTAGCAGCCGAGCGCAAGTAAGCTAAACAATGCGGAAGTGGAATTTCCATTTAATTTTAGTTGCGTTTAATTTATTTTAATTGTTTTTGTTATTTTCCCTTCCCAGTTCAGCTATGTTGGTTGCGCTCTTCTTCTTTATCGTTCTCATTATTCGTTCTTCTCGCTCAATTTTCTCACATTTTGCTCTTAAATGATACCGAAGTTCTTTTTATGCAAAATAAAAGCTGTGAGAATAAAATTTTAAGAAGAGAGAAAAATACATTTTTTGGGAGTGGAAAAAAAGAATTTAAGAAAACGAAAATGTTCTACCATTTCTTTCAATTATTTTTTAACTTGTTTGTTTTTTTTGTAAGGGTATTCCTAAAAAAAGCTAAAAAATTATTATTACTAAATATTTTACAAAAGAAAAATTTAATAAAACAAGTAAAACGGGCGATGGCGGTATGCGGTAGTCAATTAATTATTTAAAGCTGATTTGTTGTTTTATTGTGTGAATTATTCAAGTCAAGAATCGGCACAGATAAATAGCAATATAATCCGGAGGTTGTCATACGTGTATAATACACAAACACGCATATGCAAATAAATAGGAAGAAAAAAAGAGAGACTTAAAATAGAATAAGAAAAAAAGAAAAATTCTGTATAGGTAGGTGTACACGTATGCGTGTAAGTATTATCTGCTCATTTAAAATATATAATACAATAATTGTGAGAAAAAAATTATTACTATAATTTTCCAATTCAAATAAAAAGAGAAGAAAATATACAAAAAAAAAAAACAAATTTGAAAGAAAAAAACAGAGCGACAAGAAAAAAAAATTCTAAACATAGTTTCGTGCTTCCGTAAGTTTTTACACACGACAGTTGAGTAAGAGATGAGCACATACTCGTATATAGACTTGTCCATGCATGTGCATGCACACTCGCTCATCAATATTTGCATTATTGGTATTTTTGCCTGGTTGAAAGGAGAAAAAATATCAAAAACTTAAATTAAATTTTAAAAAAACCATCAAATCGTACGTGATTGTTTTCTGTTCCTTCTCTTGGTATATTATTGTGCTTTTTCCTGTTGTGCGATTTATGTTGTTTTTTTTGTCTTGTTATGTGGTGGGTTGGCTTAAAAAGCCCCGAGCCTGGGTAGGGTTATAGGTGAGTTATGAGAGAACGCGAGAATTTCCTAACAGATTTTCTAATAATTTTCTTGAATTCTTCCCGTTTGTTGTTGTTGTTTTTTTCACTTTAAAACTTTATGCAAATTAAGAGAACGTCATCGTAATTAGCACAAACACTTCTTATTAATTGATAGCCTTACATAATCGTTTATTTATTATATTCTTATGTATACATGTAAGCTAAAAGAAGAAGAAAAAACCAGAATTATTGATGAGATTGTTGATTATTTATGAGCGAATTATAGACGATCGACTGTAGACTATATACGTGTGCTGGTGTGTATCATAATTAATAGTGCGTTTTTTTTCCTAATCAGGAAGAGAATAAACCGGTTAGAAAAATCCCAACAAAGCGGTAGTATATTTTATAATTTGTAAATTTTTAAGAATTTTTATAAAAAATATTTTTTTTTTTGAGAAATTTTTGATAAAAATTAACTTTTTACTAAAATTATTCCAATTCTTTAAGATTATTATAAGAAACTATTTTGATTTTATATTTATTTGCAATTTATTTAATATTATTATTATTATTATAAAGGATTTTTGAATAAGAACTTGACAACTTTTTTTTGTAAATATCTCGCAAACCATTTAAAATATATCAAAACTTTTATTATTGCCTTAAAGTACAATCAATGCAATTATGAATGGAACTTGAATTTGGTCATATGTCCACCACGGGCATGCTTGCAGTGGTCGATTCGTTGAAGCCAATTTTCGTCGACTCGGCCACACAATTCGACGGGAATGGCCGCTATTTCTCGTTCGATGTTGGTTCTTAGGTTCTCTAACGTCGCCGCCTTGTTAACATAGACCATCGATTTAACGTAGCCCCACAGAAAAAAGTCTAGAGGTGTTAAATCACAAGATCTCGGCGGCCAATCGACAGGACCTTTTCTCGATATAAAACGTTTACCGAACTTGGACTTCAATAAGTCGATTGTTTCTCCCGCTGTGTGGGATGTAGCACCGTCTGGTTGAAACCACATATCACTGATGTCTAGCCCATGCAATTGATAGAAGAAATAACGCTGCAACATGTCTCTGTAGCGTTCACCATTGACTGTAACGTGACGGTCATTTTCATCAACGAAGAAAAATGACCCAATGACGCCACCGGCATGAAAACCGCACCATACAATCACTTTTTTTGAGGATTTGCAACATGACGATTTGCAACACTCCAATAACGCATGTTTTGTTTGTTGACGAAGCCTTTCAACCAAAAAATGCGCTTCATCACATGATGAAAGTCGTCATTTTCGGCAAACTTCTCTAGAGCCCAATCTGAGAACGTGCGTCGCTTCATATGGTCAAGTGGCTTTAGTTTTTGAGTTAACTTGATCTTGTAAGGGTGCAGGCCAAGATTGGTTTAAGGGTGCGTTCACAGTATGAAATCAAAAGTGTCAAGTTGCTATTGAAAAATCCGATACAATAATTTCAGTAAATTTCTTTTTATATATTTGAGTACAAATTAACACCCTTAATAATATCAGATTAAAAAACTTTCAATATTCCTTAACAACTGTCAATAATAATAATAATAATAATAATTGGTATGAAATTGATTTATTGAAAATTATTATAGGATAAATATTAAAAGAAAGTCATCTCCTTTTTCATGCCATACAAACCCTATATCATTAAAGGATATAAAAAAATACCGATTTTTTTATGTGTCCAAGAATATGTAGTTGTTCTCTGAATGCTGCTCCCCTTCGCATATGGAATATATTTTTTTTTTCTCTTTTCTCTTTGTATCGAAGGGAAAATGGTCACGTGTACAACGTTATCCATGCATTTTGGAATTTAATTAATTGTGCATAAATAAGCTAACCCTCTTCTCACGTTTACTCTTCTTATTCGCTGTTACGCATGCCAGAGTCCAACAGGCCTAATAAAGCACACCTAAACACATCCTCTCACAAAGTTACACAGAGGCTTATAAAGAAAATAAATTAAAATCCATGATACACTCTCAACCCCTCCTTGACAGATCAACCTGATTGATTACTTTGCCTATACTCTACTTTCCTCAACCAAACTCTATCATAACTCATATTATCTCTCTCTAAAACACGTTCGTTTTAAAAATAATTATTCACTCACTATCTTACCCCCTTCCTTCATACTCAATCAAAACCTATGTGGTGATCAATACTGCCATTATTACCATTTTTACTACTATTTTTATTATTATTATTATTATTATTAATATTATTATTATGATTTTTATTATGTTATTTTGCGTGCGATAGTGGGAACACAATAAGCTCAGTTCAGTTCCGCATTGTCTGATTATTCTTGTGAGAAAAAAAAATGGTATTGTGGAGGAAGAGAATTAAAAAAAAAGATTTAAACGGAATGAAAACGGAGAATTTGAGAGACAAATAGGAACAGAAGAAAAAAAAAACAGAGAAAAAAATAGAAATTACAAAATCGCGACTGCAGCTAGCTGTCGACGGCATACTCACGATACGATAAGATTTTTATTTAGAGTAGGCGACGGATAGGTGGCTAGTTGTTACTGCCTATCTCCTGTACTAATTTGAAAATTAAAGAAAACGTAAGTGTTATAAATTTTTACTGCCATTGTTCCAATCGAATAATTTGGAACTCAATTAAAAACATTAGAAGAGAAAAAAAATCACAATTTTTTGAGCAAGAAAGTGTAAAGCGAGTGAGTGGCGACAACAATGACTAACTTTACTCACGTACGAGTCCGAATACGGCAATGCATACGTACGTTGACAGCCGCGTCGCCAGTTCAAATCGCCTCACGCTCAATTGCAAGGTCAACACCATTGCGGAAGGAAAAATCTTGCACGATTTTTTGTGGTTGTTTTTATTTTTCCTCACTCCCTCTCGCTTTATCGTACACAAACGCTAAAATTTTTCTTTATTTCAATTTGATTTGCTTTTTTTTTATTTTCGTTTCTCTGCTGATTCGTGTTGTTGTTGTTGTTGTTTTTTTATATTTTGCGATTGCTCCGAATCGCCAACAACAAACACTGTCATGACAATTATCGAAACAACAGAGTCCCGTTTGGGACACAACCCTTTTTATCCTTTTCTGGCAAACATTTTCTCCACTTGTTGTTCTGCTACTCTCCAAATTGAACATTATTTACCGATTCACCTATGGTTTTTTTTTTTGTTCTTTTCTTATGAGCATTTTGAATTAATAATTGTTTCCTTATTTACGTCAATGGAGAATTTTGTTTATAAGAAATGTTTTCGGTTTTGGAGTTCTCACCAAAAAAAAAAGACTATAATTAACAGAATTTTAATTATGGAGCGGGGGGGTGGGGGGGTTTGTGTTTATTTAAAAAAATCAATTACTGGAAATTTTATATTTTAAATAAAGTTTCCGGTAATCGTTTTGTTTTAAATTAAATTTTGAAAACTGTTTTTTTTTGGTACAATTTTATTTTTACAAATAAAATTGCATCTTTCCATTCCCCTACTCCTCCCTTCCACCACCTTATCTTAAAATCAAATGAGCTTTATACTTTTATAAATAATTTTCTTATTTAAGTAATTTCTATGCAAACGATTTTAAAATTTAAATTTATATTTAAATTGAAAATCTTTTTAAAAATCGTGTTTTTAATGAAAAAGTTTTTAATCGAAAAAAAAAACAATCAAAATCAAATGATTTTAAGAACAGCAAAAGAAAAAATACGATACTCTCAAACATAATTGATAGAGTAAAAATTTAAGGAAAGTAATACGAAGCCTGAAAAAATTAATCCGAACCAT
Source organism: Atherix ibis (assembly GCA_958298945.1). Taxonomy (NCBI): domain Eukaryota; kingdom Metazoa; phylum Arthropoda; class Insecta; order Diptera; family Athericidae; genus Atherix; species Atherix ibis. Next base: position 52,909,447 of record OY282609.1, read on the forward strand.
ATGCAATTAATTTATTTTATTGTTGTATTATTTTTAATAATCTAATAAATATTATTTTTTTTATTACATTTTTACTTTAAAGGTTAAAAATAGTTAATCACCTTTTATTTTTTTTAAAAAAAAATAAATAATTCTAAATTATTTATTTTGAAAAAATTTTTTTTACTCATTTATTATTTTAATTAAAGTTACCCCTTTTACCGCTTCCGCTGTATTGATTGATTTTCGGTCACTGACCGTCATCGATAACAGGAAAAGATTTCCTGCCTAATAGGTCCAAACAAAAAATATTTATTATGTGCACGCTAAACTTGGTGGATACTTGAAAACGGGCACACAATCTGTTCAGTCAGCAACCGTTAAAATAGCTCCGAACACGATCTAGTCGACTTTATGGGGGATCAGAGACTATATAGTAAACGACTGTTTATCATCAAACAAGGACAGCCACATCGAACGATGGTCGACTAAAACGGTATCGCCAATGAGTTTTTTTTTCATCAATTTTATTTCATTATTTTTGTCGTCGTACACATAAATACGATAAGACCCAATATACCGTATAAACAAAAAATGTAACCGGAAAACTTCCGTAAATTAATCGCACTTCCCCGTTGCTCTTCCTCAGTGGTTTTTTTTCAACAACTTTTCACTTGTTGCAGCATCTTTAAAAAAGTCTCAATTCAATATTATTTTTATTATTTAAATTGGTTTAATGACCTAAAACCAAACAAATACACATTCACACTTCTTTTTTTGCGTTGTATTGTTGCTCTTATATTATATTAAGAAAAAAAACACTGCGTCTGCTGACAACAGAGCAGAAAAAGATCAGACAGCCAAACAGCCAATGTACAATAGCCTCCTACGGGGCGGGACGGACAAACATTTTCTTTTTATTTTGTTTTTGTTTACTTTGGGATTTTGTTTTTTCACCCCCTTTCGTCTTACAGTTTACGTACTGGTATATGAGAGTACAGAAAAATTCCGCGATATGGCGCACTTCCGGTACTGTACATTTTCTTATGTGTTCATGCTAAATTTATTTTGACCAACAAAATAAATACGACATTGCACATAAAAAATAATAAAAATGACTACTTCTTCTAAGAAAACAGTGGGGAACCTATTATCAATAACAATAAAACAAGAGGGAGGGGTAAATTCAGAGTATTTTATTTGGAAATTATTTGCATTTAATAAATTTGTATTTGATTTTATTAAAAAAAAACCAAATCAGACATTAAAATTATTTAAAATAAAATCGAATAAAAGTAAATAGAATTTTTTCTTGTTGGCATTTTCTTAAAAATTGGAGCAAAAGGAGAAGGCGATTATTTCTGTTCTGAATTTGAAATTTTCTGGTTTTATGACAGAAACTGCAAATAATGTCCAAAAATCTACAAATTCCATCAGAATTAACCAATTAAATACAATTGCAATATTATTTATTATTTATAATTTTTTTTTATGAAAATACAAATATTTCCATTTCAATTTCAACTGTCAATCAACAATCCTGACCCCTTAGTTTAAAGAATATCCGAATAGGCCCTAACGTCAGATTTTCGTATATTGTATTTATACGCAATTTTTTGGCCGAATTATTGCAAAAGCGGAGAGAAACCGTAAAACTTGCATACTTTGTGTAGATTTTTTTAATGTAGAAATGACACCCACTGACTTCTAGTTTTCGTAATAGAGAAATTTATTGAAGTCCAAAAAGCATAATTTATATACATTTTAACTCACTTATTGGAACCAAAAATACAATTAAAACACAACAGACGATAACATTTATTTTTTGTACAATCTTCTGTATTTGAGGTTTATTATTTATTTCGTAAATTTCAATTTTATAGATTTTTGGGAGAGTTTTCAAACACGCCATTCTCCATGAAAGTGGTAAGCATGCCGAAGTGCTTGCATAAGTTGTTATTTTGGCACGCATAGGAAAGTGTGGTTTTTCATCTTTTTTTAAGTATTTGCGAAAAACCAAGTATTTACAATAAATAGTTATATTGTTGATAATATTAAATAGGAAGTTTTAATTTGAGAAAATTAACTGTTTTATAAAGGGGGATTTTTCTAGGAATTTCTTTCTTTCGATAAGTTGATATCTTCATTTTTACAATAGAAATTCACAAAAATTTAGTTTATAATGTGCATAAATGGGTTTTAATGATTTTTTTTGGTCCAAAAAGTGATTAAAAAGTGAAAAGTTCATCATTGAATAAATGTAAACAAATGTGATGTTGACAGTTCAATATTTACCAGAAAATAGTTCAGTGCCGGCGTGTATGTTAAGAAAATTTAATGGAAATTAAATGCAGATGGGTTAAATAAATATTTTAAGTGACCATGATTATTTATTTAACCCAGTTGCACTTAATGAATATAGCGAAAAAAGTCCTTTGGCTCCTTAAAGTACTATTGTGAAATTTTCCGAAGTGTTGAAAAACAAATCCGGCAGCAGACAAATTCAAATGTTTATGCACGAGACGTCAAAATTGTTTTAATTTAATTTAAATGCACGATGCCTATTTAAATTACCATTTCAATTCACAAACATACATTTATATAATAAAGAAGCTTTCAATATCTACAAATGATTGTTTTAACATTAAAATTTATATTTACTAAATTGTGGTTGATATAGTCAAATAACTTGCAATTTTTAATTTTAATATATGCTCTTCCACTTTATAATTCTGTTTTAATGGAGTAATTCCATCAAACAACAAAATCCCCAATATTAAAAAATCGATTTGTTTACGCATAAATGGCATCACATATCAAAAATGGTTTTAAACGAACTGAATTTTAAAATTGCCCCCCAATGATTTACGCCGTTTCTGTTATTTTGCATGTTTGTTGTGTGCGCGTTCTTACGAATATATTGCCAACAACATTCGACCACAATTTTTGTGTTCAGGACTATCCCAGTTCTTCTATAATCTAACAATGATATGTATGGGGCAGTACTTGGACTACAATTGCAAAATTAGAGTTGTTGTGCATTTCCTATAAGACTGTGAAGGTTTCAAAATATCAATGCAATTTTTTCTTGTCCACAATTTCTCTTTTATTTTTTACTAACCACCCACTCACACAACTCTTTATAAATAATTCTACGACATTCCATGCAATCATACATTAGAAAAGCAAATAACAATTTTTACTTAATTTCTTATTCGAACATATTTAAAATTAACAACAACAACAACAACAATAAATTTGAGAGAATATTTTCATTTTGCAATTGGAAAAAAAAATATTGCAAAAATACTAAATACAAAAAAATGGACAGCAAAAAAAAAAAAAACAAAAAAAAAATCCTGAACGAACTTCCGTGTTTACTTAAGAAATTTTTTAAACACCGAAAGGTTTTTTTTTCTGTTGATCATTTGCATGAGAAGAGAATTTTTTTTTCTTGATTATTCTTAAGATGGAAAGAGATGAAAAAATCTTATACTGTCTGAGTGATACAGTAATGAGAGAGGAAGGCGAAATAAGACGATTACGACGGTGATGAAACAACAGCGACAGAACGAAAACAAGACAAAAAATGGGAAACAAGATCGCAGCCACAGTAAATAAGCACCGTTGCCGGATTTTTTGCACTTCTCTCCCCGCGATCTATGCTAATCGACAAGCAATAACGAACGTTTAAGAACGAAAATACCAAGAAATTTTTACAATTAAAAACGGACAACGGAATTCGATCACGGAAATTATACCAACCAGCCAGAAATATCCTCTAGCCCTCCTCTTCCCACACAACCAAAACACTGAATATGAATTAGTAAACAAAAAGGGGGAGAGAGAGAGACAGATGAGTGAAATGACGAAGACTGCACTAATGTTTTTTTTTTCTTTTTCTGTTTCTTCAAAACATTTACTAGGAAAAATGATGAATTTTATTTTTTTTTATCTTTGTTTTGGACAAACTGAGAAGAACCCACAAATTGAGAAAAGCAAAATTTTTTTTTTAATAAGCAAACAGAAATTTTTGAGAAAAACAAAACTTGATGGTGGAGAGAAAAGAACAGAAGACACATTTTAGACTAAAAAACACTTGATTATATTTATTTTAACAGATGTTCAGGTTGATTTTAAGAAAATTTTAATTACCTTTTTTTCTTCCTTTTCTTATATTCGAGTTTTAATATTTCCTTGATGCCTCCCTCTGATGAGTGAGTATTGATGGCTATGTATTTCACGTGAAATTTTTATTTCCTTCTCGTCTAACAATTATATAGTATTATTGTCTTCCGTTCTACCGCATTTGTTTAAAAATAAAACGAATTCTCTCATACTCTCGCACACCACAAACAACACACAAACAGTCTATCTCTTTTTTGCGAATTCAACAAATTACATGTATTAATGTATAACGTAGAAAAGAATTTGCATCAACACAATTACGATCAGTTGAATTGCAAATAGAAAAAAAACATCTTATTTTTTATTATTCGCTCTCTTTTTTCTCTTGCTACTGCACTCGTTATTCGCGCCGAAATGGAAATTATTATTTCTTTTCGTATCGTATATTCCCACAAAGTCCACGTGCAGCTGGGAATTTGTTTTTTTTTCTATCTAAAAATGTCGCGCGAATTTTTCTTTTTTTAAATATTATCACAGACTTTATATTTATATGTATTATAAATTGATTTAAAAAAAATCTCTTCTTTAAATACTAAAAAAAGGATGAGAAACGAACAAAAATAATTAATAACTGACACAGTATTTATGAAAATAAAGGCAATTTTCTTAGTAGAAAATTTTACTTATTTTTTTTTTTTTGGCTATACCGATATGTGTTCCCCTTTTATCCTCTTAAGAACTAAATGCACTTCGATGGTTTTTATTTTTGAATTTTTCCGATAAATTTCGTACAAATATAAACTTTTATTCTATTCAGTTTATTATATTGAAAAGAATTTGAATTTTATTATTTGCCTTACTCACTACCGTAAGGTTTAGTGGTGAAAACATTTTTATGAATTTTTTTTTTTGAAGTTTCTTCTTACCAACTTGGATTAAATGCAGTTTTATTCGCGCGCATACAAAATAGAAAATGTCACTTTTTCAATAATTATTTTCTTATAACACAAAAATAACAAAAAATCTTTTTTCTTTTATTTTCAACAAAACTTTTTTTTTTCTTTATATTATTATATGTGAACTTTTTATTCACATTCAAACAAAAACTATTGATTTTTATTTTTTTGATATTTAATAAATATTAAGTAAAATATTTTCGATTTAAATCCAACTTTGATATTTGAAAATATTTCCTGTTGCACAAAATTTTCGTTGATCTTTAGATAAAAAAAAATATTGTATATTGAAACGAAACGAAATTGATTAATTTTTCTTATTTTTTAGGGTTTTCATTCTCCGTTGGCCTTTTGTTTTAAATACTTAAAATATTAAATAAATTTTTCATAAATAACACACGCTCGTTCGGCCAAAGTAACTAAAACAGCGGAACTCTTTCAAACGCACTTCACACAAACGACCAACCATCGACTACTGACTGACTATTCACTTGACTTTTTACCGAACGGCAAACAACAATCATCATCAACGCTAACTGAATACAGTCTATAAATTGCTCGCACTAACCGAACGACTCGCTGCCTATTTACCCTATGTTGTAAAAGAGAGATAACGAGTCAAAAAGAGGCTCTCTAATACAACCGAATGGTTACGAACGATATGCTTAACGCGAAATTCTCTTCTCATCGGAACACACAATGTACGTGTACACATTCCTCGTTTCGCCGGCTATAAACTCTCTTCCGGGAACACATTCTCAATAATCACTGGACAAAACGATCATTAAATTTAAAGCCAAATGATACCCCGTGTATCAAAGCGACTGGTTTTTTGGTTGTGACGACGGTGGTGGGTACACTTCAGACCTGCACTTGTTCCTTCCTGACCTTTTCATACACAAATATAAACTAATTCTTTCTCATTCTCGTTCTTGCTATTGCACGGCTTGACTCCTCTTTAACCATGTTTTCACACACACACACGAGTTCAAGCAACTGGCAGACAGCATGCGAACGAACTACGACGAGATACTTCCTCTCTCATATTGTTTTCTTTCGCCTTCTTGTCGAGTACTTATGGTGAGGGTGTCTGACAAGTTTTTTTGTACTGTTTTCTCCCATTTTGCCTCTTCTATCCGTAGTGAGTGCAAATCCAAGAAAAACTTTGCCGACTTTGCTGTGTGCGTTGCTGATTCTTTAACAAGTGAGACAAATCGTTGGGTGTATGTGCCTATGAGGAAATAGAGAAAAAGGTGGCACACGACTGCGCAAAGATTTCCTAATACAATCTTGCTATTCGATTTGCTGCACGGAAGAAGTTTATTGAATACAGTTGCCCGTGCGTTAAAGGCTACTGTAGAACATTTTGAGTGAAGTATGCGGAGATTGCGTGTGAAGAAGGATTCTGGAAACCGAAGAAAACATGCTATTTTTTAATGTAGGCAGGCGATTTTGTTGATATTTTCGCGGTAATTTTCAGGATTGTTGCGTGGACATTTTGAAGGACTTTTCAAAAAAAGACTGCGATGGAAAATTATCACTGATTTAATAATAAATCAAATTTATCATCTATTTTTAAGGTTATTTTTTGTTGATTTTTTTAAAAAGAATTTCTAACGATTTTTAAGGGTATTTTAACATGTTTTAAAGTATGCACTGATAAAGAGGTTTTTGTCAACTTTTAGGGATATTTTGCTCTGTTCTTCAGGACCTTTCTAGCGGGATTTTTTTTAGAAATTTTAGATTATTTTTACCGAAGGACCTCTTCCCGGTTGAATTTTTTTCTTTTTTTCGGTAATTTTTTACTTGTAAATTTTGAGATTTTCGATAATTTTTATTTGATAAAACACCTCAAATTTGATAACCAAAAGAAAAAAAAAAACGAAACATACACGAATACAGTGGTTCCGCGTCAAAGCACGTTTCAATTTTTACAAATAATCATCGTTGGCGCTGCGTTAAGTATCCCACATTTTAAGGTTACTGTTTAAGAGGAATGTATGTGCATAAGCGATGAGCCAGAGAAAAAAACTGTTATACACTTTAAGGTCTATTCGCGCCTGTATCGCACACAGTACAAAAACACCGCCGTTCGACAAATATCCAACGAATCCGGGAAGAAAAAGCACACAGGAAACGATGCAAGAAGAAATGAGACACCCAACATCTCTGACAAGTGTACTTACAACTGGCGCACACTATTCTGTGAACATTCACGGTATCCATCAGACTGTGTGCGTATCTACCGCAGCAGAACATTAATCGGAGCTGATACAGAATGTGCGATACGGCATTAAACTGATTTCGTATCTCTTTCTCACATCCATTATTATTCTCTGTAAGAAAACAATTTTTACACATGCACTTATTAGTAGCCGAATTAATGAATATATAAAAAAAAACTAAGCAGAGATAAAGAAACAAGAACATTTGTTGCATAAAAAGGAAAGAGATGCGGGCGCATTTATTATCGCTTGTCTAAAGACAGTGGCTTGTAAAATTGTGTAAATTTAATTTGTTTTTCTTTAAAATTTAAATAGAAAAAAATGTTCAAATAGAAAATATATAAGACAAAGTTTAATAAAAAAACAAATGCATAATAAACTGAATTTGTTGGTTTTTGTAAAACCAAGGAAGTCAAGGAATCGGAGGCAGATCTTTCTTAAGACCTTTAAGAGATATTGGGCCCACCTGCTGAAAGTGAATCCTCCACCACCCACACAACAACTCTTGGTACGTACAAATAATTTGTGTATTCGCATAAAACTTGTTTTGAGATGATGTCGCAAGAATCTATAAATGGGTAAGAAGTGGGTACTACACACAACGTGGACATTTATTGTGCTTCCGCGTTTTTAGTTTTGCCTCCTGCTCGCACACTCCCGTTGCTTATCTAAAGAGATGGCTCTTAGTTTGTAGAGGAAGAATTAACCTTGTGTGGCGTATTTGACGCGCCCAAAAGAAGACGAAGAAGATGATGAAGAAGAACCAGACAAAGACGGACAACGGAAGAATACGAGTACGAGTATCGTTACAATTGTTTAATGGTCTGTTGAATATGAGTAGCCCTCCCCTGCACAGTAAAACACAGAACCAAATAGCAAGGAGAGTAGAGCATTTGTAAACGAATGAACACCCGCATCGTTGGAGGTGATCATCAGTCATTACACCACATCGCATCGTAGTGTGTAACGAGAACTTATACACACACTCCTGCCCAGCCTCTCCTGTAGCAATTCACTCTAGGCAACAACTTCTTATTCTTATTAATATTATTCCATTCAAAGTCTTGTAATTTTAATAGGCGTAACAATAACAGCTCCGAGTTAAGTAATGTTGCCGCATCGATGTGATCTCAAACTGCTTCTCTCTGTGATGGAAACGACCAAATTGATGGCGGAACACACAATTACGTATCATGGTTGCCAATATAACAGAGCTAGACACAAGTGATTACACCATGCACAGAAATTTATAAAAACAACAAGAAAAAAACGATTTTGATACTAACCGGAATGTGAGATTTTTTTTTTGGTCTCATCATGAATGTGGGGGCACGGATTAGATTGGGATTAAGTTCTGCCTCTTTTCAATTCTAGGAAATTAAGTAAGAAACGAGGAAGAAGAGCCAAATTTTATTTTGCCGTGGAATTAAAAAAAATATTTTTTCTGGGGTTGACGAGAGTATCTTTTAGCAACAATATTTTCTTATATCGAAATTATAAGACGGGATGATGAGGAGATGGTGTGTGTGTGTGGTCTTGGTAGATGTGGGTTGAAGAAATCATTAAAAAGGAACTTCGATTCTTTAATCCCAAGTAGATCGCATTCGTACTGAGACCTTTACTGCTTGTTCCCAACATATAATATTTCTTGCAATAAAAAGAAAAAAGTGAAAAAACCGAAAAACTATTCCAAAAAGAAAGGGATTGCTTCCGAGACTACCGTAGTGGAAGCTTAGCTGTTCATCGAAGCTTCCACTACGGTAGTTGGTAAATAATCGTGAAATGACATAATAGGAAGTGATGATGGTAAATAGAGTGCAATGTGTGTTGCACGTTTGGTAATGTATAAACCACAGAGTAATGTATATACGGCCTATCGATATGGTCCGTTATCAGCGAATTACGTAAGCAAGAAGTCGAAAGTTAATGCCACGTGAGCCAATGAACAACCAACTGATCTTTAGTAGCGGTGGGGTTGAGGGAGATGCTTCTGTACCGTGAAGATACACGAGTGCTCCGTGAAACTTAGCGGAATATCGGACGTACTCGTTCGCATAATCACCGATCTGCACATGCTGAAAATTTTCATAGTTCCGAAGAAAGAGCGCAGCAGGGGAATAGGAGCAGGTATTGACGAAGGGAAATTCGTGCATTCGTTTCCATTTTATTTGCAGCATACAGAATTGAGTTTTTTCTTCTTTGTTTTTTTTTGGATCAACCTTGAAAAAAGACAATTTCTTTAAGATTCAAAAGAGAGTTTGCAAAATTTCTTCCGGTACCATTTATAGTGGGTGGATTAAGGAAGCAAATGTGGAATGTACGACTAGGAAGGTAAGTAAAGGTCAGTTTTCAACGCTGACAGAGAAATACTTTGTGATAGGAACAGTTTTGAAAATTTGGGATCTGGAAAAAGAACACACAAATTGAGAAAAGTTTGAACAAACAATTTTCCTTTGAAGCTTTTCTCAGAGTATAGTTGGAGTTTGGATAGTTGTAGGGAAGTCTTTAAAAAAACAAGAGTGCTAGACAACAAAAATATTAATTGCGTTGGGTTTCAGGTCATGCTGGTATCCTCGACAATGAGGTGATCCTGTGCACACTGATCAAATGGCATTGAACATCTTTGACCAATTAAAATAAAGTTCATCGAAGGAAGCCAGGCGTTACCCGGTCTTCCTTCATTTCCCTCTTAATCTCTGAATTCACTCTTTTTTTAATTCGCACTTTGACTGGAAACCGTGGTTTGGAGTTGACGAAAAAGGTCAACACCGACCCTTTTATGCTATGGGAAACTCTAATGTTCATAAACAGAAGCTCTTTGTGCTTTCCGTAGGGAACTGGGGGTAATCCTGCAGCCTTGCAACTTGTCTTGCCTCTTCAACTCATTCTGCTCTCAAGTGCATTCGGTGTTGCTTACTTACGGGGAAAGTCAGGTTATAAAACCGTTTGCCCGGTCTTCCTTCATTCGCTTTTTGACCAATCAGAATAGAGTCCATCGGGGGAAGTCAGGCGTTGGCCGGTCTTCCTTCATTTCCCTCTTAATCTCTGAATTCACACTTTTCTCTTTATTTCCAAAACTTCCATTTGCACCTGGACTGGAAACCGTGGTTTGGAGAGTAGTTGAGGAAAAAGACCAATACCGACCCATTTTACTATGGGAAACTCTAGTGTTCATTGACCACAGTTCCCCACGAAAAGCAGAGAAGCTCCCTTCTTTTTTGGGGAACTGTGGGCAATCAGGACAGTATTTGGAACTGAAATGAATATATACCAAAAAATCGCAGTGCGTCAACTTTTAACAACTATCCTGCAGCCTTCAAACTTTTCTTAGCTCTTCAAGTGACCCTGTTCTCAACTGCATTCGGTGTTGGTTACATAACAATCGGAACGTTGAGTTGTATTAGGTTCCAAAACATGCTGCTATCCTCGGCAATCAGCGAGCTGATTAACTGGCAAGGGAGTTTTTTCTTCACCATCCTGTGCTTACTGTAATACCAAATTTGTCGCTTTTACTGACCAAATGACATTTAACATATTTAGTCAAAAGTGGAAGATTTCTTTCCACCCATTGGCTAAGCCTCAGTAAACCAGTTTACGCAACAAAACTCCAAAATTCAGGCTAAAGAAATCTTTTAGGATTCTAATGAGTTTTTGTTCGGAAATCCAACAACATCCTTCATGCTTCTCCCTATTTTGGTTCGACTTATTACCTCTAAATGAATACTACTTTACCCAGAATTACTTTTTGAATAGAACTGCTTCCACTGTGGAGCTCCTAGAACCAACTACTTTTCAATTTTCTAAAATAATCAACTTTTCAATCCATAAAATTTTACAACTTCGACTTTTTGGCTTTCTCCAACTAACGTTCTACCAGTTAAATTAGGTAAACTAACAATATCAGCCTGCACGTAACATGAAGTCGCCAAATGGCCTCATGGTCGTGGCGGTATAAAGTGACCCTTGGAACAGGTCTTACGGTCTTGTACACAAACAAACAAATAAGAGTGTTATTTAAAAAAAAAATAAAGTCAAAAAAACTTCCTATCACTAAGAGATGGAAGGGCTCCACCGTGGAAAACCCCAGTAGACTAGGTGTCAGAGAAAAAAAGCTGTTGGACAGGGCAATTTCGCGAACTCTTCTGCACGAAGCCCAGACTCAATAAATGATCTACTAAACTCACTTTAAAACTTGTGTGTAACAACGTAAAAAAATATTAAATGATTGGGAATATTTTAGGACACAAACAAAAAGAAGACCTCAAGTTGAAAAAAGAAGACGTCCGAGGGTGTTTTTGGATATTTGAAATTTTTCTAAAAAATCTAGCCTCGTATTGTGAGTTATATCCCTTTTTTGGGGTATAAACCGCTTATTTTACAACTATTTGAACTCCGAATATTTTTGAAAAATGCAATTTTGAATGGAAAAGTAATAATAAAATTCCATTAAAATCGAAGAGAAATAATGTTAAAAGGATTCTAGGATTAATAATGATCGAATTTTTAATAGTGAATATTTTTACAGAAGTCTTGGAGGGATTAGTTTGGTATGAAAAATAGACCATTTCAGAAATAGGAGTGGTTTGAGACATTTCCAGAAAGGAGTCAATCAATAAAGAGACTCCTCTCCTCGATCCCATTCCTTCACTTAGAAAATTTTTTTTAAACCAAATTTTTTAATCAGTTTTTTCCCGTTTATCTTTTTTAATTTTAGGAATTTCCAAACTCCGCGACCTCAACACCCTCCCTACCCACCGGGGAGGAATTCAAACCCTTGATGTCACCAATTTAAATAAAAATATGAACTTCTGCGCGATTGCGATAGTGGTAAGTTTAGGAAACACACCCTTACCCACACTTCACAATCGTTAAATGCTAAGCTGAAAGCATGTCCCCCGAAACTACCTCATCTTCTAGAAGATCCATTTTTCATACAAAACTCATCCCTTTTTGGGACTTTAAGAATACTTCTTCTTATTTCTTTATCTCTATCCTCCTTTGCAGGTAAATCCTTTAAACCATTTCTTAAAGAATATTTATACAAATTTTTACTAGATTTTATGCAATCTTTCTATAAAAAATTTCAAAATACATTTAACTGTAGTTTTCTGCTTCTTTCTTTATTTTTTTTTGTTCAAATTCCCTCAAAAACAAAATTTTAAAAATAATTAACGAAAAAATCTTTCCAAAATGTTGAACATCTTTTTATTTTATCATTAATTAACAAAAAAAAGAAACAATTTAAATAAAAAATAAAAAATATTTGTTATCCAAAAATATATAAAAACAATTACTTTTTTTTTTAAATGTTGAAATTTTGATTTTTACCTTTAATTTTTTTACGATTTTTCTATTTCAAATAAATCCGTTTGCAAAATAAACCTGAAATTGGAATCCGTAATAAAAATGATTTTTGTAATAAAACTGAATAAAAACAAATCAAGAAAATTTTTAAAAAGATAAAAAAAACAACATACAACGTTTTTAAAAAAAATTGATAAAGAGAAGAGAAAAAAAGAAGAAGGAAGCAATTTTAGTGATTTTTATAATCAATCCAAAAAAATAATAAAATTTTTAACTCGTTTCATAAGATTTTGTTGTTGTTGTTTTGTTTTTTTTTTAAACAAAAATCAACGAAAATAAAAATCATAATTTAAAAAAATAATAATGATAAGATGGAAAATCGGTTACAAAACAATTCGATTAGCAGCACCTGTTTGATGGCTGATCAGCTATAAAAAATTGTCGAAGAAGAAGCAAAGAAGAAGCAAAGAAGAAAATCGTTTTTGACAGTTGTTTATATTGGTGGCTTGACCACATCATATGTACAAGCGAGCAATATGGTAATACTAATCCTACGCAATTTAAGGGATTCTTCTTCTTTAGTCAAAGTCTAATACGAGTGACAGAGCCAAAATGTTATCTGGGAATCATCGTCGAACAGGGTGCACAGAAAAATTGCTCAAATTATTATTTCTACGAATTATTACCAAATTAATGGAAGAATAATAAATTGGATCATTATTATTGGTTAATATATTCCCTTTTTTTTGAAATTATATTTTCCATTTTGTATTATTTACATTTGCGATAAACCAAAAAAATGGCAGTATTAGTTTTTCCATTGCTTAATTTTTTGTTATTTTTTCCAAATTTAAAATCATTTTCGAAGAAAATTTCCAGTTTTCAAAGAAAACATTTGTAAAATGATGAAATTTTGTAGGTATTTTTTCTAATTTTTTTAGAATTGATGCTGTTTTTAATGATAGTTAAGCGCGTTACAAGAAATAAATTGTATTAAGAAGGGGAAAAAGGGACCATTGCGGAGGGGAGAAGATAAATGAAGAGATTTTATGAAAATCGGAAGCAAAACTATGAACAAGTTGAATGGAGAGCGATTGGAGGTCAGGAATGACCAAGTATAAGTGTTTAAATATTTGTCGTTGTACATGTTTTTTAATATTAATCGAACTTTGTTTAGATCTAAAGTAGCACCTTCATTTGTGAGCGCGTCGAATTTTGGAGCTTTGAGAAATTGTTCCCGGTAGAAGGATCCTCTAGGAAGGAGGCCGAAAATTTGGCGAAGGATCCTCTTTCTGAACGCGAATAAGGTTTTCGCTCAGAACCCAAGTTTCCGAGAATACATGAGGACTATCAAAGCTAGTGTCTTTTAGAGCAGTAGCTTTGATGTTATGGCCAGCAATTCCGAGCGAAATAATTTAAACTGACTGAAGTAAGCTCTGTTGACTGCCAGCAGCCCAACGCGGTGCTATCGCCTGCGACCCTTGACCCCAAAATGATATACGAGCTCTGTTCAAAAAGTATCGCGAATGTTGTGTTTATTTGTCCCCTTCAACCAGATATTAGATATACACTTGTACAAACGTTGTTTCCAATCCTCGAAGCTCTTCAAAAAATCATTTTTTGTGATCATGTTCAGGTCCTCCTCGATGCCGTCTTTATCTCCTCAATCGTAGCGTAGCGTCGTTTTTTCGTGGGGCTCTTCAGTTTAGGGGATAAGAAAAAGTCACAGGGGGCCAAATCTGGGGAATAAGGTGGCTACGGTATTATTATTGTGTTGGTTTTGGCCAAAAATTACAAAAGCCAATTTTTGTTCTTCCACAAATCCGGGCGTTTCTGGTAACCAAAACTGTAAGCAAAACCTTTACATTCGAGCGAACTTGGCGCGCTTTTTCCGGTCTTGGCTCGTGCGGCAGCTTCCATTGGGTTGATTGAGCTTTGGTTTCCACGTCATAACCATAAGCACATGATTCGTCACTAGTTATTACTTTGGTCGAAATTGAGCGAAAATCGAAGACGAGCAAAAATACGTGCAAGGAAAGCAGCTGTCAAAATTTAAATGAACATTCAAAATGGCCGGACTTGTCAGCATAAGTGAGAGACATGAGTACTAACAAAACGCCAAAAAATTGAAAATCGAATATACGTAAATTCAAAATTCACGGTACTTTTTGAACAGACCTCGTAACATTCTTTTAAAGCCCAAAATAATTAATTTATATTTTTTGTCATTCTACTCTGGAATCCAATCGTGGTCCTATTCTTAGCGTCATTTGATTAAATCTAAGAAGTTACTAATAAGAAGCTCTGGTATTACCATTTTGTAAGTAATAGTTCCTACTATTATAATAGAACTGAATAACCTTTCGACAATTGGCAAAATGAAAAACAGTTTTTTTTCGACAAAAATTCTTATAGCGGAATCTAAAAATAAATAAATCAATTTTGCTCAGTAATATCATCGAATTTTTGGGTCCTAACCAAAGGATTTAATTGGTTTTTATTTTTACTTTATTATTTTTTTATTATGATCACGAAGTTCATTGTTCTTAATTGTCCTCTTTTCGAAAGATGGTAAGGCACTCCCAAAAAAAAATCCTGCAAGTCTTATTTTAATTTACTTTTCTTTAAAAATTTATTAAATTCTGCAAAAAAGAAGAAAACACTGTAATTTTCATTAACAAAAAATAACAATAAACTGCATTACCATCAACTAATTGGAACTGTATTACCATAAACCTTCTAAGGGTAACACCTGCATTAGCACCGACTAATTTACAAAAGAAAATTTTTGGTTTTTATCGAAAACAAATTTCATTTTTAAAAATATCTACCGACGAGTATTTCCTAATTTTTCATTTAAAAAGTTCTATAATTAATAAAAGATTAGGAAAATTGTTTTTGGAAAAATATTGGAAATTGGATAATTTTTCCCATACAAGAACAGGTGCACGGTGATGTGTTGTTGTTTTGGGCCACTATCGATCGTCTCTAGCTCAAATAAATTTTTTCTAGACATTGAGATATCGTATCAGTCATCAATTACTAACCCTCCACATCACCCCGGAAAAGAAAACCAAATAAAAATAAACAAAAAAAAAACAGGACCAAATGATAAATAAAGAAAATCTGCTCCAAAGTCCGTACATGACCTGGGAAAATACCAAGAATCAATTTACTCAACAAAAAAAACAACAAAAAAATTAGATCCCACTGGATGAGAGAAATGCTTAAAATTATTTTTTTTTTGCCTTAGTTTTTTTTTATTATTTGAAAAAGTTTATTTTTAAAGAAATATTTTTCCCGATGAACATCTAAGAAAGACGAACTAATATGAAAAAAAATTAAGACTGTCTTTTTTAGCTCCCAAATTTTTTCTTGGAAATGCAATAATTTCAAAAGTGGAAACATTCAATTTTAAGCATTTTTTTTTATTGCAGAAAATTTTCATTTTTTAATGGGTTTTTTGTAAATTTTTAGAGGATTTTTTAAGTGAATTATATGAAAATTGTTTAGTGGATTCATTTTGGAATTTCCAATGAATTTTTTACCATTTTTTGGTAGATTTTTAGTGCACTTTTAAGTACATTTGTAGTTGATTTTTAAATAGAATTTTTAGTTGATTTTTTGCAGATTTTTATACAATTTTTAAAAAAGATTTGTTGTCGAATTTTGTGGAGTTTTTTATTGGAATCTTAGTTTACTTCTGAACATAATTTTTTAACAAATTTCTTAGCCTTTTTTTAGGTGGATTTTTAATTTGAAATTGTTTGCGTTTTTTGAACGAATTTTTTTATAGATTTTTTAACAAAATTTTTTGTATAGTTTTAGGGGATTTTTTAAGTGAATTGTTTTAAAATTTTGTAGTGGATTCATTTTGGAATTTCCAATGAATTTTTTATTGTGTTTTTAAGTGGCTTTTTATAAAAAATTTTAAAAGTTTTCGTGATTGTTTGTAGTAGGACTTTTTAGTGGATTTTGATTGAATTTTTTACCATTTTTTAGTAGAACTTTTAGTTCACTTTTAAGTAAATTTGTAGTTGATTTTTAAATAGAATTTTTAGTGCATTTTTTAATATATTTTAAAAAGATTTTTTTGTCGACTGTTGTGGAGTTTTTTAGTGGAATCTTAGTTTACTTTTAAACATAATTTTTGAACAAATTTCCTAGTTTTTTTTAAATGGATTTTTAAAGTCGAATTTTTTGTGATTTTTTTTTGTTGATTTTTAGTAGATTTTTTAAGTGAATCTTTAGTCAATATTTAATGGAATTTTTAGTATAGTTTTACGGGATTTTTTAAGTGAATTATTTTAAAAAATTTTAGTGGATTCATGTTGGATTTTCCAATAATTTTTATTAGTAGATTTTTTATAAAAATTTTAAAAGTTTTCGTGATGTTGTAGTGAATTTTTGTAGTAGGCTTTTTTAGTGTATTTTGATTGAATTTTTTATTATTTTTTAGTAGAACTTTTAGTCCACTTTTAAGTAAATTTTGTAGTGGATTTTTTGCGGATTTTCATGATATTTTTCGATTTTTGTTGAGGTTTTTTTAGTGGAATCTTAGTTTATTTTTAAACAAAATTTTTAAAACCCTAAAAAAAATTTTGGGCGTTTATAAATGAATTTTAAGTAGATATTTAGTATATTTTTGATGCATTATAAAGTCGGTTTTTTATTATGTTTTTTAGTAGTCTTGAAGTTCTTTTACAAGATGTTTTAGTTAATTTATAAAATATTTTGAAAAACAGTTTCTTAGTGGTTTTTTTTTCAATAAAATATTTGTGATAATTATAATCGATTTTTGTTTTTTATTTTGAGTAAAATTTTTAAGTAAATTTTTAGTAGTTTTATAGAAAATATTTTAAAGATTTTTAAAAAAAAAATTTTAAAATTAAAAATAAAGGAAAACTTTTAAATGAATCGTTTTACCAAATATTTTCTACCAATTTTTAGTAAATTTTCTTGTGCGTTTTTAACGTCTAGAAGATTTTTTTTTTAAAGAGGTTTTAAATAATATTTTTTGTTATTTTATACAATATATTGTACACTTTAAAATATCCTTTAAAAAAAAATTTTGCAAGATTTTTTATTTGATTTTTAATGTAATTTTTTCAAGAAGCGTTTCTTAAGCCGTCTTCATACATATTTTTTAAATAAAATTTTTAAATAAATTTGATCATAACTATTTTATAAAAAAAATTTAGCGACTTTTTAGTTAATTTTTTTTTGGTGAAATTTTGCCTAAAACATTTTCGAAAGATTTTATAAAAATTTTTTTAATATATGTTTACTTGATTTTTTAATTACATTTTTATTGAATAATCTTGTCTCAGTGTGAATTGTCATTGAATTAAAGCAAAGAAAATATTTTTTTTTAAATATTCAAAATTATTATTTTATTTAAAAAAACTTTTTTTAACCAAAAAAATAATTTGTACAAATATTTTTGATACGTAAAAAAAGCCTTTTATTTGTTGTTTTTTTTTCAGAAAAAAAAAATATTTAAAATTATTTCCAAAAAAAACCATAAAAATATTTAAAAAATAACTGATATTAAAAATGCTAAGTTTAATTTTGGATTATTTCCAATAATATTATTCAATATTAGAGAAAGGTATGATGGGTAGCAAGGGGGGAGACCATTGTGCTAAAGTTTGATAAAAGTAGGTAAGCTGAGAAATTTTACATTTGCGCAATTTAGTTAATTATTTTCTTCCTCTATTATAACGTAACGCTAGTTAGAGGTAGTAGTAGGTATGAAAATTATTGCATTACAAAATTTTTATTAAAAAATGCAAATTGTTAAAAGATAATAAAAGAGAGAAAAAGTTAGATTGGAATTAGAGCAGTAGTTTTTTTTCCTAATAGTTTACCTATATTTTTACTATAAATTTCTTCTTTTCGATGAAAATCCTTTTTTTTTTTTGGCTAAAATTTAATTTAAAAAAATATATCATAAAAACTACAAACCCCATGAGAAAATAAGTTAAAAAAAACATTAACAAAATTATGCAAACAAGCAAAAAAAAAAAAAATTGGGAAGATTCTCTCGTTTTGGTGAGTTTTACTTGTTAAATTTGGAGATTTTTCTCCAATTAATTAAAAAGTGATTGCCAAATAATGATTTAAGAAGAAAAAAAAAGGAAATACAAACTTTAGGCAACACTAAATTCATAGCCAACATAACAAAATTATTGCAATTTGAGTTTTTTTCTCTTCGTATTTTTGCTTTGTTATTCTTTCACTCACAAGCCAGTAATCGATCACGTAATAATTACGATAAGATCGGAAAGATCGGATATAAAATTTTATTTTTGTGTGTAGACGCACGCACACACTTAAATCTGTTCTCGTATTTCAAGAGGCTTTAGTAATAATCCTCACTAAACATATACACTTTTCAAGAGGCTTTAGTAATAATCCTCAACGAGTAAGCACAACAATGGACATCGTCCAGCCACGGTTGCCAACTATCGAGCTGACGAAAAAAAATTACCAAACTTCAAAAACGTCACTCAAAAGCGGTCGCTAGGTGGGTGGAAAGGTGGCTGGTAGACATGACGCCACGCCACTGATTGCGTTGTACGCGCTTTCCGCTGTTACGTCTTTGAACTGGCATTCACGAGCATGCATGCGCTGGAAAACGTTCGTGAAGAGGAAGCGCCGCTGCAGACAGGAAACCTGGTAAGCGCCATTGGCGGCGGCGGCGCTATTGTTGACGGCCGAAGTAATTGCCAGCGCCACCAATGACGTTATCGCCCTTATTGAGTCAGTAGCTTTTGTCACGTTATTTTTTCTCTTGTTTACGTCGAATTCGGAGAGTAAAAAGTGCAAGGGGAACGATCGTGTATTGCCCCCTATTCGCAGTTGGCGCCTACCATCATTCATCATTTATTCACATTTCACTTTTTTTTGCTACCAAGCAATGCCGTTCAGTTTCTTTGCCAATTTTCCCAAAATATTTTTTCTTCTCAAATGTTGCGTTAATTTCTTTCTTTTTTTTGAATTTTCTCTGAACTACTAAAACATGTAAAGGACGTGTTGGTCCAGTATACAAAAAGTTCAACAATAATAGGTTATTCTCTTCCTCTCAGATTCAGTTTCTACCTTTGTCAATAAATTGGAGCATTTCCTCGTCAATTCGCATCTGGTTCAGTTCACTCCTTCTTCTAACGGCAAATTTCTTCCAACTTTACCGCAAACAAATTTATTATTCCTAACTCGAAAGGAGCTCGCTCACACATTGATACCTACTGCAATGCCCAAAGCGCCATAGCCCCCTGATTATACTTATTACTGGAGCAACGCGTTTCGATTGGCACTAGTAACGAACGCGTACTGGGAAACTATTACGCAATCGATTCGGTTTTACAATCAAAAGCCCACGGCGATTGCGTAATTGGCGTCGCTAATTGACTTGCGGAACACAAGAAATGCAACAGTAACAAAATGTGATGTGAATGGTGCCGCTGTGCGCATGGAAGTTTCTGTTAGCTTTTGGCTTCCTCATCGGGTCTATACCAATTCAACAGACCCCTCCCCCTGCCTTTCGTTCCCTTACATTATCATATTTAAGCAATTCACGAAAAAAAAACAAAATCGTAACCATCATTTTCATCCACTCTACTCTGGGCTCCATCTCTTCGCCACACCTACTGAAAATAAAAGCAATCAAAATAATGTAAAGAAGAAGAAAAAAAACCAAACTGATTGGCAGCACTGTATATTATCTTCTTTTAAATTCGGAATTATTTCAAATACGTAACAATATTTAACCGGGTCTTGATTTTTGATGAACTTTTTGGAAAATTCCTTATAACCAAAAAAAACAACAACAAAGAGTCAAAAAAAGAAGAAGATATTTTTCCGCATTTTTTATTTGTTGGTTTTTAATTTGTTTTGAGCGATTTTCGTTTTAACATAACCTCATTTTGAATAAAATTTTTGTTAAATATTTTATGGCACTTTTTCTATAATTTATGAACTAAGTTCGAAATAAAATGAGATTGAATGGAAAAAAAGTAAAATAACTCGTAACTTTTATGCAAGCTTATTAGGTGACCGTTCAGAATCTTAGGGAATCTTATGGACTAAAATTCATTGTCTTAATAAAATGGAAAATATTTAAAAAAATTAAAAATAATACGAAACAATTTTTCCATAATAATACGAAACAATTTTTCCATATATATGAAAAAATATTTAATAATAACCACGTGCTCGTAAATTTACATCCAAAAAAGTTTTTAAATGCTTAAATTTTGTTGACCTTTTAAATTGATTTTCGGAGGGCTCAAGTGGAATTTTTTTCAATCAATTTTCTTAAAAATTTAGAAAAAATAGTATTTATTTTTAATTTGTTTGATAAATATTCAATACTAATAACGTGCGTGCAAAATAACGTACGTCTAGTCCAAATCAGATGTTCAGGTGATTGAAATTTTGAATTTATTTTCTGCGGCACGTGTGGGAAATTTTTCCTTCCTTTTAATACTAAATTTAAGAACTTAGGAACCATTCTAAGTAAAAATTGTTATAAATTTGTTGAGAAAAATATTTAATCAAGCGCACGCGCGTGTAAAAGCACGTACGTAAAAGCAGTGGTTATACTGCTCGATTTTTTTCAAATTTTAAATTTGTGGAACCTTTTTTCAATAAATTTTCTTAAAAATTTAGAAAAAATAGTATTTATTTTTGATTTGTTTGATAAATATTCAATACTAATAACGTGCGTGCAAAATAACGTACGTCTAGTCCAAATCAGATGTTCAACTGATTGAAATTTTGAATTTATTTTCTGCGGCACGTGTGGGAAATTTTTCCTTCCTTTTAATACTAAATTCAAGAACTTAGGAACCATTCTAAGTAAAAATTGTTATAAATTTGTTGAGAAAAATATTCAATCAAGCGCACGCGCGTGTAAAAGCACGTACGTAAAAGCAGTGGTTATACTGCTCGATTTTTTTCAAATTTTAAATATATTTTCTGAGGGCTCAAGTGGGATCTTTTTGTAATTTAAAAATTTATAAAAAAATTGCCAGTAGTATTTCTTATTGATTTTTTTAAATAAATATTTAATAATAACAATGTGCGTGCAAAATAACGTACGTCTAGTCCAAATCAGCTGTTTTCAACTGATTGAAAATTTGTATTTATTTTCTGTGGCACATGTGGGAAATTTTTGTTTTCTTTTGACAGTAAGTTTAAAAAACCAGCAACAATTATATGTAAAAATTCTTATAAATTTGTTGAGAGAAATATTCAATCAAAACCACGCGCGTGTAAAAGCACGTACGTCAAAGCAATTGTTCAACTGGAATTTTTTTTAACTTAAAATTTAGAAAAAGTTTTCAAAAGTATTTCTTATTGATAATCTTTGATAAATATTTAATAATAATAACGTGCATGCAAAATGACGTACATCCAAGTCCAAATCATCTGCTCAGCCGCTCAAATTTTATGGAAATTTTGAATAATATTTTCTGTGGGCTCGTGTGGGATATAAACTTAAAAATTTCGCAAAATTGATCAGTTACATTAAATATTAAAATATTTTGAAAAATATATAATAAAATAACAAATTTTACTAATATTTTAAAAAAAAATTCATAATAATAACCTGCGCCGAAAATCACGTCCGTCAAAGCAAGCTGTTTAAGTCCCCGAATTTTTTTCAAATTTAAAATTTATTTTCTGTAAGTTGTGTGAGAATTTTTTTCTTTTCTTTTAATTAGTGCTGCTTATCGAAACAGTTCCAAGAAATTGGGTAATTCCCCAAACAAACGCAAATTATCTTCTTTCTTCATTTCGCATTTAAATTTTGATAGGAAATACTCGGAAAATAAAGTTTGAAATTATTTGGTGGTGATGACAATGGAATGTTTTGCTTCTTAACCGGCAAAATTACGTATGCACTGAAACACCGTAAGGACAGAGAATGGAACTGAATTAAACCAGGAAACAAAACCATCTGGTTTTAGTATCAAAAAATAGTGCATAAATTCTTTTTATTCTTCTTTTGGATGTTATGGAATCCAATCCCAGACACTGGTCTGTGGATAGTTTTGAGTAGTTTCAGTCGAGCACTTGGTGATGTTCATGTTCATAACCGAAAATAGACAGAAGAATGAATGGAAAATGCCATCGAATGTTGATAGCAAAATATTTTACACTATGTCGGATTATCTGTAAATAAAAGCGATTCACAGAAACTTAAACGAGGATCTTTGCATGCCCACGGATCCAGACGACAAAATCTACCAAAGACAAACGCCAAACAAACGCCTTACAAGATAAGAGGAAGTCACCATAATGTTGTGATTTGTTATGCCATTGCTCCAAACAAGACGTGACAGGTGCTGCGCGCGCTCAGATTGGGTCTTGATGGTAAATAATAAACACCGTTGCGGTGGATAGTTTTCATGCTTTTTAAAACCATTTGCAGTGAATTTGTTCCGAACAGATTGGAGAGAAAGGAATTCTGGTGATTTATGGAGACTATCGCGCTTCGCCCTTTTTCTGGCCCAACAAATCGATAAATCAGAACAACGGTTTTAAAAGGGCAACATTTTTTTTTTTTTTTGAAGAAATATTGGAAAAGTTTTGTGAAAATTTTTTGATGTTACTTTTTGTTTGTTGAGTTGGTGGCGGTTGTGTTTGGAGTTAGTGGGTGGGTGATATTTTAACAAAGTATCAACGGAAAAATTTTGAATTTTTTTTGTTTAAATTAATTTGGGAAAAAATAGTTCCTTTCGGTTTTTGACCAACACTTTTGGTCCACTGAGAAAAACTTATCCTTAACCCCAATCGAAAAGATTCCGTAATATTAAAGCGCCCAAAAAATCTCCTCTGTACGCCAGTCCCAAAAAGGTGTTTTTATACAATAATAAAATTACCAAAAAAGAAAATACTAAGTACCTTAATCCAGACTAAGTTAATCCCTCCAATAAATCGCATTGTTCCCGTAATCAACAAAATAATCTACCTAACAGCAATTAATAAAACGGGCTTATTACAATATCAAAACAGACTATTTGGGGGGTTAAGTTCTCATCAATTTTAACTTATTCACCAAAATAATTTATTGTGGATAAAGATTTACAAGAAAAAAAACGAAAAAAAACGGACCAAAATGAAGACAAACCAGGCCCCCATATGACATTTTTCGTGCAGATCGCATCCGAACTGGAGCTGGTGTTGTTATTTATGGAAGAAAATAAGGAAGAACGCTGCGCACAGATGTACCCTGTCTGATGCAGATTATTAAAAATGTTAACGTTCTCATTGTCGAAAATATGAAAATGGAAACCAAAAGCATACGGAAGATAAAATAGACGAAGCGGAGAAGATCTCGGGAAGATCTCTCTGTTATTGGGAAGAGATAAAACGGTACAAAGGAAAGGTGCGCACGGTTGGACATTGGCTGAAAATAAAAGTATTTGGAAGATAAGAAACCGAGATCATCGTAGTATACCGTATAGCTGGGCTTTGGTCGACTGTGGCCAGGTGAGATGGTAGCCATCGTAATTCCATGTGAACCGGTTTATTGGACGGTTTTATGTGCCTGTGCATTGGTTTATTCCAATTTCGAAAATCATTTGTGACAGTCGCACCGAAAGAGGATTGACGATGGACAATTAGGGACTAGAAGAGCATACAAGAAGCCATTCAGACACCAGTACATTGCTACCCATGCTCGAATTTGAATCAGGACTTAGACCTTAAGGCAGCCTAGACATTCCCCTCTTGAGCTACTGCAAAACCTCACTAATCAGGTTCACTTTTACTTGCTGAAGAGGGCACACATTTGCATTTACTTTTACCTTCCTTCAATTCACATACTCATCTTTCTCAGAGTTTAACTTTCCTGCTCTTTAGCATACCTACAACACCTTGCCATAGCTCACCGCATCTCAGAAGACCATCATCTCATCTTACGCGATACGTTTTCGATTTGCTATTCGATCGGATTATACAAAATAATCGGTTGACGATGATGATCTCATATCAGCAGTAGCAGTTGTTGTTTTCTTATCGAATTTATATATTATGAAATTCAATCAAAATATTATAGGAGGGAAGCGGGAGAGTCATCCCTCTCTCCTCCTTCCTAATACGAAAATCAATAATGAAACTTGATCGGTTTTTGTTGGATTGAAAAGAAAAGAAAAGTTGTCGAAGTAATTTTGATATTTTCGCTTTTATTCAAAGCGAAGGTACAGATTGTATCTGAAGAGGAGAATTCAGGTTCTCAAATGACACAGACGCTTCGACAGGCATCTGCAGCTCGGACTCTAAAGGCAAAGGAGTGTTCTGGGCAGAAGAAAAGGACGAACAATGAATCCATTTTACCATAAATGCTGCTCCATATTCCATAAGGCTTAGATCATTTTACAGAGTGGAGTGGTATGAAATTGACAAGGGAGGAAGGACTGTCTTTAACAGAAGCCCTAGTAGAAAAAAAGCCCACATAAAAGTCTCAGTAAAGGCAGAAGAACCGAAAAAGGTCGATTGCTTTTCATTGAGGTTAGAGGTCATAAGGATTCAGTAAGTAAAGGTCCAGTTTTTGTTCAGTTTCAATATCCCAACTGAGTTTCAGTTCTGTCAAAAAAAATTTTTGAGAAAAAGAAGTCTTCAAAAAAACCACAATTAATTAAATATTCCGTTTTTTTTGCCGTTTGAAAAGTATTTGTGGCTACATTTTCTAAAAAAATTATTTCAGGGATCAAAGGCAACTTTTATTAGTAAATTTGATATTTAACAAATTTTTTTGATAGTTTCATAATTTTTTGTTAGAATATTTTTGAAACTTTTCTGAACAACATTTTCCCAATAATTTCTTTTTAATAAAAATTTCACAATTTTTTAAAATTTTCTGTTAAAGTTAATTTAGATAAGAGCCACATACTATTCTGTAGCATCATGCCTATTTGGAGACCTCATGTTTCGTGTGAGTTTTTAGTGCTTGCATTCCAGGAGCTGTTAGATTTTCTGGAGTAATTTTGATTGTTTTAGAAAATTAAATAAAGGACTTGCGAGAGAGTAGTTGTCGGGTTATGGAGCTGAATGGTATATTGATTGGAAATCATGGGTAACTGTGGATTTTGGAAAGATTTCTTCTCCAAAAACTTCGGAAAAGCTGTTGAGTAAGGTTACCGAAGTTTGGACAATATTTGGAGATAAATTTTTCACAGCTGAGTCTATTCTGTTCATCTACGCATGGTCTAAGATTTTTTAAATATGGGTAACGGGAAATCTTCTAAAGAGGCTCTAGAGGCACTGAACTAATAAAACCAACCTTTTTATTTCCCCAATATACCTGCATATGGGGCCACAGTAGTATTATATTATTCAGCATGACTTATCTGTCATTAAACATAAAACCACGGGTCGCCTACAACTATAGGGATCAACGCACCACTATTACTGGCAGTTTGCAGTCAGTAAGCAGTTACAAGCTGATTACTCCAACTGTTTGTGGCGAGGCCTATCTAAACCTCTACTGTCATAAGCAGTGACAGCACCCGAAATAATTACCAGTATTTCTCAGCAGCGATCCGGAGACCGTACCCGCGGTATGGATATTAACCACAGCCACCATGTTGCTGGCTAAGCGTCGCCCCATTGTCGCGTACAGTGTGTTCCAACACCATGGGGTACCCAGATTCCCGTGGTACCAATTTTTGTTTTAAGAGTACTTCAGTTTGTAGTCCGTTCATTGAGCTTCGGTAAGGAATCTTGTAAATCCCTATGCATCGCTAAGCCAGCTCAAGTACGCGGGTTCGCCAAGATCCGAATGTACAACCGGAATCAACCTTGGTCTTTTACCCGGTTGTAGCCACCCTGCGTGTCATTCACACACTCATTCACGCACCATTCTCGCTCTCCTCTCAAAAAGTGCCATGGCAAATCTATAAAGATATGCATACTTTTCTCTCACACCACTCACATTTACACTATAACCATTCACTACAATTAAACATGCACCAAGGTCACGTAAATACCCATACAGGCCACACTCGATGCTAAGGCGCTTGGCACTCTCCCCCTCTGCCCCACAAGGGCATCTAGCCTTTGCAGCCCTTTGCGCCGCTGTCGTGGACTAAGATCCTGAACTTCTTCATTCTTAACCGGACAAGCAGCAACCGGGATGCCCCACCGTAGACGGTAGTAAATGCTTCCACGTAGCACCTCCAGGTCCCATGGAATTTCTCCAATTAGAACCTGCATCGTATCGGTTGATACGGTTCTACATATATTCAAACATGCATACAAACCCAGACGCTGAGCTGAATTTATGCCTACCCTTGCGCATAATGTCACACGTTTATGACACACGATGCGTACATAGCACATGGCACAAAAACACCCTTGTATAGGACTTTCACCGCTCTGGATCGAAGTCTCAGGATTTTCATACTCGGACCAGCATGCCAACCAAACCGGTCACGTGCTCTCGTAGATGTTGCAAGAGAGGTCGAAAGTTCAGCCTATGTCCAACCTTTAGTCCAAGGTAACGTACGTCCCGCGCGTATCATATATCCAAATTTCCACATTCAATCACATACCGTTGCCAGTGCGTTTTCTTGGCAAGTCCAATTGTTGTCACATACTCCGCTCTGGCCGCCCCGAAGCTCCCTCCTTCAATGTGCGCATCCGCGCCATGGCGTCTAGTTCGCTGGTAGGCCCTACACAGCCTACCAACTATTCGTCTTTTCTCTGGTAGCTTCCTGTTCAACCATGGAGCTACTTTCCTACGCCCCTCTACTCGTTCACGCACACACCCATCATTCACAATATTTACACAGTTCAACCACCTTCTCAGACTGACTAACTTCTCGGGGAGCAGACTGACCTTTTTTTCCTTGATTACTCGAGTTGCTTGTTCAGCTGCCGTGATGCCATTCTGGGACAGGAGCTAATCCCCGTAGTTCCTTTCTTTCATCAGTAAAGTGTGGACAGTAAAAACAAATAAAAGATCCACATCCTCAATTCTGCGCCAAAAAGTGCGTTAAAACCAGAAAAACAGTGCGTTCATTACTAGCATGACCTAGAATCCATCACAATTTACCGTTTCGATTGTTAAGTACCCAATACCAAATGCATTTAAGAACTGTGTCACCTGTGAGGCCACAAATAGATTCCAAGGCTGTGAAACTGTCTATAAGAAGATCTTTTATTTGGCAAGATTCTGTTTGCGGTATTTACCGCCAGGAAATTGGATGACTACAAAGAATGTTTGTGTGATCTTTGACAGAAGCATTTGGAAACGGCCAATGCATCATCTTCCAATTTCAGGAAGAGTTGCCTATAGCAAAATGGACCGGTGTAGAGTTTTTTGTAGCTCCCCTAACTACGGTTTCAAAAAACTGGTTGGCAATAAAAAAAGGGGTGTATGGATGGGAAGTTAAGAGAAAGTTATATTTCTCTTTTAGAGTAGGTGATGGAAGAAATTTTTTTTTAGAGGATTTTGAAAAGGATAATCGGGATTTCATTTAAAAATTTTGACCCTAAAACCAAAGATACTGCTGCACAGGATATTAGTTTTATCGTTCCTTATGAATTTTCGGTAAGCTTGAGTTGTCAGTGTATAAAATTAAGCTCAATTGGCTGCGATGGGTTGGACGTTTAGTTCGCATGCATTAGGAAGATTCTGTCTGAAAAGTCTGCAGTAAATCTATTTATGATCCCACAAAAAAAAGGTACGTCATAATGCCCAGAACATGCTGGGAGTATCGAACTGGAAAACCAAAGTGCAAAGCCAGTACGTTCGGAGTTCTTTGATTCAGGCCACGACCAGAGAGAAAAATTTCCAAAATTCTTTAAAAAGAATTATTTTGAGTCAGACTTACCATATTAATAAAAATATTCTACAATCAATATTCTCCTTCATGATCCCAGAAACAAAATGACTTATCTTAAAATTCAATTTATTCTCAATGTAACCTCCCCCCAACCCTACACACAAAAATCGCCTTCCAAGAAAACTTTAAAAAAATTCTTTCTGCATTTTTCTTCATCTTCCAATATTTCTATTTTAATATTTTTTTAAATATTTGACATATTTTAAGTATAAACAAGAATAAATAATAAAAAAAAACCCACACATTTTCACAAATATTTAAGCGGAAACTTCCTGTTCTTATAAGCGCACAAAGAAGCAAAAAACGAGCAAAACTTTTCATGACACAATTTAGTTATGTGCGAGAGGGGAGGAGGGGGAATTATGAAGGAAAACTGAAAATATTTTTATTTTCGAATATTTTCAATATTGGAATTTGGCACTCGATTGTGGAGTGTGGTGTGGGTGGGTGGTTAGGAGGAGGGAGCAAATATGTGCGTTCTTGTGTAAATATAAAAAAAGACCAAAGGAAGGGGAGAGAGAAGGGGAGAGAGAAGAGGAGAAAATGAGAAAAATACTCGGAAAAACTATTCAACGAAATTTTCCAAATATTCACCACTTTTTTTCCTCACCTAGTTCACCTCATCACACCTTGAAGTGGGTTGAATAATTTCGGTTCGATAAATTCCTGGTTTTTTCTTTTATCTTTTTTTTTTAATAAAACTCGCCTAATTTTGTATGTTTTCGAAAAAATAGCAGATTTTCCTGAAAGGCCTTTTTTTATAAATATTTTTTTTTTAAAAGCTTTTGGAATTTTTTTAAATTTATCCAAAAAACAAATTTTTAATAATTTTTGTTAAAAAAAATTTGCAAAAACAAACTTATTTTGGACTTTTGTACACTCGCACATTTTATAAGAACCACTAAAAATGGTGAAATTTGTTTGCAAGAGAGGAAGTTTGGTGCAAGGGGGGAAGAGGTTGTGTTAGAAAAACAAAATATTTATTGGAACAAAAAAACGAAAACAAAATCAATTGAATGCGATTGGAATGTGAAAAGAATGTTTCCTTGTTTTGAGTAATCAATTTCTTAGATGGCAAAAGGGGTTAAAGGAAGCTGTGAATTTGAACATCTTGAGAAGGAAGATGAGGACAGAGGGTATATTTTTTTTTAGTAGATATTCTTTTTGTTTGTTTGTTGGTTTTTTGCTATTTTTAAGATGGGCACCTGTACAAGTTAAAAATAGTCTCACATAAATAGTGCAAATGGAAACTATCAAAATAAAATTCGATAAAACTTATTTAGGTGTAGCTTAACGCCACTAACTACCCCATGCACCTCACCTTTTGATTTTTTCGTAGAGTTTCTAGCTGTTCTTTAAAATTCAAGGGTGCGTATTTTTAAACACGAGCACAAAAATAATGGAGGTTTAGTTGCGCGTCATAACAATAATTCTCTACAAACACACCCCACTTCCTCTTGGTAAGATTTCCTGTCCACATTTCCCTCCTTAATAACTTTTCAAATGACTTACTTTCGTAATATTGTAATTATTCCAACCATAATAACAGAAAATTATTATACTTAAAAAGCGGATATTTAAGAAATAAAAACAATCAAAATAAACACAAAAATTACTTAAAATATTTTTTCCTTGTTAGTTGGTTTTTGATTTGGTTTCAGTTAATCGGAATCTCTCGAATGGACAAAGATAGGTGGTGGTGGTGGTGGTCCCCCATAATTAGGAGAATTTAGCTTCAGAATTTGTTTAAAAAGGAACTAATTTTTTCGTTAATTGCCCAGCAATAATTTTATTTTGGTTTAATTGGTTAATATGTGTTCCTTATTATTGGATAGCCAAAAAAAAAATAGAATAAATCGTTTGTTTATGAAATTTTGTGTGGAAAAAATGCTTTCCAAAATAAATTCGAAATCAATTTACTACCATTTAGTATATTTTTTGGGGGGATATTTTTTGTAGGTTTTGAAACATGTTAATTTGGCGCAATTAATTTGAAGATGATTTTGATTAGGCATTTAAGTGAAAATTTCCTGTTCAAAAATACTAATTTACTATCGGTAGCATTTTGAAGGTGAAGTTGAGTTATTTTGGAATGTAGAAACATTTTTTATGTGAGTGGGAGGAAGTTTTTATCTAAAATTAATGGATGGCAATTTATTATGAAATTGATAAAATCAATTTGAAAATTAAATGGAAAAAAGCTGCAGTCTTTTAGCATTCTAATTTGAGATTAGAAATATATTTTATTTTGTAAAAAGTAATTAGGAAGTAAACTTAAAAAAAAGCGGCATCCATAATTATGTACCAAATTGTCATTCTTACAAGAACACTGTTTTGCTGAAAGAAAAGAAAAAAATAAGCCAGAATTCTTGGTTTCAAAGTGATTCCCGAGATTAAAAATTCATAAAAGCCAGAATTACAAATACATAGTTGGGGGGAGTCTAGAGACTCAAAATGTACCCAAATTAAGCTGCTTGACCTTTATTATGATTTCATAACTATAGTCGGCTAGCCTTATATGTACAAATCAGAACAAAATTTATGTATAGAATTTATTTAAAAAAGTCTGAAATATTTTTAGCACACGTTCTTTGGCTCTAAAATAAGGGAAAATAAATCAAGAACGAATTTTTTTTAGTTCTCAATTTTGTTCAAATTAAATGAAGGCTATGAAAATAATATTAAAAAAGTTATCAAAAAAATAAAATTCATTAAATTTCCTCTGAAATAGACAAAATGTTCGCTAAAGTTCTGGAATCAAAATATAAAGACAAGCACTACAAATCTTATTAGACCCTTACACAGCCATGAGTTCACATGAGTTCAGTTCGATATGTTCACGATAATTACTTAAAAATATTTTTAGTTAAAAAAATTGCGAATTTCTTACGAAAATTATTTAGTGAATTTTTTGTTCAAAAATATTTTCAAATTGTCCAAAAGCACTTCCAGATAATTTTTCAGAAAAATATTTTTGAATGTCATAAACAAAAAGTTTTTCTTTTTTTTTTTCCAAATAAATTGTGAATTTTTAAATAAAACTTTTTTGAATTCTTAGGAACAAATTTTATTTACTTTTTCCAAAAGAAAAGTTGTGAATTTTGTGCAATAATTTTGAATTTTTCCCTAAATAAATTGGGAACTTTACACACAACATTTTTTTGAATTTTTAAGAGCAAATTTATTTTCTAAAATAACTTTTTAATAAAAAATAATATGTTTGAATTTTTCATGACCAATTTTGAGAAGTTTTTCTAAAAGAAAAGTTGTGAATTTTTTTTCGATAATTTTGAAAACAAATTCTGAATATTTAGACAAAATTTTTTTGAATTTTCAAGAACAAATTTGGTTGTTTTTCCAAAAGAAAAGTTGTGAATTTTTTCCAATAAGTTTTGTTATTTCCCAAAATAACTTGCGAATTTTTACACAAAAAAAATTTTGAATTTCTAAGAGCAAATTTTGTTGTTTTTCCAAAAGAAAAGTTTTGAATTTTTTCCAATAATTTTGAATTTTTCCCAAAATAAATTGGGAATTTTACACACAAAAATTTTTTGAATTTTTAAGAACAAATTTTGTGAAGTTCTTCCAAAAGAAAAGTTGTGAATTTTTTTCAATAAGTTTTGTTATTTCCCAAAATAACTTGTGAATTTTTACACAAAAAAAAATATTTGAATTTCTAACAACAAATTTGGTTGTTTCTCCAAAAGAAAAGTAGTGAATTTTTTGACTTTTTCAAAATAAATTATGAATTTTTAACATAGAAAAATGTTGAATTTTGAAGTAAAATTTTTGTGAATTTCTAAGAACAAATTTGGTTGTTTCTCCAAAAGAAAAGTAGTGAATTTTTTCCAATAATTTTGAATTTTTCCGAAAGTAAATTGTGAATTTTTACACAAAATTTTTTTGAATTTTTAAGAACAAATTTTGTTTAGTTTTTTCAAAAGAAAAGTTGTGAATTTTTCCCGATAAAATTTGAACATTTCCCAAAGTAACATGAATTTTTACAAAAAATAAAATGTTTGAATTTTTCATGTCCAATTTTAAGAAATTTTCCTAAAAGAAAAGTTGTGAATTTTTTTCGATAATTTTGAAGTTTTTTCTCAAATTAAAATAAAATGTGAATTTTTACAAAAATAATTTTTAAATTAAAAAAAATTACTTGTGAAATTTTCTCAAAAGAAAAAAAAAATTGTGAAAAAATTTTAAATAAAATTGTTAATTTTTAGCTAAACGAATTTTCGAACTTTAAAAAAAAATTTTGTGAGTTTTTTTCGAGACAAAAGTTATGCCTTTTTCAAAATAAGTTGTGAATTTTTTCCCATGAAAATTTTTGAATTTTTAAGAACAAATTTTTGTTAATTTTTTAAAATTTTGACCTATTTTTCAAAATGAATTGTTTTCTTTTTCAAAAAAAAAGGTTGAAAAGTTTTATGAAAAATTAATGGTGAATACTGTTAATTCTATCATCTTAAAATGGAAAGATTTTTCGAACAAAAATTTTTAAGGGCTGAAAAATGGGGAAATTTATACAAAAATGGAAAAGTGCATTGCAACTACTTTTGGTGCAGAAAAAAATGTGAATTGACTTTAAAAGTTAAAATTAACAGTATTGTTTAGAAAGCAATTTTTAGAATTTTAAGAAATAGAAATTGTCAATTTTTTTAAATATAAATCCTGAAATTTTTCTAACAATTTTCAATATTTTACAAAAGAGAAAATGTGAAATTTTTCTACACAGAAATTTTGTGATGTTTCTTTAAAAGAAATTGTTAGTTTTCTACTAAATAAATGTCATAAAATAAACAATTTATGAATTTATATTAAAAAAAGTATTGTGAATTAATTTGAAGATACTGTCAATTTTTTCGGAAATATATTTAAAAATTTTATAGAAAAAAACAATAAATTCACAATTTTTTATGAAAAAATGGTGATTATTTTCAAAATAAATGCTGTTTTTTTGTTTACAAGAAATAAAAGTGGTATTTTCTCAAAATATTCGAATCAAAAGAAATGATTTTCGGTAGTCCATAAATTTCCCGACTATAACATTACTGAGATTCCAGATTCGGAAAAGACTTAACAGAATTATCCACTTTCCAGCAGCAGTAAAATTCACAGTAAATTGTTAGTCTTTCAAAGTCCACAAACAGTCATGTTTCCTGCTTGTTGGTTTATTTTCCTTCAGTATTTCGTAATTTTTGATAAATGAGGTGCTGGTGTTGGATAATGGACGCCGTTCTACGGGATTGAGAGCTAAGACCCCTTTTTACGAGTTGAGATAAAGAGCCTTTAGCTAATGTAGGATACCTTAGAATTGATAAGGTGGACTAAGAAAGAACAAAGTCAACAGGCAATTAAGGAAGTAGAATCAATTCATATATTTTATGGAACAGGATGAAGGGGACTGAAATTGGAAGTAAATTGACACTAAAATCAGAGTTGAACAAGTGGTGAGTAGGAAGAGATTGGCCTTAATATCATCGTGTTGTTCAGTTTGTAGTTTCAAATTTCACGAGTTACAAAGAGGAATCCTTCATACAAAAATCGGGAATATGGGGAAAGGGGCGAAACTAGTAAAAGGAAAATTTCAGTATGCTGCAAAAGTCCTAACAAGTTTAAGTAGAGCACGACGGAGAGATACTTTTTGCCGTCTCGAGTACACAGCAATCTCGCATGCGTTTCTGCAAAGCTCAGCACAAATTCTTGTCGGTTCCGGTGTAATTGAAGTCAGCAAAATCTACGAACGACGCGACGCGACAGACCGATGATGGTGATACGTGGTTGGGAACTTGTTTCCATCTTCCTATAGCTAGCGGGGTAACTCATTCTACCATTCTGGATGGTTGGTATTTTTCATATGGCCAGCCAAAACATCATTGGGGCTTTCGTCATTCCCCAAACCCATGCACTTGTTAATCGCGGTTACTGTGGCCGTTTTGCACTGCTTTTAATACCACACACAAAGAATGTAATCCCTTCGCGGTGAGTTTTGAAAAACTTCCGGGTTTTTGTTACCGGTTGTCGCCGCTCATCCAACACTCGTTGCTCTACTTTCCCACTAAACGATTCCTAAATAATTTTTATCACTTTTCTTCCTCTTCCTAAGCATATATTCCTATTACCTCTTTCACAAACATAATAAAAAAAAACAACTACAAAATAAGTGTTGGGTTACCACCATTACAGTGAGTTCTGTTTCGTTTTCTTTGCAGATTGGAAATGTTTTTCCTTCCGTCCAGCCAACTGAGAATGAGACATTAAATCGACATTAATCACAAGAAGTTCACCTCAATTTGAGGAGGATTTTCCGCTATCCGATATTATAATCTAATTACGTAAGAATTGAGCATATTATTTTTAACAACAATTACCTAAGAAGGTATTTAAATTTGTGAAAGTTTTAATTTCGATTTTAGGTTTTTTTCTGTATGTGATTTAATCATACAAAAGCGAGTAGATAATTTAAGCATTTCGGAAGAAACAATTTGATAAGAGAGCTTCTTACCGATTTGTATCTTAATTTGATTATGAAAAAAAAAATGATCCGAACTGGCTGAGGTGAATTTTTCACCTCTCGCACTTCAGCAGAACATTCTATCGGCCATAGGCATTTGAGCAATTTAATTTTCTTGATTTAAACCTCCTTTTTGACCAAAAACCATTTTGCAAACCCTTTTAAGGATGAGTTTGAAGCAGTTTTGTTAGAGTTTTTGGAGTTGTCCGACTCATCCTAAAAAAAATTTGATGGAAAAAGGTGGCCATATCAACCTCTTAAAAAATCTTTGCTATTGCTGCTCCTGCAATTTAGGAGGAATTATGCTTAAAGCCATGTTTTTGCTAAAAGATTGTGCCGTTTTTCACATTTAAGTCCTTATAGCTCTCGTTTGTAAATTTTCATATTATCCTTGCAAGGTCCCCTTAGGAAAGTCCTTCGAACCAACTTCAAGCCCCATAACGTTCCCTTGATCATATCTTAATGTAATGAGTCTTAATTTAGATCATCAAAGAAAGGTGATCCAAATTAAGACTCATCAATCCGAAGAATCTGTTTCTATTGTTCCAGCGACCAATTTTGGTGATATTTTGCCGATTCCAAAATTTTCTTCTTATTTTGTGGACGAAACACAGTTTTTCTTGCCGATACTCGCTTCACCAGAACTGCCTCCTTTCACTTCAATACCTTTACCCTCTTATTCCTAATTTTTCTAATTGGCCCTATTTTTTTTTCTTTTCAAAATATACCAAATTAATTATTCAGATGTTAATATGCCCTACAGAACATGTTTCATCTGGCAAAGAACAAATTCTAGATATTATTTGCAGAAAAATGTCTGCGACTTTATGCATTTTTAAATTTTTTTCTTTATTTTGTTAAGGGGTCATCAGACCAACGCCAGACGCTATTGTATTCATCTTCTCAGGGTCCGGGAACCGTCAGGATAGAAAATCGAAGAAAAAAATTTAGCAAACGTCCCCCGTCTCACCATTTTTTCCATGTTCCGGCGACCTGTTTCAACCCAAAAATCGCATTCCCCCTACTCCAAAGGACACGTACAATTTGACGTTTCAAAAACGCATTTTCCACACCCACATCCATGCCACGATCGTCGCTCTGACCGTTCTGAAGTCAAAAGCTTGTTTGTTTTTAAGGTCTCTGAGACATGTGCCAGGGGCCACTTCATAGCGTCATGACCGTGAGGCCATTTGGCGACTTCATAGTACGTGTGGGAAGTTACGAGTATCTGAGAGAGACTGGTCTGTGGTTAATACTATAGAATATT
Source organism: Atherix ibis (assembly GCA_958298945.1). Classification (NCBI taxonomy): domain Eukaryota; kingdom Metazoa; phylum Arthropoda; class Insecta; order Diptera; family Athericidae; genus Atherix; species Atherix ibis. The sequence goes on from OY282609.1 coordinate 52,945,683, forward strand.
GAGAATTTTCTTATATTTTGTGGAGCAGATTAGTATGTTGTAGAAGTTTAAATAGGGGACTAGGGAATGGAGTTGTCAGGTCCAGGAGCTCCACAATGGGAGGAATCCTGCTCGCGAAGTAATTCTTGGTTATGCGACATTCATGTAGAATTTGGATGATAGTGAAATGGGTACCACAGGATTGGCATAAGGGACGATTGGTGTTGCCAAATAGAAATTTAGGAGTAAGAGCAGTACGTCCAATCCGGATTCTGAAAAGCTTTCGTGCCCAGAATTTTGGTATGGATGTTGAATAGACTGGTTTATTGGTAGTTATCCAATGAGTTGACAAAAATGTGTCGCTATTGGTCAAGTCATCGTATCTGCGGATGGCTAATGGTGCTAGTTGGCATTCTGTTAGTAGGCGGGGCCGATTGGGAATGACTATGATTACTGGACCCACAATTCCCACATACCCTGGCACCCATTGCAACTCGACATTCATATTGCTAAGTAGGCTATGACGAATTACGCTAAATACTGGGTCACTCGATGGGCCATAAATGGCTTTAAGGGCGGCAAGGCTGTCACTAAAAATAATAACGCTTCGTTGGCTGTGAATATTACCATAGTCAAAAATTGTATGTTCTTAAGACGTAGGTAAAATAGGGACATTCGAATTATGTGCAAGTAATCATGAAATATTTCAAAAAAAGATTATATTCTTCGAATATCTATGACCGCTACCGTATGTAATTATTAGAAGTAATTGGGGAAGGGAAGAGACAAATCAAATTACCAAGGAACCTATAGCATATCGCAGTCAGTATTGATCTTCTTTTCTTTAGAAAAATAATATCTTAAAGAGATTCAGTATCCGCAATAAGGAAGTGGATACTGCAAGAGCCACAAATCTGGCAATAACCTCCGTTAACATTCTTATATTTCGGAGATAATAAATTTCTTTAAATGAATCTTTTCATGAGTTGATTAATAAACGTTTATACCACAATCAGGAAATAGTATAGATAAAAATAGCACAATCCCAACAACAATATTGTATGTTTTAAGAGTTAAATGGTTACATACGACTGGGAGGTTCCCCATCTTTTCTGTGAGTAACGATAATGAGCTAGTTGATATGCACGTGTGCACTCCTACTTTATTATTTTTTTTTTGTTAAAGAGAATTTCACTTTATAATTTATTTCGAAAATAATTAAAAATAATAATTAAGTCATTACAATTTTCGTGAAATAATAAGGGCGATTTCCTAAGGTCGTACCATCAGTATAAGGAAGGTACAACGATTATTAAAGTTAAAAGTATCCTTACAGCAGTAAGTCAATGTATTGTAGTATAATAATTACGCTAATGGGGATTTTCTTGACCAGAAATAGGGCATACAGCATAGAAGACCAAAAGCACTTATCATAATAAAATAAAAATAAAAAACAATTTCAATTTGAGGTTCCTGAATGGACACAGAATTTTGAAGCTACGACAAGTTACCGTGGAAAGTTATGTCTATGAAAACAACTTTGAAAAGACAACCACATTTTTACCGCATACGAAAAAATTATAAAAATTTATTACAAAAAAAATTTGAAAGTGATCCAAATAACGAATGACGCCCTGCCCAACTGGAGGCGACGTGGTCATATTCCATCACGTTATACACCAGAAGGCAAGTTAGGAGCAGCAGTGGTTAACCATTATTTTTGACAAGCCATTGAGCAAACCCGGATTCGCCCGATGATCTCTATCCTTTTTCAAACTGGCCAAATAGCTATTGTTAAACTTCTTTATAAAAACCTAAGCTTACCAAATTTTTCTCTTAACAATCTTTTAAGACTAATTAATTCATACCCCCTTTCCTTAATGATTTTGAGTTTTAAATCTACCACCTCTCAACCCAGCTACAACCAGTTAGGGACTGTGGCTTAGTATATGTTCGTTCCTAGAAAAGTTTAAGAAGGCAAACACCGATCTATCTATTTACAGGCAACTCTTTCTAAAATTGTTAGATGGATTGCGAAAGTCATCCCACACTGCCTCACATACCATTATTTGCAGTCAACTTGTTGGCGGTGAATATCGTGAACTGGAGTGTGGATTCGTAACAAATAGAATTTCTTCTTTTTATGGAGAACTGTAGGCAGTTGATATCGTAATCAATCGCACAAAACCTTGCAGGATATCTACTTTGAAGGACAGTTTTGCCGCTTTTGAAGTCATACGCGGCTTCCCAGAAAACCCTCTTTTTAACTACACATTCGGCATTGGTTGCTCAACAATCAGAACTTTGAATTGAATTGGGTTCCCGACCCGATTTTTAACCACACATCCGACACTGGTCGTCTAACAATCAGAAATTTGAGTTGAATTGGATTTCCGATTACGATATCTATTTTTAGGGACAGTTTTGCAGCCTTGGAAGTTATTCGAAGGCTTCCCAAATGACCCGCTTTGTAACCACGCAGTTTTGCAGTTTTGGAAACTACTCGTGGCTTCCCAGATGACCCCTTTTTTAACCACACATCCGGCATTGGTTGCTCAACAATCAGAACTTTGAATTGAATTGGGTTCCCGATTAGGATTTCTATTTTTAGGGACAGTTTGAAGCCTTGAAAATTATTCGTGGCTTCCCAAATGACCCGCTTTTGAACCACACATGCAGCATTGGGCAAGTTGAGACTCTCCATCGTCCCAATTTCTACTATAATTCCACACTGGCCTATCAGCATTGTTTGGCCATCCTTAGACGACTGGCGGAAGTGATTCTTAGAACCAATCTATCCAACAACCATTATAAAATTCTGAGCCAGGCAAATTTTCACATTTTGGATTTCCTCTTTGGTAATCAATCTCATCCTTTATACCATTCCTGTGATGTTTAACTCACCATTCCCTTTATTTCTAATGAATGCCAATTAACCTAGAAATTATATTTAAATTAGAGTCCTTCCATTCTGAAGTTGATTAGCCCGACAACTCCTCTAGTTGAATTTATAAAACTCCCAATTGCGCTTAACAACCAGTTTCGCTTGGAGGAAAGCTAGTACTGCGAAGCCACACAAAACATGCCTGATGATCTTGGCACTACTGGTTGTCTTCTGGCTCATGCCTCAGAGACCTTACATACAATTAGACAAACAAAATTTAAACTAAATCTTTGAGAAACCTATCACTTTAGAGATGTTTTCTAAAGTTGTAAATTTTTGACTCTAAAAAAAAAATGTTGATTTGAAAATTATCATGAAAACTCTTGCTTACAAGTTGCCTTATACTTTAGCATCGTGAGTAAAAAATTGAAAACATTTTGTCACTTAGGGCAAATTCTAACTTCATTTCTTTAAAAAAAATCCCCTTCAAAAATTCTCCAAAAAAGTTCATATTATATAAAAAATAATCAGTCTTCCTGTTGCCCACCTACTATCATATTAATTATAATTTTAAAAAATCAATTTTTACAAAAGAAAAAAATAAAGAAATAAGAAAAACCATCCCGCACTTAGCGTCAATATCTGAGGTTATTAGGACTAAAATCTGATGACGAATTTCTTTGTTTTCCCTCTGTTCCTTGGTAGATATTATTTCTTTCCAGCATTTCAAAACCCCCATACACCTCAGACACAATTATTGTAAAATATTACCTCAGACACTACAGTTAATTTTCTTAAAAATAAACAAAAACATTCAACATTATTTGAAGGGTGACTGAAAAATGTCTTAATTTTTATACTTTATGAATTTTGGTGTTACATGAAATTTATAGACGCACCTAGGAGTGAGTGGTGTTTCATCAGCTGTGAGTTATATGCCATCTACGATCGGTGAGGATCAGTGATAAAACAAAGTCACAAGAAGTGAGGGTGTCGTAAAGTGAAAGTGAAAATGCATTCTAAGAGCGCCAGACAGAAGAGAAGATATTAAGATGTGAATGAAAATATATTGAAACTTTCCAACCCTTTGACAGAATTACGATATTTTCATTTCTCGTAGAAACCGCCTCGCCCTCTTGACCGCAAATCGTTCATTTAGTCTATATTATGGTGGATCCCGGAGAGGCTATCCATTTTAAAAATGACAAAATGATAAAGAACCCAAACACAACCAATACCGAATAAGTGATAGAAAAAGATTTATTCACAAGGAGAAATTTATTTCCAGAATAAATTTCCGAAATTAAATACACGTAAATCTGTTTTCACACCGCATTAGACGGCGGTTGGGTTTTTGGACTATTTTGATTTTTTATTCTAGGTTATGGATGCGATGAAAGAGCGAAAATATCGGATGGACTGAGACAGCTATTACATGTGATACTGAGTCGATTATGTTTTTTTTTACTTATTTACATTATGCAAGAAATTTTATAATTTTTATTTTTTTTGGTAAAAATATTTCTTAAATAGAAAACATTTTATTCTAATTTTTTTTATCAATAACTTTCGAGGAAACACCACAGTTTTTGAGTGGAAAATAAGTGAACTATTGTTTTTCTAAAGAAATTGTCATCAAAATGGAACGAACTCTTTGGAACCTACAATGGGAACTGGAAAAAGAATCAGTTCCTAGCAAACCGGTATTTTCTTACCCTGCGATGGTGTTTTCAGCTTTTAAAAAATTATTTTCAATCGATTATGGGATAAAATGAGTAAGGACTTAAGATCTTTTTGGGTTCAGCACTTTTGGGGAAACACCACAGTTTTCGAGTGGAAAATAGGTGAATATTGAACAGCAAGTAGGGAATTTGGAAGCGATTATTTTTCTAATGAAATTGTCATCAAAGTGGAACTAGTTCTTGTGAACCTACAATCGGAACAGGAAAAAGAAGCAGTGCTTAGTAAAGCAGTAAATTCTTGCCCTCGGATGCTGTTTTCAGCTTTTAAAAAGTAATTTTGATTAGATTATAGGATAAAATGAGTAAGAACTTAAGATCTTTTCTGGGTACGGCACTTTCGAGGGAAAATTGTATTTAGAGTGGGGAATTTTGAAAGGATTCTTTTTCAAATGAAATTGTCATCAAAGTGGAACTAGTTCTTGTGAACCTACAGTCGGAACAGGAAAAAGAAGGTGTGCTTAGCTAAGACTAGCGAACCAGTAAATTCTTGCCATGCGATGGTGTTCTCAGCTTTTAAAAATGAGTAAAAACTTAAAATCTTTTCTGGGTACGGCACTTTCGAGGAAACACCAGAGTTTTTGAGTGGAAAATAGGTGAATATTGTACAGCAAGGGGGGAATTTTGAAGCGCTTCTTTTTTAAAGAATTTGTCATCAAAGTGGAACTAAACCTACAGTTGGAACAGAAAAAAGAAGCAGTGCTTACCAAACAGGTAAGTTTTTACCCTGCGATGCTGTTCTCAGCTTTTAAAAATGAGTAAGGACTTAAAATCCGTTTTTTAGGTACCGATTCTAGGTGTATTCAAACCTTCTAAACATAAATCCATTGTTCGGGAGCATTTATAAGGCTTCTATTTGCCAACCTTAATCATTTACTGCACCGGCAACTGTTATGGCAAGAAATTCGGATTTGAAACTTTTCGATGATCTAAATTTGGACCGGTTGACTAAGGATATTGTGCTAATGTGTACAGACGGTGAAAAATCCAGACCGCCATATTAATTTTGTATAACTCTTCTTGTGATATTACAATCCAATCCCGAAAAATGGCAATTAGAGAAGAAATTAAGTGCAGATTTGTATCGAGCGAAGATTTCGAACTGGAAAGAGAAAGAGACTACAGAAAATGTATTTGAAATTGTGCTTTGGATTACAAAGAAATACTCCAGATTATCTGGTCAGAAGAGAATTTAAATGTGGGAAGCTGAGTGACGGTGAAAAGATAAGAAAACTGCGAGATGAGCATATACGCAATGAGCTATGGAGAAAAAAGATTATGAGAATAGATAAGGAGTTATGATAAGCAAAGAAGAGAAGAACAAACATTAAAACTGAGAGTATGAGTATGGTTGAAGAGGTTAATGAAGCGAATTTGAACTATATGGTATAGAAATTGAAGAGAGATTTACAAAAAAGAGCAAAGACGAAAACATTAAAAGGACTGGAGAATCTGTATAGGAATTACTTCAGAGAAGAGTGGAGCGGAGATGAGTTAACCATGTACGGTATGACCAGAAGAGAAATAATATGTATGGCGAGAGTCAGACTTGGAAGTAAAATACTGACTGGCTCAGCAGAAAAAAGAGTGCTGAGTATGTGGAAAGGGAAAGGAAACGGCGAAGAACGGAATAGAAGAGTGGGAGAAAATAATTAATCGAACTGAAGTTAAAAAAATTAGGAAGGCACAACGAAAGAGCAAGAAAAATACACAAGCCAAGAAAGAGATAGCAAATATACAAGAGGAAAAAAAAATCAAAGAAAATTAATATAAAATGGCATTTTTTAGAATAGTGTTCAAATGAAAAACGAACAATATTTAATATGACAAAGGAAAAAAAATTAATAAAATAAGATTTATAAGAAGTATATAAAAAAAATGACTTTTGGCTAAATGAAAGAATATAAATTCACAATATTTCTACTTTAATGGGCCATAGTTAACAATATAATTGACCACCTACAATTATGTTTTATTTCGCACCTTTTTTGCCTAACACATAAAATATAAACAAATACTTTTAAGAAGTTTTCGATAGTAATAAGTATATTTTTTTATTATTTAAAATTATCTCATTACCTCAAGGTTCCTGTAAGTTGGTTGGATTTTTAATATTTTCAGGACGATGCACAGATACCAAAATGATTTGTTAAAGATTTGTCTCTTGCATTTTAGAGAATAATAAATTTCTTTTAATTAACCTTTTATATTGGGTTGTTCGGAAAGTAATTTCGTTTATGGATGAAGTCACAATAAAGGCATTAATTGATGCAAAACGGCGAATCAATTATTGCCTTTATTAAGGCAACTCGTGAGATCGCTGAGAGGTTAAATTTATCGAATAAGACCGTTCATGATCATTTGAAACGGCTAGGTTTAATTTTGAGATCGACATATGGGTTCCTCATCTTCTTATGGAAAAAATATGTGCCGTCACATTGACGTTTGTTATTTGCTTCTCAAACGCCAAGAAAATGATCCATTTTTGAAGCGTATCATCACTGAGGACGAGAAATAGGTTGTCTATAACAATGTTAAGCGCAAAAGATCCTGGAGTAGAAAAGATGAACCGGATCAAAGCACTTCGAAAGCCAATATTCATCAAAAAAAGGTTATTCTATCTGTTTGGTGGGAGTTCAAGGGAATCGTTTATTTTGATTTTCTACCGAGCAACACAACGATCAATTCTGAAGTATACTGTCATCAGTTGGACAAATTGAATGATTCACTTAAAGAAAAAAAGCCAGAATTGGTCAATAGGAAAAGTATTGTGTTCCAACAGGATAATGCGACACCACATACAAGTTTGACCACTCGGTAAAAGCTTCTAGAGCTTGGATGGGATATACTGCCACATCCACCATACTCTCCAGACTTAGCATCTTTTGATTATCATTTGTTCCGGTCTCTAAAAAAATTTTTAGACGGTAAAACGTTTAATTCAAATGAGGAGGTCAAAAATCACTTGGATCAGTTTTTTGCCAGCAAAGAACAAAAATATTATGAGCGAAGAATCACGCTACTGCCAGAAAGATGGCAAAGTGTATTGAATCAGACTGGACAATATTTAATTGAATAAAATATTAATTCACTATAAGAAAATCGATGGCAAAGTGTATTGGATCAGACTGGACAATATTTAATTGAATAAAATATTAATTCACTTTATAAAAAAAAACGAAATTACTTTCCAAACAACCCAATAGTTGACAAATGAACATTAAATGATCTTCAACTTATCTTCTAAAATTTTAATGAATTAAAATATATAAGCGTGGATTCTATAATATGTCCACCATAGGCTCTAATAACTTGGCGCCATGTCTAATATTTTTACATGATTTGAGACGCGTCCGTAAGGCTCCTACCATGCCAAAGTGATTTCCAATACGAGGTCTGTAAACGTATCGCGAATTTTGAATTTCTGCGGGCTACGTATATCTGATATTCGATTTTTTTATGGCTTTATGTTGGTACTCATATCTCTTACTTATGCCGACAAGTTCGGCCATTTTGAAAGTTCAGTTAATTTTTGGCAGCTGCTTTGCTGTCACCTGTTTTGGCTCGTCTTCGATTTTTGTTCAATTTCGACCAAAAACAGCATCCCATTATAATTGCTAAGGAGCTGCTGGAGTCTGTCCGCGATGACCCAAATTTGCTCCAGAGGGTCATAACTGATGACGAATCATGGGTTTATGGTTATGACGCGGAAACCAGAGCTCAATCATCCCAATGGAAGCTGCCATACGAGCCAAGACCGAAAAAGCGCGCCAAGAACTCATGATGCACCACACCCCTGCAATCGAAGAAAACTGTAAGGTTCTGCTTACAGTTTTCTTCGATTGCAGGGGTGTGGTGCATCATGAGCTCTTGCCACAGGGTAGAACGGTTGATAAGGAATATTACCTGCAAGTTATGCGCCAGAAACGCCCGGATTTGTGGAATAACAAAAAAATTGGCTTTTGCCCAAGAAAGGACGACGCTACGCTACGATTGAGGAGATAAAGACAGCATCGAAGGAGGAGCTGAACAAGATCACAAAAAATAATTTTTTTGAAGTGCTTCAAGGATTAGAAAAAAACTTTGGCACAAGTGTATAATATCTGGTGGGGATTACTTTGACGGGGATAATGAATAAATAAATAATTTTTGAAAAAAAAACACAAAATACGCGATACTTTTTGAACAGACCTCATATGCTCACATGGCTTTTAATATAATATATTATATATTTCCACGCAGTCTCCAATATTTTTTATTATGCATCATTTTAGTAAAAATACAGAACTTTTAATCGCTTAATCTTCCCAAAATCTCTTTTTTGTTCATGGAATTACTTGATGCCAAAATATTTATGCGAAAAGTTGGCCCATAGCTTAGTAAGCCTCTCAGAATGAGTTTAGGCAGTACCAAAATTGCTAAGCTAAATTGAGGATACCATTCGCATTGAAGTACAAGCATTTCTCCAATTCAGAGGACTATATTGAAATACAAAATTTGAAATGATCATCAGAAGTAATAATGTCGTCAGTATTAGAATTTATTAGCTGATGTTATAAAATCGGAACTACCGTCGCCTAAGTCTTTCATTTTTTTCCTTTTTATTTTCAACATCACACAGACAAAGGCGACAACAATTTGCAGTTAATTGACTTTATTCAATGTATTCATGTTCTAGAACTGAGAATATTTCACTTCGAACATCATAAATCTATCAAATAATGCAGCATAGCAAACTGCGTAACATTATGTTATCTATCATTTAGGGCATCTAATCCAACAATTCAAAGACAATCTATTACTTTGAATGGACCATTTGAAATGGTTTTTTCTAGAAGTAAAAATATACACAAACGGTAACTCTAACCACAACAAACACCAATAAAATTTCCTAAATGTTGAAGCGAACAAATTTAGACTAGAATCAGAACTTAAGTGAACGGGAGGACTTCTTATTTTAAGAGAAAGTGTAGAAAGCAATAATTTTTCAGTTAAATAAGAAAAATAGAAAAGATTTTTCTTTGTACAAATAATGTGTAGAAAATATTCAAAAAAAAAAACTTCCTAATTTCTTAGTAAAATATTTCGTGTTTTTTGGGACATGTTCCTACTTACAGCTCTCTCTCCCCTTAGCCCCATTGGAATTGTCCTCTTTTTCAACGGTTTTTTTTCGTAACTAAAAAGTACATCACACGCCATACATAATAAGAATTGACAAGAAAACTTTCGGAAGAATTTAATGGAAACAGTTCTACTTCTTCCCAATCCGTTGTCGTCTCTATTCTGAGTTCCTTCGAAGTAGCGCATCCATAAATTTCGGTTCTCCTCTTGAAAATTAACAAATAGACGAACAGCAATTTTGAATAGAATTCGATAGAAAATTGTAGGAAGAACAAATGATGGATATCCCAATTTTCTATTAATATAAGAAATTTTTATGATAGAGTATGAATGCGTAAATATTATGGCGGTTTTAGTGGACCAATTTACCAAAAACAAACAGAAAACAATAGAAAATCATATAGAAAATTGTATGGAATAAAATTAGGCTGTTTAGAGAATATTTTCTTAATTCCTCCTCCTTACCAAGAAAGAAGATTTTCGTTAAGAAAACAAGTCTAACTACAATAATTACCCACCAATCCTTACAGGCCATTTTTATTTTTTTCATAAAGGACTAATGCTCTTTTTTTATAACTACCTAAAAATTAAAACGATTTAATTGAGACAACCTCCCCTTTACATTTTTATTCTTAAGACTATCTTGTAAAAATAACCTTTAAAACATATAGAAAATATACTAGACGTTTTTTGAGACAATTTCTGCCCAAAAAAAGTTATCCTGACCTCTTATTTTCAGGAAACAAATTTAAATCACTTAAAGTCTCATTTTTTTATACTCAAAAAAAAATGAAGGCAAATGGCTCAAACTAACTCTTTTCATTTCGGGCCCTAAAAGAGAGAATACAAATTGATACAAAAGGATTCATTCTCAAATTATTAATATATTTAAAAAAGAAGTGTTTATTTTTAAATTACAAAAGAAATTTATAAAAATCCTACAATAACAAGCATGTGCGTGTAAAAACACGTGCGTCAAAAACGGCTATTCGAATGCATGAATTCGATTGAAATTTTGAACTTATTATCTGTGGGCACATATGGGAATTCGGTTAGTGAGGTTATTTTTAGTTTAATGTTTTGACAATAAACTAAAATAATCTCACTAACCGATAATGCTAAGTTTTTTTTTTAAATATTTGAAAATTACCACGTGCGTGTAAAATAACGTACGTCAAAATCACCTGTTCAACTGCTCAAATTTTATTGAAATTTGAAATTTATTTTTTATGGTCTCAAGCGGGTTTCTTTAGTAGTAAAAAATTTTTAGCAAAATTTTCAGTAAATATAATTTAAATTGTATAATAATCTAGTGCGTGTCAAATAACGTACGTCCAGTCCAAATGTGTTTTCCAACTTCTCGACTTTTATTGACATTTCTTATTTTTTATAAATCACTTGCTATAAAGGAATTATGAATATCCTTATAATGTTATGGTACAACACGCGTGTAGAAAGCATTAGGAGGGATAAAGAGAGAGATGTCGGTGCACTTTGCTCCTAAATAGCTGTTGATTATTATGATTTGGGAAAACCGAGTGAGGCAGATCTTATTCCACATTCGGATTTAATGGTTAAAAAAAGAATTTCTATATCTTACGCTACGTCCAAAAAGGGGATCCAGCATAAATCGGACGATTTTTTTGCTATATGGTTTTTCATGTTTTTATTTTTGACAGATCGCGTGTTACAGGTGATGTGTGTTAAAGTCAAAAGTGCTCAGTTAGCACTCAGAACAACGCTTACAAATTATTGAATTTTATTATCAAAATTCGTGCTCTGTGAAAAATGTGTTTCGCGCACTTCGACCTTTTTATGAACGTCAGTATCATCGACAAAATTTAGCAGCAATTTTACGCTCTTGGACATCAAACCATCAACCCGTATGTGTAGAGTGTGTACAGAGGAAAATATTGTTGCCATAAAGTCCAGTGTTGGTGAAAACCGTAATTTGTCCATCTGTCGCCATTCAAAGCAATTAGTGGAAGATTTTACGCAAGCATCTTGGTCTGAAAGCATATAAAATTTAGCTCGTGCAAGAGCTGAATCCGAACGACCTGCCAAAGCGTTGAATTTTTGGTGAATGGGGAAATTAGAACAACTTGAGGAAAATTCGTTTTTTTGTCAGAAAATTGTGTTCACCGACGAAGCTCATTTCTGGTTCAATAGGTATAAGAATAAGCAAAATTGTCGGCATTTGGTCAGAAGAACAAACACAGGCAGAACAAGAACTGTCATTGCATCCAGCAAAATACATTTTTTGGTGTGGTTTATGGACATCTTTCTTTAAAGATGATGGTGGCCACAACGTTACCGTTAATAGCGCCCGCTATCGCTCGACGATTTCAAAATGTTTCTCATTCAAAATCCAAGAACTGCATCTGGTCAATATGTGGTTTCAACAAAACGGCGCTACATACCGCACAGCACGTGAAACAATAGACATACTGAGAGATGAGTTCGGTGAGCAATTTATCTCACGTTTCGGATCGGTGAATTGACCGCCTAGATCGCGCGATTTGACACCTCTAGATAATTTTTTATTGGGCTACGTGAAGTCTCTCATCTATATCGATAAACCAGCTTTACGTCCAGTCTTGGAAAACAATATTACACATGTTATTAGCTAGATACGCCCCGATATGCTCGGAAAATTGGTTCCAAATTGGACTAATTTTTCTGTATTTTTTACAATACGATTTTTGTAAGAACATTTATATTTTACTAGTGAATCTATTTTCTAGTGATAAGTGTAAGTGAACACGTATAAATAATTGTTTTTGAGAGGATCCGGCGGAATTATGTCTGTTTCCATTTTCATGGAAACAGACATAATTCCTCCGGATCCTCTCCGCCATCAGACTCAGGTATTTCCGAGTCATAAAAATAGCCCGACCAATAAATCATCAAATTACAATCACAATCTCAACCACAACCACAACCACAACAAAACAAACCAGAACCTTTCCGTTCTGAAATCAAGGGTTCTACCAAAGTTGCCGAACATTCTCGCTTTCTTATTGGCACCACTTCACCCGAATCCAAATTTAAAGCAAACATTTTTTTTAATAAATGGTTTGTTCATAATTTCAAAGACGAATGTATTTCGAAGCCCATGAACTCCCTTTGAAAATAAACATATTGTTTTACAATATTACTATCCAAATCCAATAAGATGCCGAAAATGACAGTTGCTGAGATATACACAGAAGCATTTGTAAGGTGTCAGAGTAACGTGCCTTCTGTGTTAACTGTAAAACTAATACCCACGTGTCAGGATATAGTTGTTGTCCGTCTAATGCCCAGAGAAAAAAATTCTCAAAGCCATAATGGACAACAAGTACTCAACGGCAAGACCAACTGACATTATTACAGCAGTAATCGGTCCCCCCACAATGAATCCCAACACCTCATTTGTCCAAGCTATCCGTATTCCACCACTATCGCTTCTAATACGATTAGCAACAACCACATCTTTATCACCTCCATAAATCTCCTCACTTTCTAAAGAGACAACTCTCCCAGCTAACCACCCACCACCGAAATCCCCTACAACTAAATTAAAAACACAGTAAAAAAAACCCTAATAAAAATTCACTAACACTTTATACTTCTTCCCGCACCACTGCTAAACAAGTTGCGGTACTCATAAATACCCTTAAAGATCTGAGTTCGGAAGAGCGCTAAATTTTGCACAAGAAATTAAATTTGGGAGAAGCCAAGCTGAACTTCCGATACTTAACAATGTTACTTTTAGGAGTACGAGCCTGTAATTTTGCTGATAACAAGTGGCTGCCCTTTTGAGCGCACCCTTGTTGTTCATAAAATTATAACCCAGAACTCTTCCACTCCAAACTAAGTCCACCTTGCATAAAAACATCTCGGTATTATACTGATTTGGACTCTAGGTTGCCCTCTCTTCAGTATGGTTAATATCCATAATAAAGATATCTACTAATTTCTAAATAATCTGGAAGGTTTGAGCCTACTGCTCTAGATAAGTACTCTCCCAAGATGGTTGCTTTGCAAGAAACTAAGTTACTCCATTCCTACAACCAATCCTTCTGTCCAGATCCTGTCCAAAGAAAGCATGAGGAAGAATTAATCGAATTATCGGCCGTTAAATGATTGGAATTATAACTGACTCCCCTTCCATTGTTCAGGAACTTGCAACAGCTTGGACTTCGTTCTCCTCGAACAACCATCTCAGTGTAGAGTGTCGTAAAGACTAAAAATCCTCCACGGAAAACTTCTCGCCAATTCGGTCTTTTTCCACATTAACCTTGAATCAGCCAATATCCCTTGCAAAGTTCAAGTTCTTTTTGAACTCTTTCCTGGTAGAGACAAGGTATCGTTCAAAATGATTAAGGAGGCACCTTCGACATTCCACAATCGAGTTGTCAACCTCTTTAATCATATACTGGAAACATCAATATTTGCAAATATTTAGAAAGTTGCTGTTGCGGTTCCTATACCAAAACAACAACTGAACCAGGTTTTTGCTGAGAAGCTCACCCCCACCAACGTGCCTATAGTGTCAGGCAGGGGGACTCTGACTATGCTTCTGGATCTATAGCACGCTATACACGATTGTTACAAACGTGGCTTATGTGGGCTGCTTATTTCCTTGGACTTAGAATCGTATCTGCCCGCACAGGGTTATTTCACAGTTGGCTGAGTGGGGAGTTGACTCAGCCATCTTCAGCCTGTTGAGATCATATATGACTGGTAGAGCCTCACGGTTAAGGCAAACGGTCATTTTTCGTCGAATTGCATAACAGAAAATGGTATTCCACATGGTTCTTGCCACTACCCTTTTCAACACATATATTCACTCCTTGTCCCATGATCCATACTCCCTCAGTCTGACAGATTCCGTGAAAATCCTGGGTATTACCCATTACCCGTAGAGGGTAACACTATCAACCGAATCAACTCCATTCTTAATATGGTGAAGATTCTGGTTTGGTAGTAAATGCAAAATGAGATAATGTGAAGCAATTAGAGTAACACAACGCCCTACTGGACGGAACTTTGCTCTCTTTCCTCACTTTATGCACCAGAATGCCAGTAGCAAAGCAAAAGAAAGTTGAAGCAGCTGTCAATTGCTAATCCCCGGTAGACTTTATGCGTCAAAACCAGCTGTAAAAGTGCGCGAACTTTATTAAAATTTTCTTTGACATCTGTTTTCTTAATGCTAGAAATGTTTTCTTAATCTGCCACAAATGTGTATGGAGCTGCTCGTCAAAGCTTTGAAGATTTGACTCTCCGAAGAAAAGGGTCCTGTTTTTTTTTTTTTTTTTTTTTTTTTTTTTTAAATATTATTATTATAAACTTAAAATGAAATTCGGAAAAGTTGAAAAAATTTGAAAAATTCTCACAAAAAATATAGATTTTCAGAATTTTTTCAATTATTGTTAAAGTTTGAGGATTAGTTGTGGGTGGTGAAAAGCTTTCGGTTTGAATAACAGAAAAATTTCATGTATTTGGTTTTTTTTTTGCAAATTACCCAATTTATTTTCCTGAGCTATTTTTATAAGTAATTATTGTAAATTATTTTTATTAACGTGAACAACGACTTTAACTGATGTAGTCGATTTGTTTTTTTCCTCCGTCTTCTTTCTCTTCATTTTCTTTTGATTTGTTGTTCATTAGTGGGTGGCAAAAATAACACCGACTGGGGGACACCTTTTCTTATACAATAATTAACATATTTTCAGTTTACAAAAAAAAAACTGACCCAAAAATTTCTTTCATTTTTTGCCAATGATTGATTTATTTTGAAGAATTTAGGTTAAACGGAAAACGAATTTATTTAAAGATATTTCCTGAATTAGTTTTTTATTCGAAATGTGTTTTGGTGGTTTTTTTTTGGAGAAAAAAATAAATACTGATAGGAAATTGTCTTAGAAATATTTTCAATATTTTCTCTTAAAACTCAGAATTTTTTATTAAAAAACTAATAAATTTCAATAACGTATTTGTGACCTCTTGGAGAGTAGATCTAACAAATTCACCAATTCACCAATATGATGATTGGCTTAAAATTGTCTTGGGCGAAAAGCTTTAATTTGATTTGTTCTCATGTGTCAGGATATAGTTGTTGTCCGTCTAATGCCCAGAGAAAAAAATTCTCAAAGCCATAATGGACAACAAGTACTCAACGGCAAGACCAACTGACATTATTACAGCAGTAATCGGTCCCCCCACAATGAATCCCAACACCTCATTTGTCCAAGCTATCCGTATTCCACCACTATCGCTTCTAATACGATTAGCAACAACCACATCTTTATCACCTCCATAAATCTCCTCACTTTCTAAAGAGACAACTCTCCCAGCTAACCACCCACCACCGAAATCCCCTACAACTAAATTAAAAACACAGTAAAAAAAACCCTAATAAAAATTCACTAACACTTTATACTTCTTCCCGCACCACTGCTAAACAAGTTGCGGTACTCATAAATACCCTTAAAGATCTGAGTTCGGAAGAGCGCTAAATTTTGCACAAGAAATTAAATTTGGGAGAAGCCAAGCTGAACTTCCGATACTTAACAATGTTACTTTTAGGAGTACGAGCCTGTAATTTTGCTGATAACAAGTGGCTGCCCTTTTGAGCGCACCCTTGTTGTTCATAAAATTATAACCCAGAACTCTTCCACTCCAAACTAAGTCCACCTTGCATAAAAACATCTCGGTATTATACTGATTTGGACTCTAGGTTGCCCTCTCTTCAGTATGGTTAATATCCATAATAAAGATATCTACTAATTTCTAAATAATCTGGAAGGTTTGAGCCTACTGCTCTAGATAAGTACTCTCCCAAGATGGTTGCTTTGCAAGAAACTAAGTTACTCCATTCCTACAACCAATCCTTCTGTCCAGATCCTGTCCAAAGAAAGCATGAGGAAGAATTAATCGAATTATCGGCCGTTAAATGATTGGAATTATAACTGACTCCCCTTCCATTGTTCAGGAACTTGCAACAGCTTGGACTTCGTTCTCCTCGAACAACCATCTCAGTGTAGAGTGTCGTAAAGACTAAAAATCCTCCACGGAAAACTTCTCGCCAATTCGGTCTTTTTCCACATTAACCTTGAATCAGCCAATATCCCTTGCAAAGTTCAAGTTCTTTTTGAACTCTTTCCTGGTAGAGACAAGGTATCGTTCAAAATGATTAAGGAGGCACCTTCGACATTCCACAATCGAGTTGTCAACCTCTTTAATCATATACTGGAAACATCAATATTTGCAAATATTTAGAAAGTTGCTGTTGCGGTTCCTATACCAAAACAACAACTGAACCAGGTTTTTGCTGAGAAGCTCACCCCCACCAACGTGCCTATAGTGTCAGGCAGGGGGACTCTGACTATGCTTCTGGATCTATAGCACGCTATACACGATTGTTACAAACGTGGCTTATGTGGGCTGCTTATTTCCTTGGACTTAGAATCGTATCTGCCCGCACAGGGTTATTTCACAGTTGGCTGAGTGGGGAGTTGACTCAGCCATCTTCAGCCTGTTGAGATCATATATGACTGGTAGAGCCTCACGGTTAAGGCAAACGGTCATTTTTCGTCGAATTGCATAACAGAAAATGGTATTCCACATGGTTCTTGCCACTACCCTTTTCAACACATATATTCACTCCTTGTCCCATGATCCATACTCCCTCAGTCTGACAGATTCCGTGAAAATCCTGGGTATTACCCATTACCCGTAGAGGGTAACACTATCAACCGAATCAACTCCATTCTTAATATGGTGAAGATTCTGGTTTGGTAGTAAATGCAAAATGAGATAATGTGAAGCAATTAGAGTAACACAACGCCCTACTGGACGGAACTTTGCTCTCTTTCCTCACTTTATGCACCAGAATGCCAGTAGCAAAGCAAAAGAAAGTTGAAGCAGCTGTCAATTGCTAATCCCCGGTAGACTTTATGCGTCAAAACCAGCTGTAAAAGTGCGCGAACTTTATTAAAATTTTCTTTGACATCTGTTTTCTTAATGCTAGAAATGTTTTCTTAATCTGCCACAAATGTGTATGGAGCTGCTCGTCAAAGCTTTGAAGATTTGACTCTCCGAAGAAAAGGGTCCTGTTTTTTTTTTTTTTTTTTTTTTTTTTTTTTAAATATTATTATTATAAACTTAAAATGAAATTCGGAAAAGTTGAAAAAATTTGAAAAATTCTCACAAAAAATATAGATTTTCAGAATTTTTTCAATTATTGTTAAAGTTTGAGGATTAGTTGTGGGTGGTGAAAAGCTTTCGGTTTGAATAACAGAAAAATTTCATGTATTTGGTTTTTTTTTTGCAAATTACCCAATTTATTTTCCTGAGCTATTTTTATAAGTAATTATTGTAAATTATTTTTATTAACGTGAACAACGACTTTAACTGATGTAGTCGATTTGTTTTTTTCCTCCGTCTTCTTTCTCTTCATTTTCTTTTGATTTGTTGTTCATTAGTGGGTGGCAAAAATAACACCGACTGGGGGACACCTTTTCTTATACAATAATTAACATATTTTCAGTTTACAAAAAAAAAACTGACCCAAAAATTTCTTTCATTTTTTGCCAATGATTGATTTATTTTGAAGAATTTAGGTTAAACGGAAAACGAATTTATTTAAAGATATTTCCTGAATTAGTTTTTTATTCGAAATGTGTTTTGGTGGTTTTTTTTTGGAGAAAAAAATAAATACTGATAGGAAATTGTCTTAGAAATATTTTCAATATTTTCTCTTAAAACTCAGAATTTTTTATTAAAAAACTAATAAATTTCAATAACGTATTTGTGACCTCTTGGAGAGTAGATCTAACAAATTCACCAATTCACCAATATGATGATTGGCTTAAAATTGTCTTGGGCGAAAAGCTTTAATTTGATTTGTTCTCAAAAAGGTTGGTCAAGAAATTATAGAAAAGTACCAATCGAATAGGAAAAATCTTTTTAAGTGACAACAAACAAGGATAGTTTAGTAAAGGGGGTGTTGTGTTGACAGTGAAGGTACACGGTTATTGGCACTAGAATAGAAGGTGTGCTTGCAACGCACCAGAAAAAATGAGGTTTTTCGCGCCACATGGGCTTAAATATGTGGGGTGGGCAAAATGTAAAAAATTAAAGTTATTTTGAATGCCTAAAAAGGTTTTTTTTATAACTCTTGAAGAGAGACAAAAAAAAAATCACTGTACGTGGTCTGTTCAAAAAGTATCGCGAATTTTGAATTTCCGATTTTTTGTGGCGTTATGTTGGTATTCATGTCTCTCACTTATGCCGACAAGTTCGGCCGTTTTGAATGTTCAGTTAATTTTTGACAGCTGCTTTGCTTGCACGTGTTTTGGCTCGTCTTTGATTTTTGCCCATTCCAAAAAATGGATCAAAGAATCTGTATCGAATTTTGTGTGAAAAACAAAATTAATTGTGCGGACGCATTCCGAATGTTGACTGTAGCATATGGTGAAACTACCTTGGACCGAAGCAACGTTTATCGGTGGTACAAAATGTTCTCAGAGGGCCGAGAAGATTTGTGCCGGACGCCCGAGCACTTCAACAACAGACGAAAACATTGATGAAGTGAAGAAAATAGTATTGGCCAATCGTCGAATCACCGATAGGGAAGTTACTGAAAACTTAAACATATTGCTTCGCTCGTCCCATTCGATTTTTACCAATGATTTGGACGTGAGACGGGTCGCCGCGAAATGCGTACCAAAATTGCTCAATTTCGACCAAAAACAGCATCGCATTAACATTGCTAGGGAGCTGTTGGAGTCTGTCCATGACTACCCAAATTTGGTCCAAAGGATCATAACTGGTGACGAATCATGGGTTTATGGCTATGACGTGGAAACCAAAGCTCAATCATCCCAATGGAAGCGGCCGTACGAGCCAAGACCGAAAAAATCGCGCCAAGTTCGGTGGAATGTGAAGGTTTTGCTTACAATTTTCATCGATTGCAGGGGCGTGGTGCATCATGAGTTCTTGCAACAGGGTAGAACGGTCAATAAGGAATATTACCTGCAAGTTATGCGCAAGCTGCGCGAAGCAATCCACCAGAAAAGCCCGGATTTGTGGAAGAACAAAAATTGTATTTTGCACCATGATAACAGATCTGGCCTCCTGTGACTTTTTCTTGTTCCCGAAACTGAGAGGACGACGCTACGCTACGATTGTGGAGATAAAGACGCCATCAAAGGAGGAGTTGAACAAGATCACAAAAAATGATTTTTCGAAGTGCTTCGAGGATTGGAAAAAACGTTGGCATAAGTGTATAATATCTGGTAGGGATTACTTTGAAGGGGACAAAATAGATATTCATGAATAAATAAATAATTTTTGAAAAAAAAAAATACAAAATTCGCGATAGGTTTTGAATAGACCTCGTATGCGTCCAAAGTAAAAATCATTTGAAAATAATTTTATTCAACATTTAATTGCATTAGTTCTTATTTATAAATGTTTATGTTTCCAAGAACGAAACTACTGCTAACTTGTTGACTAAACAATCGTGATATTTTCCAGCAATAAAGCATCCGCTGAACGCATTGTCACGATTGAGAATATGTTTGCAATCATTGTGAATCTTTTCTAATGCATCCATTGGAATATGATGAGTTTCAGTGTCTTCAAAGAACATTTCTGGTCGTAGATTTCCAGCTTCAATAATGCGACCATTTTCATCTACAAATTCATGCATTTCCAGAAGGCATCTAAGGCCACATCCGAACTCTGTACGCAATGGCTTAGGAAGACGGCCCCAAGTAAAATGCGTACCTCCAGTATTAACAGCCATTTGGTATAATTCGTCCGATACACAATCATTACCTTTGTGATCCAAAAAACCAGCCTACACAGAAATAATTATCCGTAAAATTTTCTAAGAAATTATTTTCCTCATTTTCCAATTACCGATCCAACTGCAACGATGGCAGCAAAAATAATCAAACTTTTCATTCTGTCTACCGAAATTGTTAATCAATTTGCCTGAGATTCACACGGTTTGACAAATTCTGACAAACTACAATTTTCCTAATTCAATTTGGTACTTTTATAGTAAAATACTAACGATTTTGAGGTCATCTATTTGTAAAAGCTCAGATAACTTATCACGAATCTAATTGCATGCATAAGCAAATCTTGGGAATGTCATTTTTGTTTGTAGTATTTATGATGTTATAAATAATTAAAGTGACATTCGATGAGTAGATTTGCTTACCCATGCAATCAGATTTGTGATAAGCTTAATATTTGTGATAACTTAAAAAAGTACATAAATTGTAAGGTGCAATTGAGAATCTTACTCAACTGACTTGGAAGTAAAGAAAAATTCAATTTCCAAGTCAGTTTGTATTTTTTTTTCTTCACAAAACTTAGACAAACAATTAAATTTGCTTACAGTTTATTATAATTACAGTTAATGATGCACTTTGTTTTCGTTAATAAGATCATCTGATAATAATGTCTTATGATCGGACTGTGATAATATTGATGACTACTCAAACAACTTCGATTAATCGATCTAGTCATCAATATATTATATTTTTATTGATGTAGGAAAATTTTTGAGATCGTAACCTGTGGACACACACACGCATTAACACACACACAGGACAATCCAGCTCTATGCCACGTCAATTTGAGTGATAGATTGAACCGAGCCACCTAGACCTTATGAGCGCATTGAGGGTAGCTTACGCATTCCGTAGGGTGTCAAACGAGGCTGTGGAGTGTGTGTTTTGCGGTCGGAATGATATCGATCCAGATTCTGGTGGGTGAACGATGGAGGCTGTACCGCCAGAAAAGTCGAAAAAATGCAGTGGTGCGATGCAAGGCATACGTGTATACAGAATAAAGAAAATATTCCAAGCGACTGTGCAAAGCCATAGGGATACTGATTTTGGTACCAGATGAACCCATCATCTCATCCCAGTGGGTATCCATAGATGGATCGCCGAAATGGTGAATTTGCTACTATCTGTCCCAATTGTTGACTAGTTTCAGGCCTACCAGTACAACTTTAAATTGGACTATATCCCGTGCCCTTCTTGCCATGGGGTGATAGAAAGCGCCGAACATGTATTATTTTACTGCACTCGAGGTGTGTTCGCAAGTCGAAGACTGCTTGGGAGTATTTAACCCACTAAAATACTATCAAGTTTTCTATTAAAAAATATCCTAAAGAAATTGTTCTAGTTAGCATTGGTTAACTGAGTCAAAAACCTCACTAGAAACCTGCACATTTTTAACAACTCTTTATGATCCAATTATCAGTCATGTGGCATCACACTCAATCGATTTTCCTATTTAATGGACAGTGTCGTATTGGAAGTGAGGTTCTGTGCGTAGAACTTACTTTGAGGTTCTGTGCATAGTCTACCCATCAAAGCGACACAATCTTTCGGAGATTATATAAGGGAATATCATTAGGGACCTCGAGGAGAAAAAATCATCCAAACCGATACAATAAGGACTATAACTCTTTTTTTATTTTGGTCTAAAGTATTATCTATATTCTTAGTTAATTAAAAATTTTAGTTTAAAACTGTTTACAAAAGAAGATGGTAAAGTGAATTTGTTCTTTTAGAAACAGAAATAATCTATCTGATTGCGAAAGTATTTATGATATTAAGAAAAAGGATGGATGCCCTGATTACATACAAATTTTATTTTATTTTTATACATTCAATGTAATCTCTATCAAAAAAGATGCGCATCGAAAGCATTTGTGTTGATAGACTTCAACTAGAATCGCCTTCAAATGTTCGTTACAGTCATTTCAAGTGTTATTTGATCATGGGAAATAAAAAACTCACGAATACTTAAACCAGATGAAAAACTGTGTCCGCAATCACAGAATCCCTTTTTTCATGTGTTTAATATGGGAAACCGAAAACTATTTTGATGAGTCTTTCAAAAACTTTTTTGGTTGTGGAGTTGAAAGTACGTATCCGCAGTTTCATCAGTTTTCGAGTTTGAAGACCTTTCTGAAGCAGGCTCGTCTTCCTATGCTTATCGGACCTTAAAACATTTTGTGTGTCTATAAAAAACTTGTACTCTTGATCAAGAATATTCTCCATAGGCTTGTTGCAAGTTTCCATAAGTTAAACGTATCACAAAAATACCAATTCAGTTATTGCACTCTATATTAGTTACCGGAAGCAGTTGAATTAATGTACAAGCAATGTCGAGGATAGATCCGCAGTGTTGCCAGGTCGCTCTTAGTGAGTGTTGTCTTATTGATTTTCTGCGACATATCGTGGTACTAAAATAATTTCAGAATTCATTCAAAAATTATCAATAAGTTATTGAAAACTCAAAAATATCGTTGCTAGAATAGAACAATCCTATTGAAAATAGGATAAAAAGAGTATAGAAACATTTTCATTTGCTTCTGCAGGATCAAAATATAGTATAATACACTGTTGATGGTGCCTCCGATCCAATGGTTAGAAGAAGGAGATGTACTATTCTCGGTTCATATCATGAAGAAACATAGTGGTGAGATATTTCTGAGCTACAGGGTATTTCTTAAAAGTCATCCGCTTCAGTGTTCATATGCATCCTATTACTTTGACGTCCCAAATGAACGCTGTCATTCTTATATGTCTGTGTACTGTTGTAGCCATCATTTAATCAAGGAAACCCTTTATTGAGTAAGTGCATTTTTGGCTGATTGGCTATGTAAAGAAACAAAATTTGCATCCAAATAAAAACATTGGTCTAACGTGGATTTTGGTCGAGCGGCATTAATGGGTCGTACCATACTACTTTCCAAATGAGGCTGACGCGACAATAACTGTCAATGTCGAAAGGTATCGAGCGATGATAACGGATTTTTTTTGTTCCTCATTTGAACGATATGGACTTTGAATTTTTTTATGGAACTATATTAAATCATTGATCCAAGCTGGATAGCAACATCATTCGAGTTACCGGTGAGATTTAGCCCGATTTAACCGGAACGGTCATATAAAATTCGACATTTCTTGGAAGCTATTTGAACAATGTTGTTATTAAATAATAATGAACCTTAATTTTTTTTAAAGATATCTACATTAATTTACAAAATGAATTTCTTTCTTAATTTAGCCGTTCCGATAGCACATCTGTTAGAGTACTGGACTACCATCCGAGAGGTCTCACTTAGGCATTATCCTACGCTAATTCCTAAAATCCGTTCTAATTTTTTTATTTCGTTATCCGTTTGGTAAGACGGCTTTAGTAACGTGGCGCTTATAATTCAAATTTCAGTACTAATATATTAATATAATTCAATCGTTATCATAACAAATGAACTTTCTTTAAATAGTTTTGAAGATTAAGTGTTTTTAATGGAAACCTTTTTACTTTTTTCCTTTCACGATTCCAATTTACTTAAAGGACATTTTCTTGGGGTCTCTTAAATACTTTCAAAATGGGTTTAAAAAAACCACACTGTAGACTTGGATTAATTGTGATAAAAATTTACCTTTTCAAATTGTGCTCCAGCGTGTCGAGTAATGACATAAAAGTTTTAATGCCATAATCATCGTCACTGTTTATTTTTGATAATAAAAAACAACTCAACGTAAGCAAATCCATAATATTTTTCTAATAACTCTAACTAATTGAGTGAATAACATAATATTTTTCTAATAAACTTTTCTCTAATTGATTGAATCAATTTGTTGAGTGCAGTACTAAAGGCACAAATTCAATGACTTCCGCAATAGTTGGTGATAGTTTGCTATAAAACCAACGACTACCTTTTGAAAAATCATAGTTTGTTGAACAGTTCAACAACAACACTCCAGAAGCTTTTGCTGATATTTCCACAACCGACAGAATAAAATTTTTGATAGATTTTACTGCCATCATTAGCGTTGGATAGGTTATTTTGAAAAAAAAGACCAAAAAAACATTGCATTAATTTTAGTTTGGAATAATTTATTCCTGTTTCATGGAAAAGCAAGAACTTATGCCAAGCAACGGACCGACAGTTTCCACAGACTCTCAAACCCGCGACATGTTCTTCTCAGAAATAGCCGCTATGCGAATTACCTTGGGAGCATATTAAGGACGTTATCAGTTTCCTAAACGGTGCTGGTCTATTTTTAGTAGGCAAGATCACTTAGATTTTCTTAACTTTTGTGAAGTATATTAAGAGGTTTTATCAGATTAAAAATTGGACTTGGGAATAACATTATTGAATTTAGGAGCTTCAATGGGTGGAACCATACTCGAAGAAAAACTTATGGTTTACTCAATACATGTGGAATAGTTAGCAGCACGCCACAGGGTTCTCAAATAGGATACGTTCAATGGTAATTTGTGGGTGAGAGCAGTATTTCCTCTTAGAATTTTGAGCAGTTTTTGGGCCCAGAATTCCGTTGTAGACTGTTTGTTGGAAATTATCCAATGGGATTAAAAAAAAGGCTTCCTATAAGTCCAGTTTGTCTGTATTCTGTCTGTAAATTGAGTCAGATTAGGGATAGCTGTGAACACCGAACCCCGAAGTGATTCTGTAACCAACTGATCGGCACGTTCATTTCTAATTGTTCCTCGATACCCAAAGTAACTCGGCCCTTCGATTATAAAGTACGTTATATCGAATCAGATAGTTTTATTTATTATTGTAGTCATAACTAATAAATTAGTCCAAACATAAAAAAAGGTTAGCAAAGTGTTTTTATTTTGAGAAATTTAAACTGTCAAAAGTTGATGAAAAAATTCACATATTGAATAAGAAAAAAATATCTGCGAGGAAACATTTAAAATTAGATGAAATTTCATATTAAAAAATGCATAATTTTGTCATTTTTTAGCAGGTTACTGTCTGAATTGAGAAATTCAGTGTATTTTTTCAAATTTTATATTAATTTTTATGTTAAAAGATGCACTGAAACCCTCAATTCAGCCAGTAATCTGCTAAAAAATAACTCATACACATATCATCATTAGCTACACGTAGGCAAACATACCGGACCAATGGTGTAAGACCCCAAAGTTTTGGGCAAGGAAACTTCTCAGAATTTGGCTCTGTTCTGCCATTTCTGTGGTGATCAACTTACTATATCTCATATCCTGAACGAATGTTACAAAGCTCTGGTTTATTACAAAGTATATATCTCATATCCTGAACGAATGTTACAAAGCTCTGGAATGTTACAAAGCTCTAAAAAAATTTAACAGTTAGAAATGGTGATAATGCCAAACCATACGCAACATGAAGTCGCCAAATGGCCTCATGATCATGGCTCTATAAAAAGGCCTTGTTTGACGGATACCTTACATAAAATATATTAACGAGTTTATTAAAAAAAATTAATTTGAATTTCTCAAAATAAATTTATTTACATAATTTTTTGCCCCAATTTACCGACTAAATTCCTGACTCTAGAAACAAGAATAATTGAAATTTTCTAACACAATTTAACATTTATCCCCCATCGTCAGGGGCATTTCCTCAAATGGTATCAGTTGTGCTTCACGATTATAATAGAACATTTTATCGGTTATATTGTCAACTGAAGTTAAAGACAGAGAAAATGTAAAAGAATTGCAAATATTCGAAGGAGTCTAATATTTACCCATCCCACTGTGAAAAGGGTCCAAAGAACTAAGAAAATTTTTATTATTAATAAATAGAAAAAAATACATAAATTAAAGACTTTTTTTTGGGGCTTACACAGTTTAGTGGATTAATTCCACTAATATTTTTATATTGGGGGTAAATTCCTACTGCCCCAATCTGATCTAATCTAATCATATATTGTGTAAAACTGTTTTATGTTGTTCATAAATAAATTAGTATAAAATAATAATGTTTATGCGCAAAAAATTTCATCAATTCTACTTTAGATCATAGATGGCGTTATATGGTAAGAAAATTATAAACACGATGGCGTTAAGTTTCTCTGAAATTTTTCGATTTTTTTTTTTGATTGAAATTTTACTCATTGACCATTTATACGATAAAATACAACAAAAAAGAAATATTGTATTTCTAACAAATTTCATATTTTAGTAATTTTTTATTTTGAATTTTGAAGAGTCTCCATTACTGAGAATTTTTTCTTGCCTGTCCCTCTCTTAAGATAAGCCACTGAACTTTGGCTGATCTTAGTTTTTTAATCAATATATCAGTCTATATTTAATCATCTAGAGCATACTGTGTTTTGCTCATAATTTCATTATATATGGAATTATTTTTATAAAAAAGGTTCCATTTAGAAAGACCCTTAAGACGACTATCAGCAAAATGTAAAAATGGGTCTTATATTCGTAGTGTGGATACTCAGGGATATCTTTTTTGTAAAAAGAGCTCTTGAAACCTTTCTTGTATAAGACTTTTGAGAACAATCACTTTGAATTTGTTATGCCCAATAAGCTGCTCTTAGGAGAGTGATGACCCTAACCACACAAGTCTTAAAGTAATCGACTACTGGCATATGCCGCAAATAACTCATATACAAATACGAAATGCAAACGACGGACAATAATGATTGAAAGCAACTTCTCTGATTCAATGTGTCGACAATAATTGAAGTAAGTCTTCAGCTTATAAAAACCCACTTAAATTATAAGTAACTACAGTGACTACTAAGGGAAGCAGAATAATAATTAAAGTGATTGGCAATGCCCCCAAGTAATTACATATACTCTGTAAGTGATAGCACCAATTTAAGGTAACTAAACTCACTATTAGATCGAAGTGATAATATTGGGTATCTGCACAGGCCACAAGATAAATATCCTCACGTAATCGAAGTGATAACGACGATTTTAAGGAACTATACACACTTTGATGAACTGTATTCATTTAAGAAAAATTCTGAGCATACGAACTTCCCACATTCCAGACTGACCACACTAAATTCCTTATTCAAAATAACCTTTTTTTGACAATCATACTCTTGCGGCACTCACTTCACTGTACGAAATTTTGTGGAGCTTCTAGACCTCTGAGTACTTTTTTATTGTATATGTTAGACCTCCATCCATTGTGGAGCTTCTCGACCTCTCTTTTATCTAGACGCTTTCACCGTTCTAGACGCTTTCACCGTTCTTCTAGATGCTTTCAAATATATTGAATAAAAGTTTTTCAAATTAAAACGAGAACATAATTTTTGTCAGATCTTATATTTTTTACCATTTTAAAATCACACACCCCCCCTCCCCCCTCGTAACACTTTTTAAAAATTTTCAAAAATTAAAAAAAAACTCTCAAATCTCTTTCAACAAAAATATGAAAATTTTATTTCCCTTTTTTCCTTATTATTTTAAATAAATTCCTTTTTTTTTGCTTTTTGTTTTTGTTTTTTTGGCATCAAACAAAATTTATTTACCCCAATTTGTAACGCACGTATAATATCGGGCAGCAAAATCACAATCATCATTTTTTTCGACACGTCGACATATGTCATGTTTTAGTGTATAATCTGTAACAGTATCTTCAGTAACTTCTTTGAGAATACTCTGTGTAAGCTCTGTTGTTGGAATGAATCCTTGATCGGTCAACAAATGGATATCTCGGTACAAGCAGTTGAATAGACATTTTGCATTTGCTGTCATTTGACGATAATGTTCACCCAATAAACTGGCACGATCATCTTCAGTTTTGATAAACTCTGTAAAGCATCGATGATCTTCTGCCTACGTAAAAGTCGGGAGGACACATTTTACTAACAGAATTGTTCAACTATTAAAAGGTATTCACAAATATTCCACACTTACAATGGCACCAATTATGAAAATACTCAATACTAAAAGTAACTTCATCTTTTTTTCTTTGTATAAAAATGATCACTGAAAAATTCCTTACTGAACTGTTGATAAACTGTAGCTAAACTAAACAGTAGATCGCTTAGACGAAAGTTTATATTGTTAATTTTTTAAAATTGATAGTATGTGATCGAGGGAAAGGTTGGAAAAGCAATGTGTACTTTTAGCCAATAATGGAGACAACTAGAAGGGGACAGAAATTGGTTTCGATAGGCTGAACGCACTCTCCTACAGTATCGTCTGATCCGTCTAGTAAACTGTTAACTTTGAAATGATAACATTTTGAACTTTACTAAGAATTTGCGGTTATCACAAATTACGTACCAACAAATAATTAAAACCGTCCAATTTAAAAATATTTATTAATTGTTGCTTGGCTATTTTGTCAACAAAATTAATTGTTGAAATTATATTCCCCTTTTCTCCTCCATTATTGAAAAAAATTTACTCTGGTTCAATGGATTTTTCTAAAATTCGGAGATTTTTAATAATTAACGGCATGTTTGGTGATGACAATATGCTTCAGCTTTTAATTTTTTAATTTAACTTTAAGCTTCATTTCGAATGCCATCGAGTTGTTGATCCCCTCTCTTGAGAGGAAAGAGCATTGGAAAGTATTTTTAGATCGTGTGTGGCATCCTAGACTCCTCTGGAAATGGAAGAGCTTTCTTCCTTAATTCATATCTCTCCCAACGTTATTTCCAAATTGTTGCAATTTACTGAATCCTCGGAAATATATCCTATTCTAGCCGGAGTCCCACAAGGCAGTATTCTTGGTCCCATCTTATATAATATTTATACCCATGACATCCCATCTGATCTAAATATTATCATTGCTACTTATCCATATGATACGATCATAGTTGCTACCCATACAAATCCTGACAAAGCTTCCAACAATTTACAATCCCCCATATCCACAACCTTCAATCCTGGTTTAAGAGATGAAGAGTGATGTTAAGAGTGGGGAAAATCTACCCCTTCATACCGTAATAGCAACATGATTCCACAAAATGATAAAGTGTGTTATTTAGGATTTTACCTGGAGAAGAGATTAACATGGAATACTCATGCTAGACTAAAAAAACTTGAAGCCACTTGACGTTACCTTAAACTTCTTAGACTACTGGACAAACGCTCGAAACTAACAATCAAAAGTAAACTTTTAATAAAACCTATTTGGACATATGGAATAATTGAACTTTGGGGTTTAACGAAATGTTCCAATTCCTATCGCGTCCAGGCCTTACAATCCAAATCCTCAGTGAAATTGTTGATAACCTCTTTTATTTTCGAAGTAACGTAATAAATCGGGATCTAAATAAGTTCCCATTGTTCAGGACCTGTGCATTTCCCGCTATCCAAACTGTCACTTCCGTTTATCCTATCATCATAATCTATTTGTGAGATAAGTGTCCTGTACTCCCCTCCCCGTAAACACTTATCGAAGACTTAAGAGACAATGGCCTAGAGATTTTCTAGAGGAATCTAACCCATACCAGTCGGTCATTTCGAAGCACATATTTTCCACTGCAAACACTGGGAAAACCCATTTTAATTATATAAAAAATGAACTAATTATGAAAAATAGTAAAAGCTCAAAGCAGGACTGAACACGAGATTTCCTTGTTAAATCGATAAATCGTGGTTAAACTTCTTGCAATTATTAACAGCAGAGCATATTCGTTTCGACGGCTGATGCAGACCATAGTTAGAGGAAGAGACCCTGATATACAGCATAGGAAAGCGTCTCATGCCATAGAGCCCTACAGTCAATATTTATGCTTAACAGTTGGTGAATAAAAATTACGTCAGCAGCCTTACGTCATTTTTCTAGTGAAGGCATCTGCAGCAATTTCAGTTGGTCAACATAATGTAGAAGTTTAAAGGGATCAAATTCACGAAAAATCTCTCAACCCTTAAATCTTTAAAAATTCCATTCAACCGACTCGATACGCCTAGCATGGTGACCAAACCACACAAGCATATATTCGAGTAAAGGTCTTACCAAGGAATAGTATACAGTAAGTCAGAGCATGTATACTAGGCTACTTTTTAGACTGATAGGCTTAGATAACTATCTTGTGGTATAACAGATATTGCCATAGCACCTTTAGAGAGGAAGTTTTTAGAAAGTTATCTGATTACAACTTTTGGTAAAGTAGGACTTGAACCAATCAAGTGAAAATAAAATCAGTCTGCTTATTAATTTGGAAATTATTTAATAGGTGAAATCTATCATATTTGGTCTCGTTGTCCTATAAGGCATGAAGGGTTGGCTCAGGAAGATAAGGATCTAAAATTGTTCCATGAGTTGGGAATAGATGACCGTCTCAAATTAGATTAAATAGCAAGAGAGCTCTTCACTGTAGGTCTATAATTATAAATTTCATTTTTGAAACTATTTTTGTGAACAGAACTCTTCCAGGATGAAGAGAATTTACATGTTCGAATGGACTTGTTAAAGACTATTTCCAAAGGGATAAGAAATACTTCTGGCATATCTGGGCAGTTATTCATACTACAATCGTCTGAACCTAATTTTATTTTTTTGAGATTATCAAATTCAGTGTGCTTGTTCAGAATTTTACTTGACAACTGGTATCCCTGATAAGCAGTCCGAAGACGGTTTCGGTATCAACAGCCATCACATTTAAGCCAAAGGCACCTCACTCTAGTCGGGCTCACTGTAACCAACAACCGGGTTCACTATAACCAACCACCGGGCTCACTGTAACCAACCGTGTGGCACGCGACCCCCACAGTAATACTTTTTGTTTCAACAGTAAGGAATCTTATAAATTCCAGGCACTGCTGGACTAGCTCAGGTCCGCGGATTCGCTAAGCCAAATGTACTTGTCGTAAATTGATATTTCTCTCAGAAGTGCCTCCTTACGCGCCTTTAGGAGATGATCAGAAGAATGTAAAAAATATCATTTTTTCCAACAACAAAAAATTGATCCTTTTTTTATGGCTTTCTTTTTAATAAAATACTATTTATGGGATGATCAGCAGAATGTAAAACGGATACTATTATCCTAAGGGCGGGTGTTCAGAATTTTTTTTCGGTCAAAGATTTTAGAGAACAATTATCATATTTATTAAAGGGGACTTTTCATCCTAACTGGGGACAGTGAGCAGAGTAAAAAACAAGCTATATTATCGTTAGTATAGGTCTTCAAGGCTTTCCTTTAGTAAATGCCGGTGCAAGTAATAAGGAGACTTCCGAAAATAAAACTACTGCGAAAATACATTCTTTTTTTAAATTTCACCAAACTAACTCATCCTCCTTGCATATCTCAAAAATATTTCAATTTTTCGAAGTCGAAACATTTTTTTAAGATGACTTTTCTCTATTATTTTGTAATAAGTGTATTGATAGGAAAATATCTCCAAAAAAAAATTACTTCAATAAGTGTAATGATAGGAAAATATCTCCAAAAAAAAAATTACACCAATAAACTGATAAGAAAAACTTCATTTATTTTCCAATCCTGTCAATAAATTATGAAGATATTTATTTAAATTCCTCATAAAGCAAATGAAGTAATGGAATCCTGTTTCGCACTCATCGTACCCGGTAGGGATTACTTCACAGACTTTATGGGATGCTTCATACGCTTTTAATGGTAACAAGGTTGGATCAATTACATTATTGTCACTGAAGAACATTTCAAAGCCTATTTTATGAAATGGAATGATTTTTCCATCCTCAATTAATCCAACCTCCTTCACGTTACAATTAATACCACAAATCAGCCTTCTACGCTGGACCTCGTTCTCTGGTAGACGGAGTACTTCATCTTTACTATTTATTAATTGATATACTTGGTGAAGCATTTCCTCATCTATACAGTCTCGTGATGGTACATCATATATCCCAGCCTTTTTGGGACATAATTTAAAAAACAAACAAAAAATTATGTAGTCTAAAGTTACTACTAAAAAAAAACTAGAAAATTAGGCACATTTTTATAAAACAAAAACCGCCAAATAATTGTTTTTGAAAGGACATTTTTTTTATCGCTCATTAATTATTGAATGTTATAAACTCACTCACATACACCTTAAAAAACTACTCCTTAAAAATTCATTTTTCAAACATATTAGAACTATTTTACTTTTACTAAAATCTTTACCGAAATAACACTGATGAGTACTGCGAAAAATATGAATGCAACTTTCATCCTTGGGGAGTGTGGGTGGTACTGACCGATGCTTCTCTTGGCCGATACTTAAATCCAAACTGGTGAGAAGCTCGAATCAAAATCCGATTAATTGCGAGTTTATTTTTTATTTGTTTTGAGTAATAGAAGGCAAAATATTTCGAGCATATTTGATAGAACCGATAACGAGCTAATCTTCTGCACTAGAAAATGTTAAATAAAAAAAAATGTCATTTTGATAAGAATGTTCATTGGAAGTTTAAGGGTGTTCATAAAAAGGGGGGGGGGGCGATTTTTACTTTATACTGGGGATCTTAGCAATTTCTAAGCCAGACGTTGCTAACTTTTAAATATTGCGTCTTACTTTTTGGCGATCCAATTTATCCCCCGGTGCATGCTAAAAATTCGAAGGTATTCATATTTTTCTTTAGGATACCACTGTATTGGTTTAATTTGATAATTAAAATTGCCAGCTAATTAAAATGGTAATTTTTATAGAATCACCAGTAATTTTTGTCAACAGTAATTTTTATTTATAAAGTAGAAGACTTGCCGGACTGAGTTGTAGCGAATAGAAAAAAAATTAATATCAGTAATCAACCTAAAAATTGCATGTACTTATTTTTTATTAATTGGGAGGGGGGTAAAGGAGGGAGGGTTGTTTAGTATATAGGTACCATATTTTTTTAAATGATTGATTTTCTCTGCAGTTACTATCAGTTTTCTAAAAAAAAAACTGATCCAATTTTGGTCAGGAGGCTGTAAAATAGGAGACTTTCCATGATGTTTATTGTTTTAAAAAAAATATAAAATTAAAAGGAAATAGTTTAAATTATTCTTTAGATAAAGTAAATTTCAAAATATTAAAAAAAATTTTAACAATATACTAAATGACCAAATTTTTTTTAGTACAAAAATTCACACTCAAAAATCATATAAAAAAAATATTGATAATAGAAAACTTATTCTTTTGATACGAAAAATTTAAAGGAAATTATATAATTTGTCTAAAAAGCATTTGTAATAATAAAAATCAGTTTTACAGTCATCTTTACCTGGTGGAGCAGTTGCGCATGTTTTATGCTCGTTATCGTACAATTCCAATGAAAGATAATGAGCGCTCCAGGCTTATCATAGTACATATCCCCTGCCTTATCCTACGAAATGGAACTATTTATCCATTTTCCATTAATTCAACTTGTATCAGTTAACATTTGGTAGTACATTGCAAACTTTTTGTATATTCGTCAATTTCTTTTAAGGTGGATACATTCCATCACCCCAAGTAAATCGGAAGTTGCCCATAGAAGAAAATCACTCTCCTATCAATTACACATCAATTATCAGTCAACATTAGTTTAAATATTTTATCTGATCTCACAAAAATTAGTTACTCTAGTAAAACTCTAAATTCTTTTTGGACTAACAACATAGAAACCAATTTGGACTAACAACATAGAAACCAAAAAATTTATAATTGAAAGTGTTCTTTAAAATTTTGTCCCAATTTTGTTTAGATAATATTAAGGAATTTTTGCAAATAAACATTTTGAAATATGAACTGAAAAAAACCAAGTAGAAATTCGCCAAAACAGGTAAAAATTGACCAAGTCAAGTGAACACTTTTCACACGAAATTTAATTATTAAAATGAAAATACTACCTAAGTAAAAGGTGGAAAATTCGAAATGATAATACACTATAGAAAATTTAATTGAAAAAAATATTAAAATTTATAAGAAAATCCGAAATTTCCTTATAGACAGAAAAAAAAATTTGCTAAAAATTGGCTCCGTACAAGAAATTTGCGGATACAAAAAATTAATAAAAGCAATTTTATAGCAAAAGCATTTTAGCAGTCACAAAATTATACTGTAGATATTACTCCTAGGTCTTGAATATCCTTCACAGAATGGTCCAATTGTGAAACGGCAAATTTTTGTTATTTGTAAATAACAATTTTTTATTATTAGTGCCGCGAAGAAATTTTGATTTTCATCGTAAGAACGTTGTGTGGTCAAAGGTGAAAGAAATCCAAACTGATAGATTATGCTGAGTTGAATGTGATTTTTAATTAGTTTCTCTTTTAATTAAATTATTTTATAGTAAAAAAAAATTAAAATATCAAATTACTCAGTTAATAGAAACAAAATAATCAAAACTTAAGCTTATATAAAAAAGAAAAGGTCAACATTGATAAAAAGACGCTTATTTAGAGTTCAAGGAAATTTTGGGGGCGATGAGATTTAGTACAATGTATTACGTTGTTACAAACATAAAAGTGGGGGAGGGGGGGAATCACCTATTTTATGGAAAATCTTGACGATAAGAATTGGAACGTTTCGTTGAACCCTATAATATTGTGGAATTATGTTAGTATATAGCTATAAAGGGGTCGGTTTTCCACACTCTCCACATCACTCTCCATCTCTTAAACCAAGATTGAAGGTTGTGGATATGGGATTGTAAATTATTGGAAGCTATGTCAGGATTTGAATGGGTAGCAAGTATGGCCGTATCGTCTGCATAAGTAGCAATGATAATATTAGGATCATATGGAATATTATGTGTATATTATATAAAATGGGACCAAGGATAGTGCCTTGTGGGACTCCGGCTAGAATAGGATGTATTTCTGAGGATACTGAGTTAATTGCAAATTGGAAATGACGTTGGGAGAGATATGAATTTATAATAAGCTAGTATGCTGATGGAAGAAAGCTCTTGAGTTTCCAGAGGAGTCCAGGATGTCACACACGACCAAACCCCCCTCCCACTCCTTTAACTATACATACACATTCTGTTAAACAAGCTCTTTCGCTAGATGATTACCTTTGTTCGGCTGCTGTTTATTCTAGATTGTAGTACAGTAGTGGCCAGACGGAGACATCATTGAATATAAAACGCTTTATGACGGGGGGATGTTATATTAGCCACTATCACATTTTTCCAGAAGGGCACGTGCTGGTATTTCTAGGTCATGTTCCAGCTTAGTAGTGTTCGTGTTTGCGCACAATTGGCTGTTTTTATTTCATTGCTATTTCATTTGTATTAATTTTATTCTTATGTGTTTGTTTATTATTATTATTATTATTCCTTTTAGTTCTTGTTTGTTTTGCCTTCTCTCTTTGTAATGAATCAATTTGCTGCATGCGTTCAAACTTCTCAATCCAAACCAGCCGTGTTGGCACTTAGTGAAATCCAGATAGGCAAGAATTCTGACCCTTGAGATTTGACCTTACCTGGATATAGCCTAGTTCCACAATTCTGTCCTCATTGAGGCCTCGCTATTTACATCTCCAATAATTGAGCCTACCAAATTTTAACAAAATATAATATTTGTTCCAATCCAGAATTTAATTTCATATCTGTGGGCAATCCATTCAATATTGCTTTATGTGTTGAAACCCCAGTCTGGACAGTAGATTTACTAAAAATGAGTTTGATGTGCTATCCTAGTCTATAGCAAGAAATGCATCCCCTTTTTCTCGCACTAAATCGATTTGCACCCGAGGGAATGTATACTAAGATCTTTGCTGACATAGACTCCGGTAAATATACCATCAATGTACGTAAGATCACTATGTTATATCAACTAATTTTTCGTACAAAAACCGCCCAGTTGAATACGAAGCTCCTAAAAGGACAGTTTCGTAGTACGAGAACGCAAACTGGGCCGATTTGAACATCTTCTTTGGGAGTTTCAACTGGTCACTATGTTTCCTCAATAGTGATGCAGATACAGCCGCTGATATGCTCATCAACATTATTTTACTCGATTTGAAACACTTTTTACCACATAGAATGAAGAGTATCAGGCTAAATGGAAAAGCGTAGTTTGACGCGAACTGCAAAAAGCCTATTTAAGCTTCCGGTCTTATAGGACCAACCCTTCTGAAGTAAACCGAAGGAAGTTTAAACAAGTCAGAAATTAGACAAAAAATACTACAGTGCCTCAGGGGTAGAAAAAATCATTGTTAATTTGCCAAAAAATCAAAAAATCCGCCTACTCATCCATACCAACGCTTTTTTATAATGAAACTCCAGTTGTCAGCTGGAAAAAAGGCCAATTTATTCGCGGATCACTTTTTCCTCTCTTCCAGGTTGTTCCTTATCACAACCTGTGTTGGAGCGCGTTGAATTTTCTATAGAGAAAATTCATTTTCACTATTACTTTTAAAAAAGACTTTATAGATGTCGATACACACAAATCCGCTGGTCCAGATAATATATCCCCCATAGTTCTAAAGAGGTGTTCTTCCACATTGGCAAAACTACTACGTAAGCTTTTTCACCTATCATTTTCTTCTGCAATTTGCCCGCAAAGATGGAAAACAGCATTCGTTCGACCAATTCCCAAAATGGCGAGAACTCTTCCTGCTCCAATTACCGACCCCTTGTACTAACATCCCTTCTTTCTAAGGTCCTGAAAATACTAATAATCTATCAGCTAAAGAAATATATTGATTCAAGGAAATTCCTTAGTAACCGGCAATATGATTTCCATGGCAATAGATCCACTGGTGATTTGATGGCATATCTAGCCGAAAAATGGAAGCACACTCTCCATTTCTCTGGCGAGTGTAGGATTATGGCACTTGATATTTCAAAGGCATTTAAAAGATTATGGCATCAGGCTCTTTTGTCGGAAGTGTGTGCATATGGTATCGACGATTGGCTCCTCAAATGGACTGGAAGTTACCTTCCGAACTCTTCAATGCAAGTTGTTTTGGATGGCTTCAACCAAATAAATGCTGGTATTCCCTAGGGTTCGGTTCTATCTCCGATCCTTTTTCTAATTTAAGAGATCATAAATGATCACTTATATGTTACTTCTAATCTAATCCACTATTTCGCTGATGACAGTGCTCTCAGTTTTTCATACTCGTTTCCTGTTTCACGTCATTGCTCGTTTCCTAATTCAATGGCATATGCCTAACTGAAGCCGAAAAACTTGCCATTCTTGGCATGTGGATTCATAACAACCTCCGTTATAAAGACCTCATATTTAATATTACCAAAAACGCTACAAAATATTTAGGTTTCCTTTAGCGATGCAAACAAATTTTCCCTCTATGTGATCTAGCCAATATATACAAGGCATATATTCGCCCCAAGCTGGAATATATTTCCCATGTGGGGGTAGGCGCTTCTAAAAAGTCATTGCACCTACTAAATGGGATTAAAAATCAAGCGATAAAATTAATAGAACACTCACTGGAATACTGACGTAATGTCTTCTATCTCCTATCTTTTATTATTTTATCGTAATTTCCATAAACAGTGTTGCAGTGAATTGGTTAGTCGCATTAATTACCCCCCTCCCCCCCAACTATGCAATTTTTTTTATTGTAAGGTCCCTGAGACAAGAGCCAGAGGCAATTCTGTAGCGCCACGACCAAGACTGAAATTTGGCGTCATCATGTTACGTATAGGTTGGCATTGCCACCTTTCTTAATGAAACTGGTCGATGGTTATTTGGAGGGAAAAGTTAGATATTGTTAAATTTTGTGGAGCAAATTTAAATGATTAAGAAGATCAAAAGGCTTCTCCATCATGTCATTCCTCATGTGACGTTCAAATAACCATTCCCCATATTTGATTTTGATTAAGAAAGTCCAGGAGTTCCGATTTGAAAAGAAATTCTGAGTTAAGTGGCAATCATTTCATGGGGAATGGTGAGTTGACCGCCACAGGAATGGTATAATAGAGAAGGGTATGCCCAATCCGAATTCTAAGAAGTTTCCTTGCCCAGAATTTCGGAATGTTTATTGAGTAGACTGGTTATGCGGTG
The DNA here is from genome assembly GCA_958298945.1 of Atherix ibis. Taxonomy (NCBI): domain Eukaryota; kingdom Metazoa; phylum Arthropoda; class Insecta; order Diptera; family Athericidae; genus Atherix; species Atherix ibis. The sequence continues at coordinate 52,984,133 of OY282609.1, forward strand.
TTAGGCCAACTTATCTGAAGACCAACTTCTTTGGCCGCTTCTTCTGCTTATATGTGCGTTCGCTTTACTTCTGCCATTGATCTCCCCATTCTTCGGCAGGTGTTGAAGAGGGCCATTTAATCGTTCTATACTTTATGGTATATGAAAACGAAATAATCCTTTTTTTTAAAACATAAAAATAAATGGCAAAATCTCCAATATTTACGAAAATAATTTTCTTTTGTTTATTATTTCCTATTGAGACCGATTAATTTACAAATAATATAAAAATGCCATTATACGGAACTAATTAAATGCAACTGAAGATAATGTCTTGCATTCATCCAAGATATAGTCATTCACTTTTTAAGAGACAACCAACAAGAAGATGAATAGCCCCCCATTAGAGAAACAGCTGATCCTAGTATCGTTAAGATTAGAAAAGACGATGGCAATTGAACATTTATAATTCCAAGCAATCATTGTGCCAAAAAATGTTCTTCTCTGTTCTTGTTTATGCAATTTCTTGTTCTTGGAAAGATTTTTGTGACAAAAGTTTGTATATTTTTGTTGATCACAGATTAAGGGTTAATGGACTCTGATTCAAAATATTGCCAAAAACAACTGCCTAATACATAAAGAGTCCGTAAAATTTATGGAAGTTTACCGGCTTACAAATACTTGTAGTTAACGAGATGTTACACATTATTCCATCCATATAAAATGAGGACTAGATCAGCTATTGTATAAGGATAGTGTGTTTACCATTTTGTGGAAAGGAGAAGTCAATGTTAAGTATGCGGAATGATGACAACTCCTCCCAGGAAAGACTAGGGGAGAAAAGAATATCTATTAGATAAGATGACGTTGATACCGGTTGGGGGAATTCGAGTAAAATAGGGGCCGGAGGTACAAGTACCATCCAAGCGAATTTATCTCATTCAAATTGAATTGAGTTGCCCCCGTCGAAACAAATGAATTTCGAAATGTACAAAATTTCAACATATGATCCTCACCTACATCTGCTCCCCTTTTTCATTTCTATAAACTTATGATTTTTGAAAATTTCAATTCCATTCCCTTCCTTTTCATATTCATAAGGTCATACTCAATAAAATTCCAAATGAGAATGCATTAATTACACAAAACTACGAAGAGTCCAAATAACATTTGTAAATTTTACGGAAGACAGACATAATTATCTCGGAAAATATAATATTAAAAATATAATTTGTTTAGATATAAATTCAAATATTTGAGAATCAAGAAAAAACATTTTTCGCTGGTAGTAAGTAATAAATGCAAAACTGCAGCTGATATTTCGATAGTTTTGCACAAATTATTTACAGACAACAGTGGCAACAGTCAAAATAAATAAATCCCAACGTAAACACATGGAAGAAAGGTTGATGCGCTATTCGAATTATTTATCTACCGATGGAATTGGATCTATTTTCTATTTTCCTAAATATGCTATAAATAATTTTCGAAATGAATTTAGACCCATGCGGATATATGTACAGACTACATACTACATACATGGCTGAGTGTTATTTGAAAACAAATAATAATAATGAATTAGGCTTAAAGTGGTTAATAGATGATGTCTTCGCAGAGAAGATGAGATTTTTTAAAAACTAGAGTTGGAGGAATTTTCTTTTATTTAAATTGTTTTTCTTATGGACATTTTTTCTTATACAAAAAAAAATATTATATAATATTTCTTGTTGTAAAGATTTGAAAACTGTGGGGTTTTTTGTCAAGAAGTTTTACAAAATAAAAGAAACAACCAAAAATCCACATTTCTCATAAGAGAGTGGGTCTTACCTATTTTGTAACAGAGAAATTTATTTGCTCTATAGACAGACACAAAGCAGGGTCGGTTTCGATAAGAGCTCACCTCTGAGCAGAGTAGAATAGCTGGAGTGAGATATTTTTGGCACAATTTTACTGATATTTAAGTTCTTAGCACAGGCCATTTGACGAGCACTAAAGATGTGCCACTAGCTGGTTTTGAACTCAAGACCCCTACCTACTAGATGCATACGTCCCAGTTCCGGTACGATTGACATAGTCACTAAAATAGATGTCCGAGTTCTTAACAATAAGATTACTCAAAATATTTTGGAATAAAGATAACTAAACGTTTCGGTTTCTTTCATAGTACAAAATTGCATAATTTCCAATAACAACTCCTGTCCGCAAAGATTTGGCCATTCTGCTTTTCAATATCAAAATTGACAAAAATTCTTTTGACGAAAATTAAAAACCTTCCACTTGTTTAAAACAATAAATTCATTCTCTTTTTTCCAGACAGATTTATTATGTGTATTTAACGTGCCATACCAAAATGTTAGATACTTATAACAGGAGTCGCCTACGACAATAGAAACTGAGTTACGCCCAATCAGCGTAATACCATAAATGATAGTTAATAGTCAGTAATCAGTTACAAGCAATTTTTGTTTTAAGAGTACTTCGGTTTGTACTCCGCTCATTGAGCTACGATAAGGAATTTTGTGTATTACTAGGCACCGCTAAGCCAGCTCAGGTATGCGTGTTCGCAAGACCCGAAAGTACAATCGGAATCGACATTGGTCTTTCAGCCAGTTGTTATAACCTTGCTCTTCACTCGCATACACATTCACTATCCATTCATTAATCGTAATCTTCTTTCGAACAGTGCCAGGGCAAATTCAGCCAGACATTCCCTCCTCTCAGGTGTACTAAGTGCACCACTCAAATCCACTCGATCTTCATTCACTCTAATGCTACGAGTACATTCAAATCCCGGAGATCCTCATATAAATCACACTCCACGAGGAGGTCATATGCACTCTCTTGTGGTGCACCGCACACACACTCAATCCTCTCTTATGCAGGAACTCATTTATTCTGCCATGCCCGGTTATCAAATAACCTAGGAACAGGCCAAATTAAAACTTGTTTGCCGACGCAAACCTGACACATGACATGATCCTCTGGATCCAGCTCCCATTCTCACTCTCATCTCAACGCTGCTGTTAAATATCATACATTTTATTCAGGACTAAAATCTAACCGTTAACGGTCTCCAAGCTCCTGAATTTCTTCGTTTAGAACAGGGCGGCCATCCACTAATACAATGCCACACCGCATCCGATAGAGAATACTTCTATGGAGCACCTCGTGATCTCATACATGCAACAAACAAGCCCTTATATAACATTCTCAATGCCCTCTTCCGCATACCACATTTATTCTTTAATACCCTCCTCAGACCTTTTTTCCAAACAATAGAAAAATGTGTCATTTAAACAACCTTGCCCCCCCTCCCCAACCACCCCTTTTAGGTGGGATGTAAGGCATATACCAGCCTGTTATTCAAATGATAGGCTTCTGTCTAGCAGGATGTAATAGTAGATTCATAATGACCTTCTATAGGGAGCGTGGGTTATAGAAAAAAAAAAGTGGGTGTGCGGTACCTGCTTTAAATGCATACCTCGTGGTCAGGGACTCTTGATTCTTCGGAAAGGGTTTTGACGACTGGTGATTGAACTTGAGGGAGTTATGGGCTTTATCAAGTCAATTAGCTGGGGTTGCAGCCTAAGGTGACGAGCCATTGGAAATAAATCGAACTCCACCCAACATTCGCCATCGATTCCCTTGCTTCGTAAGTATTTCGACTCTACGACCAATTAGTCAAAAGAGTGGAGAGTATGACCATTACGCAAAATAGAAGATCTTTCCAAACTAGATAGTCTGTAGCAATAAAAAAAAATGTACAAATTTCCGAAAAGGTTTCAAAGATGATCTTAAAAAATAATATTCTCTTGTCTCTCTCAATTCGGTCAAAAATTCAAATTTACTTCGAAACTATTAGAATAACATTTCCTAGTAAATTGAAAATAAAAATAAAACCAACACCTTCTGAAGGCTATCATCTTGAATAAGGTAGAATTTTTTTGGTTAAATTCTTTTTCAAAATAAACAAACACTTCAAAACCTCTCCCCTCCTCCACACATATTAAAAATGAACTTTGGATGAATAGTCCAAAAATTGGTTAAAGCAAAACCATCAAAATCTTTCTGTGTAGATGCTTATATAATTTGGCACAAATGGAGGGAAAAATAAAGAAATAGTCTTTCTGCCAACGCAGAATTAAATATGATTTGAATATTGTCTGCGGCGACGACAACAAATCTTATGATCACTTCCCGTTGCAAATTCTTAATGAGGGACAACCATACAAGATGATATGTTGTTGGTATCCATTTGAACATAACGATTGTGGAATTTTGTGGAAGATGCCAATAAAACAACAAGAAGTTTTGTGCAGTCGTCTGCAAATTGTACAGTCAAAACTATTCAGGGTATATTTGGATTTGGTGATGATGAAAACGATGTAATCGAGAGGTAAGGGGTGATTGCGAAAACGACGACGATCAAGAGACCGACAATTTCCCAAAAGCCAATGGCCACTACTCGAATAGTGATGATATTTATAGGTCGTCGCATATTTTGATTTGGACAGACACGCCGACGATTCCGGACAACTTGTCTTCGGATAAATTGCGAAATTAGACTTTTGAGAAATATTATAATCGACGTATTAGTTATTATTATTATTATTATTATTGGACCACGACGAGTGGCTTTAGTTGTTAGTTATAATTTTTAGCTTTTATTGGAAATTTAATTTCAGCTTCTTAAGATTTTTGCAGTTGTTTTGATTGAGTTAGTCAAACCAGCAATATGGAAATCAGTGACTGCGTATTACAGTGCATATAAGAGTTTAAGAGTTAAATAATAGTAATTGGGGGAGGGAGGGGGGTGGTAGGAGTGGAAAATATGATTTGCCCATCTGTTCTTTATGAATCTAAGCCCTGTCCATACTGTCTGTAAAAATTCATGTAAAGTTCACTTAACGACAAAACGCAATTTATGGAAGCGCAAATAATTTTGGCCAAACATTTTCGAGGGATGCCAATTACTGGGAATTTCGCTATTTCACGTGTTGCTCGTCGTGTTGATTGGTATTGAAACTAAATCAGACAAGGTATGTCCCCGTGATAAATTCTGTTTACTCTGGGTGGGAATACATTGATATAAGAAGAGACAGAAAATCGGGGGTGGAAGAAAAATGAATTCTATATTAAACGAAGATACGAGGATGGAGATTGAATTCGTACAAAATTATTTTCCATACTTGACTAGACGATGACTAGCGGTGACTATCACTTTTACATTCGATCCGAACGTTTTGCGATAGACTCACCGGTAAGATTGGCCCCACTTGCATAAGCGGATCCGTCCAATTTTGTTACATGTTGCCGAGTATATTTATCCGTAAATAATTGGATTTAATAAAGCATTCGATGAATTCAGATCGTTTTCTTGTTCACAATTTTGGATAACAGAGAAACCTAAGCGATTTGATGGAATTCAAAATATTCACGAACAAATCGAACATAGCAGATCGCTCAAAAGATTTATTGTAGGCGATAGATTGTTGGGATTGCATAATTTTGACAATAATATTTGGTGAGCTTATATTATATTGGCGGAACTTTTAGTGGATATAGGGTTATCCAATTTGATGAAATTTTGATGTCAATATAATGGTTGGTTCTGCCATAATATAGAACCCGATCCTGTTGAGGTAATTTTTGAGGACTTTATAGCACATTTCCGATTGTAATTTGGCAATTCCTTGAAGAATGTTGATTTTTAAATATTTATATTGAAATTTTGATGTAATTGTAATGTTTTATTCTGCCATAACGGTATGAAATGACATTACCAAATATCAAAATTACACATATAATGCTCAAAATTGATTGTATTCAAAGAGTGACACCTTCAAACCCCACCAGACATGTAACTTTTCACCAATAGAATGGCTTTTCTACTGTCACTTGTGGATTAAAGGAGCCCCCTATATTATAATTTCTCTTATTTCCATATCCACCGCATTAGAAATGAGTCTGATTTTATTTTTAAAAAAAATCAGCATCCAAATTCGGTTGTTCCAGCACCAAATCTGCATATTCAATGGTCGACAGACTTCAATTCTTTTCAATGGTTGCCGGAAGACAAACCCAAATGCTGGATAATCGATAAATTTGGGATTTTGGCCATATTTTCACATGTTTAGAATAGGTTAATTTAGAGTGGCTGTCTGCTCTTTCAGTCAGACACACTTAGCCAAGAGTTAAGTTCGTTGTAATACTACGGCTTATGTCACCCTGGGAACTAATTGGAAGCGAGTGCAAACATTTTAGCTTTTGTGATATTCATACACGTAATATCACTCAAATCATCCAATAAAGTCACCTTGAGTTCTCTTTCTGATGGATGTGATGGTTGGGCATTAAAAGAAAAGGTGAGATAGTGTTTCCTCGTTCCCCTTGCCATTACAGCTAGGCCAGAAGTCATTTTCGTGGGTACCTAATGGTCTAGCGCATCTCTCTAATATGCAATAACCTGTAATGATCCCCCTCAACATACTTATGTGAACCCTTTTTATCATTAGTAGGCTTTCTGTTCGTCTCTGATCCAGTTTAGGCTAGATCATTCTAGAGATGTGACACGAATCAAGAGAGCTCAGAGAAATGAGGTGTGAAATCATCTTCAAAAGCATGTATGCCTCCTCTATAAGAGTGAGAGTATTTTGTCCGCTTTACAGTTTCCTAGAATTTTATTGTGTTATGAAGCCCAGCTTTGCAATCCTCGATCTTATAATGGGGTGAGACGCTGCCCGTCCTATCGGTAAAAATTATAAAATCAATTCTTCGACAGCCAAGCTTCGACCTCACGAAAAGGCAGAATTTCTACTTGAAATACATTACACTGGTCTGAAAGTCATAGGGACTAGTGTATATTCAAAGATGCACAGAAGACTCCTGCTCCTTTAATATCCCCCATCCTTGACCCGCCTGTATATATTTCTAGTTAAAAAGCTTTGAAAACAGTGGGGTTTTTTGTCAACAAGTTTTACAAAATTAAAGAAACACCGAAAAATCTAGGTTTCCAATAAGGAAGTGGATCTTACCTATTTTGTAACAGAGAAATTTAGTTGCAGTGTAGACAGAAAAATACGTGGACAAAAATATTTTTGGTATACTCGTAATTTTACTGAAATGTAAGTTCTTAGCAGAGGCCATTTGACGACCACTAAAGATGTGCCACTAGCTGGATTTTAACTGAAGACCGCTGCTTTCTAGATGGCAGCAGGAAGTCTTCTGCTCCATTAATATCCCCCATCCTTGATCCGTCTGTGTATATTTCTACATCCGATTACTTCTGGACCGTCACGTGTTTCCACTCAGTTCTACTGGAACCTTATACCTAAAAATGAAAGCCCAGACCAGCTATCTCAAAGTCCGTTATTTTAAGAATGTACTTTAATGTCCTTAAAGATCTTTAGATGCCCAAAACTATGTTCGGTCCACTACCTCGCTTACGTCAGACGCAGAGCAAACCTAGTGGCCAGTTCTTTAACAAAGATGTCTAAGGGTAGACAAGATGTCTAAGGTTCTAAGCGCACCCATAGTGCATATGCACGCTAGGCTCTACTATTTTTTCAGAAAGTTTAGGTAGGTGCTTTTATCCAGTGCGTTCAACCAGACAAAAACACCGGTTCTAACAACTCCATAGTAATTTTCTTTCAATCTTCTCTAATTATATTTTTTCAGAATTTTTAAATATTTTTTTTTTCATAAATAAACCATCGAAAAGAACGTAGGCTATCGATTTGGTGGTTCAGAAAGTATAAAAAACGGGGCTGTACTTTCCGAACTACCAAATTAATAGCTCCTGTTCTTTTCCATAGTTTATTTATAAAAAAAAAATATTTAAAAATTCTGGAAAAAATAATAAATTAGAGAAGATCCCTTCTTTTGCGATCATGCTATTTACAAGAAAATTAATTTATTTTGAAATCTTGTAAAAATTTGAGAAGAGAGAGTTTTTTGGACCCTAGAAATTTCTTCTTTAGAATTTTTCCAAATTTGTTGAGAAAGTTTCATTTATATTAAAGTCAATTACACACAAATCTACAATTGGTTATGTTTTTTTTAACAAGAAGTAAGAGAAAAAAACCTCTCCAAGACAATACCAAAATAATGACACTCATTAAAATTCAGTATCGCCTAATGTGCGATAAGGTCGGTAATTTAATCCCTTCATCAACTTGACTTTAATGACAGTTCTGCGTGATATTCAATATTAAACCAGCACTGATGTTCGACTTAAAGAATTGAAAATAAATTACTAAAATGATGGTTCCATAATTCTCAAGTAGTATAAGGAGGGGGAAAACATTAGGACTACAAAAGAGAAAGAGAAGAAAAAAAATGAAACACTGTAAACGAAGACAACCCCATCACCCATCAACAACGCATTAATGGTGTTTTTATAGCTTGTTGTTGTTGGTGTTATTCTTGTTGTCAATATTGTCTTCGGAAACGGGTGCCGCCATCAGCGTTACCAGTAGGAGGTCGCGTCCTCGTTATTTTCTACTATAATCAAATTGTTTTTGCTCTCCTTTAGATGAAAAACCAAGCAGACTGCATTTTATGACTGAGAGCCACACAAAAAATAATTTCATTTTCTTGACTAAATCACGATCGGAAACTTCCAAAGTCGTCACACTATGCACTCGTAGATCAACCATCTGACATGAATAAGATCAGCTATCAACCAAATAATATCCAGGCAGTAGCATCTCTCTAAGACTGTTAGATCTTCCCTTAACAATTATTATTACCGTCTGTCTTTTATTTAGATTCGAGGACTGTGCACAGAATGTAAAGGATCTTCTAAGCGTCGAATTGTAATTTTCAGCTTCGAGAAAGTACTTGTTGTGTGCACATGGTTTAGGCTGGCCGATTGATTAAATGAGGGGCATAAAGTGCATTGCCATGTCTTGTAATGTTGGCGTGAGGTCCATCCAATCTAGCAAGTATTTCCTATCGCACCCCACGAAGACCAAAAACTGACTATTTAGTTCGCGTGATTCCGACCAGACTTTGGATATTATGATAATTTTAATGTTATGATCACTTTTTTTTATTGTAGAAATTTTATCATAGTTTGTAGTCCCGTTTGCCGCTTTTGATTAAATGAATGCGAGAAGCAACATAAAAATAAACGGGGGTGATTTTTTAGTTCAACTGGTTAGAGTGTACGAGAGTTAGTCTCTTCTGGGTAACAATTGAATATTCGATTTATGTTTGCACTTATTCGAAGGCAACAGCCAGTTAGCCAGACCAACCGACCAAAGACCCCACAATCGCATCTATTGCATCAGAATTGAATGGATTTGACAGAAGCAAACAGCAAAACGTCGGAACATTTATAGCAGAGACCAAATGCCCCCACATGTGCGCAAGTTTAAAGTTTAACTGCAAACAAATTGGAAGTGATCGTCACCGAATCCCATTCGACTACGATCAGAGTAGACTACAGAATTTTAACAAAGCCACACAATAACTGATGTCACTTGTCTGGTCTTTGTTTTGCTTTTCTTCTTCTCTTCTTTTTTTTAAGCTGGGAAAATATTTAATTAAACAAAGAAAATATGCCCAGTTTTTTTTATGTATGATAATTCATAGTTTTGATCATTTAAAGGGAAGGGAAAAAACAAGATTAATTTCAGTGCAAGCTATTGTAGTTTTTAGTATCAAGTAAGGAACAAAATGCAATATTCGTTTAAAGGTTAAGTAATAGAAGTAACCTTTGTCTGTGGAAGCTAGTCATGATAAACAAAGGGACAAATTATAGTTTTTGAGGACTTCTTTCAAGGGATTTCTTTTCCTGAATTTAGAAAAATTATGAAAATTTTTGTCTTCGGATCGTTTATATAATTTCCAATATAATTAAATTAGCCTAAGTTGGGGTCTGAATTATAATTTCTATAAAACTTATGCCAAAGAATAAATAAAGAATAAAATTTAAAAAAAAAATTGTTTTTTAAATTTTGACACAGAATGTTAAATGGAGTCATAAATATTGGGTTGGCAACTAATTAATTTTTTTATTATGTCAACATGTTCAAAGCACCCAACCTATAATTGTTGTTTTTGTTGTTTGGACTTCCGCCATTAATTTATTAAAAAATTGTATCGTTTAGTTATGCAATTTTGTTTTTATCAAAATTTAAAAATGGAAGGACACCGCAAGAAGGCATCGCAGGTACAAAAAGTGTTAAGAAGTTATGAAAGAAAGGCAGTATCAAAATGGGTTTGCTAAATTTCGTTGTGGTGATTTTTCACTAAAAAATACGCAAGGCCATCAAGTTGAAGTTGATGAGACCCATATCAAGGCCATTATCGATTCAGATCGTCATAGCACAACACGTGAAATTGCAGAGAAGCTCAATGTATCGCAAACATACCAGGTGTATAAGCATAAATCCGCTGTTTTTTAGTTAAAATACATTTTTTTCATAGAAAGCAAAAACAAATTTATTCAAAGTACTTGTCCTCGCTAGCTACACATTTTTCCCATCTCTCGGACAATTTGTGGATACCACGCCAAAAAATTCCTTCTCTTTCGAGGCAAACCACTCATCAAGCCATTTTCGGACGCCTTCGTACGAATCGAAGTGCTGCTCAGCGAGCGCGTGACCCATCGACGAAACCAGGTGGTAGTTGGAAGGGACCGGGTCTGGTGAATAAGCTGGGTGGGGTAGCACCTCCCAGTTGAGTGTCTCCAAGTAGTTTCGGACCATTTTTGACGTGTGCGATGGTGGGTTGTCGTGGAGGAAATTCAGCTTGTCATGTCTTTGTTGATAATCCGTCCTTTTTCACGCAGAGCACGGTGCAATTTGATCAGTTATTGGTGGTAGCGGTGGGCATTGACAGTTTCACCAGGTTTCAACATTTTATAGTAGACGATGGTGATCCCACCAAACGCACAGCATCGTCTTCCGTCCGAAGCGGTTTGGTCTTGCGTAACACTCAATTGCTCCGCGAGCAATTTGTGTGACTGGGTATCGTCTTCGTCCAAAAGAGCCTGCAATTGATGGTCCTCAACCTTCCTAGGCCGATTTTCAAGCTTCTTGTCACACAAGTCAAAATTGCCGTCTTTGAACCGACGAAACCAATCTCGGCATGTTGTTTCCGATAAAGAACTGTCACCATAGGTTTCCATAAGCATTTGATGCGATAAGGCAGTGGATTTCTTCAAATTAACGCAGAAAAGCAAAGCTTCCCGCATATGCTCTTTCTCTGGCACAAAACTATACATGATTACCAAAGGAAAAATGTATGTTATTGTACGAAATTGCTGAAAATGTGCACTTATTAATGTTGACAGATGTCAAAGTCATAAAAAAAAGTATATTGTGCCCATGGTAGCTTAATACGATCACTCAAGCCACCTATAACCAAACAGGAGATTTAAGCTTGTACACTTGGTACATTGAAAAAAATGAAAACAGCTTGGCTATGTTAAGAAACTCGATTTATGGATTCCTCATCAGCTTAAGGAAATTGATTTGGCGCAACGCATTAACATCTGCGATTCACTTCCGAAACGCACCGAAACGGATCCATTTCTGAAACGACTGATAACTGGCGGCGAAAAGTGGATAGTTTAGAACAACGTTAATCGGAAACGATCGTGGGTGATGCGAGATGAACCACCTCAGACGACATCAAAAGCTGAGATGCACCAAAAGAAGATTGTACTGTCAGTTTGGTGGGATTACACGTATAAAGAAATTCTGTACTTTGAACTTTTACCAAGAAGCCAAACGATTAATTCCACCGTGTACGTTCAACAACTCGCCAAACTGAGCAAAAGCGGCCAGAATTGGCAGATATGTTTAGTAACTCGTCAGAAATTATTAGAATTACTTTGGGATGTATTGTCACATCTACCATATAGCCCTGACCTAGCACCTTCAGATGACCTCTCCGTTCCATGCAGAACTCCTTAAATGGTAAAATTTTTAATGACGCTGATGATGTAAAATCACATTTAATTCAGTTTTTTGCTAGCAAAAGTAATAAGTTTTAGGAATACGGAATTATGATACTGCCTGAAAGATGGCAAAGGATCATCGACAAAAACCGACAATACCTAATTGAATAAAGAAAATACCTAATTTTCTTTTTATTTAAAATCCGCAATTACTTAGTTGCCAATCTAATAAGAATATCTCCCTATGTTGCTGAAACCTGTAACATCTTTTTTTTTTTGCTCTTTTCAACAAAAAAATGTCTATACTCTTTTTTTGTATAAACTATGGAACGTTCTTCTTTTTTTCATCATTCGAGGAAAACCTATAAAAATATACCATTCCCAAAATATAGAAAGCAATTTTCCAAGAATTTCGAAAAATTCAATACCCAAGAAAAATGAACAAAAATGGTGTTTATGGTAAACACTCAAAAAGACATTAGATAAGATAATAAAATGAACATGGAAATATTCAGAAAATAGTAAAGGTGCTATGTGAGATCATTAAGAAAATCATAATGAGTTGTTAAGTATCAAATGCCATCGTATAATGGGTAATTAAAAATTTTTCTAGAGGATGAAGAAAGAATAAAACGTTCAATTCCGGTCCAACAGAAAAAAAAATAGTTTTCCTTTTTCGAATTACCTAAATTGTAAATTGATAACAAAAATTACTTACGTATTGGCGATAATACCATATACTTCTTAGTATTATAGCTGCTATTATTGGATGATCATTAAAGTTGAGCGTACAATTTTAATATTTGTTTATATTTGTTTTGTGGTTATTTAATTACTATTCAAAATCGAATGATTGCATATTGCTGTCTGTTTCTATGAGTTTTTCTTCAAGGTAGATATAATTCCATCCTCCCCCATATATCGGGTTTTTTTTTCAATTTTAAGAAAATGATCATCAGATTCTGAGCTCCGAATTTGACTATTTTCGATAGTCGTAAATATTTTTCTGGTATGCATTTACCGTTACTTTTATGACTAGCAAAAGAAAAACTATAGTCATAAAATTCCAACCCCCTCCCGACCCCCTCCCGTGAAATGGAATTATTAAAGCCATAAGGTTTTTGGCTACTTTGCCTCTGCTTGTAGAAAAGAAAGAAAATGTTCAATCGTCTTGAAGGAAAACAATTTTAGAATCGAAATGCGGGCTATTAACAAAATGTTGGTTCTATCAACGAAATTTTAATAATTTTTACGATCACCACCAATACTAACAACCCTCATAGTACTCGTACCAACACTGAGATATAACCACTATTATTATTATTATTTTTATTATAATCATTGGTTGCGTAGAGGGACCTTATAATTCTTTTTGTGATCTAAATTTACTTGTGAACTTCCAATTTTCTGTTATATAATATCGTAAGATTTTTGAATTTTACTTTTTTACTGCAGGAACCCGTCACCAATAATTCCTATCTTGTATATGAGCCTATATTGAAATCAACGAAATTTGAATATGGTCCTCGAATAGTATGAGTATCTTTATCAGGGCAAGAGAAACTATATATTTTTTCTCAATTAATAATGATTTCTTCGGATTGCTAACGGAATATGGAACCAACCCATCACATCATACACATATACCAATCGAGGTCAATAACTGTCGTCTTCAATTGAACTTTCGTTTATCGAAATTAAATGAATTTCCTTTGATTTCGGTATGATTTTCTCTAATGGTACGCATTGGTAGTTATTTTAATGTTCAGTTCATCTTACATACCATAACCAGTCCTTCCCACTAGAATTGTAACATTATTATCGTCATCGTGGCAATGGGCAATTTCTTAAATCGACTATTAAATGGCTTCCGAATTCCATGTTGATTAATATTAATTGGATGTCATAGTTTGGAGATTTATTGTTAAAATTTTCTGATGGTGACAAACTAGTAGTAGTCAATCTGCAATTTTTCTCTATTATTTATTTTTTCTTGCAATCGAGTACTCCCAAAAAAGGAAGAAAGGGGAAGAGCGGGGTTCGTTCAAAAGATAGAAAAATACAGAGCAGGAGAGGTCTACTATATAAATTGATTTTTTTCCCTATTAGCTCTCATTGGTGTTACGAGATTTTACTCTATAATGTTTCGAATTCATTGGGGGGAAAAAGAAATTTTGGACCATTAAAAAATATGATGGCTGTCGATAGTTAATCAAAAACATAACAAATTTAGCATAAACAAATCACTAGATAAATAGTTTTTATAATAGAAATTTGAAGTTGGTATTGAATATATAGAAAATAGAAATGGTTTGTCCTCTATACTATTGGGTTGCCCGGAAAGTAATTTCGTTTTCTTTTTACATATGGTAATGGTCTCTGGTTCTTGTCTGAGAGACCTTACAACAACAATAACAACAACAAATTATCATTAAATAATAAGAAATAAGTTCCGAGAAAAAAAATATATATTCTTAAAAATTATACGATATTCAAATAATATTTTTATTAATTGGTAAATATGCACATTTGCATTGTTGGTGCAAAAGTTATGACGGTTTTTTTATGATCCCAGGTAAAAAAATTTTTTCTTCAGAAATGATGAATAGTATCTTCTTTTAAATTAGTGCATTATATAAAGGATGATTTCCCTCAACTTTCTTTTCAGTTTTGGCCTGGCCAGAGTACAGTGAAGAGCTCTTGTATTGTTTTAAAATGTCGGTCGATAAAGTGCATTTACGTCATTGTTTACTTTATGAATTCCGTAAAGACAATACCGCGAGTGTGGCAACCAAAAACATTTGCGAAGTATATGGAACAGATGTCATCAAAGTTTGGCAGGCACAAAGATGATTTACAAAATTCCGATCTGGGGATTTTTCACTAATTGATAAACCACGTACTGGGCGGCCATTGAAGTCTGATGAGGACAAGTTAAAAGTCATAATTGACACCAATCCACGTCTTACCACCAGGGAGATCGCGTCGATGATGGGAGTCAACCATACAACCGTATTAAGGCATTTGAAGCGTATGGGGATGGTTCGCGGTACGACGTTTGGATACCTCATCAATTGTCGGCTGCCAATTTATTGGATCGTGTTTAAACGTGCGTTGCTTTGAGTGCGAGACAAAAACATGAACCTTTTTTGCATCGTTTGGTAACGGGAGATGAGAAATGGGTCGTGTACAACAATGTGACAAGAAAAATACATTGGGCTATACCTGGACAAGCCCCATTGTGTTTGGTGAGATTCGAAAGCAGAAATCCATCAAAAAAAAGTTATGCTTTGTGTTTGGTGGGATTGCAAGGGTATTGTGTATTTTGAACTCTTGGAACGCAATCAGACAATTACTGCAGAACGATATTGTCAGTAATTATCCAAATTGAACATCACCCTTCAAAAGGATAGACCAGAATTGGTAAACAGAAAAGGGGTAGTGTTTCATCACGACAACGCGCGACCACATGTGGCTATGATGACCCAACACAAGCTGAATGAGTTGAATTGGGATGTTATCAAGCAACCACCGTATTCTCCAGATCTTGCTCCTTCCGATTTTTATTTATTCCGATCACTGCAAAACTTTTTTAATGATAAAACATTTCATACAATAGAGCAGGTAAAAACATCCCTTTCTATATATTTCGCATCAAATCCAAGGAATTTTACACTAATGGTATTAATAAGTTGATAGAAAGATGGGAGGAGGTTATAAGAACGGATGGAAATTATATAATTGATTAAATAAATAATACAAATTAAAAAAAAATGTTTAATTGTATATGTAACGCACCAACCCAATATTTTTTAAAAAAAGCTAATAGTAAAGATCACACTTGAAAATGACATTTCAGACACCGAAAAGCACACCAAAATTGATAAAAATAAAATTTTATTGAATCTCAAATGAATCTGAGAGTAAATGTTATCCGTGAATCATTGCTGAGATTATATTAGAAGAGGGATAGAACGGCGCCATTCAAAGAGTTCAATGATTAGTCTCTCTTTCTCCCGACCAGCCAAATATGAACAACAAAATTATTTTCCAAAGAAGGATAATGAGGGAAAATAATCTTGGAATGAGAGTGAGAGAAAGAGTGAGAGGACGAAATTAACAGTAATTATTGAAATTTATTTTAATGTTAAAATGGTTTTTTAAAATTATTATTATTATTATTTATTTTAAATGTTATCTACAACTACTTATGCTAGTAACAAGCAAATTTTTTAAGGGAATATACATGGACATGAAGACATGTGGAGGAAAACACCCATCGATGTTACCTGCAGAACAGGGTAATTTTATTTTATAATTTTAGAGAATCTCTCGGCAATCGCCGTTTTAAACGTTGATGGGTGTATACTGGAAGGGTGGGAGTGAAAAGTTCCCTTCCTAAAGGATTAGGGTGGAAGTATAGATGCAAATGGAATTTTTTATATCGGGAGATGCATAGTTCACGAACAAATGGAACATTTAGGTCACGGTGGATAACAGTGTTTCGCACATAAAAGGGGGCATTGACAATTTTACGAAGGATTCGGGATTGTAGGGATTGGATTGGAAGGGAGTTGGAATGCTTAGTCGAACCCCAAAGTTCTAGACCATATGTCCATATTGGTTTCAGAACCGTATTGTATAGTAATAGTTTACTTGTTGTTGTAAGTTTTGATTTACTGTCTAGGAGACGTAATAATTGTTTGTATCGTCCGTTAAGTTCACGTCTTTTAGTTTTCGTATGAAGGTTCCAGGTTAACCATTTGTCGAATATAAGTCCAAGGTAACGTACGCTATTTTTTTGTGGAATAATACTGCCTTTTAGGGTTATGTCGGGAATTTGTTCTCGGCAGAGTGTGAAAGTTACATGAGCAAATTTTTGCTCATTTACCTTCACTCTCCACCTTTTGAACCAAGTTTCTAAAGAGTGGATATGGTTCTGTAGGATACTAATGACTGTGGAAGGATCTTCGTGATGTGTCAGGATGGCTGTATCGTCAGCATATGTTGCGGTTAGGATGTTGTTGTGGCAAGGAATGTCATGGGTATAAATGTTATTAAGGATAGGACCTAGGATACTTCCTTGAGGGACACCGGCGGAAATTGGTTAAATGTCAGAGTACTCAATATTTTCAGCTACCTGAAAATATCGGTCTGAGAGATAAGATTTAAGGATGTGGAAATAACCCGAGGGTAGGACTCGCTGCAACTTCCAAAGCAATCCAGGGTGCCATACACGGTCGAAAGCATGCGAAATGTCAAGAAACACGCCTGGGCAGTATTCCTTTCGCTTTAGCGAACACGCTATGTACTCGACTACGCGATGACACTGCTGTGCTCAGGTCGAAATCCAAACTGATACTGAGGAATGACACCCTCGGTTTCAAAAATGGGATAAATGCGTTTTAGGATTAATTTTTCTAGGATTTGTGATAACATGCGAAGGAGGCTTATAGGTCTATATAAATGGGTTTTCGATAATTTTTGTTTTATTAAGTACAAAAAAAAAACCCAAAATGCTATCAAAGTGAAATACGAGCAAAAATTGTTAAATTTTATAACAGGTTGTAACTGAGAGGATTAGTATTTATTTATTCTCTATTGTGATTGATGATTGTATGTTGTTAGGAGGCCGTCATTAAAAAAGTAGCGAGTTTTTGTTTTACAAATGAATAAGAAGAAGATTTTTCTTCGTTATTTTATTTTGAATTTTTAATGAAACCTTCTTATTGGTTACTCTAAGCAAACAAATTTTAATTGAACCGTTTCTATTTTGAAAGTGCTTATAAGAGTTCACTATTGAGGAAAAAAATGAGTTAATAGTAATTTTTGTGAGATGTCGATATAATTTTTTTAAAAATTGGGTTGTCCGGAAAGTAGTTTTCTTTTTAAAAATAAAAATGAAAGACGATTTTCTTATAGTGATTTTAATATTTTATTCAATTATAAATAATTAAAAGTTTGTTCTTTAACATCGGTTGTCTGACTCCTTTGGAAACTCAAGAGCTTTCTTCCTTCAACATACTACCTTATCATAAATTCATATCTCTCCCAACTATATTTCCAAGTTGCAATTAACTCAGAATCCTCGGAAATATGTCTTATTCTAGCCGGAGTCCCACAAGGCACTATCCTTGGTCCCATTTTATATAATATACCCATAATATTCCATATGATCCTAATATTATCATTGCTACTTATGCAGACGATACGGGCATACTTGCTACCCATTCAAATCCTGACATAGCTTCCAATAATTTACAATCCCATATCCACAACCTTTAATCTTGGTTAAAGTGATGGAGAGTAAAGGTAAATGAACAGAAGAGTGCTCACATTACTTTCACACTTTGTCAAGGTAAACCTACCCCTTTATACCTTAATAGCAACATGATACCGCAATATGATAAAGTGCGTTATTTGGGACTTTACCTGGACAAGAGACTAACATGGAACCCACATACTAGATTAAAAAGAGCTGAAGCTAACAGACGTTACCTACAACTTTTTAGACTACTGGACAAACGCTCGAAACTAACAATTAAAAGTAAACTTCTAATCTACAATACAATTATAAAACCAATTTGGACATATGGAATTGAACATTGGGGTTCAACGAAACGTTCCAATTCCTATCTCGTCCAGGCCTTACAATCCAAGATCCTCCGTAAAATTGTTGATGACCCCTTTTATGTTCGTAACACTGTAATGCATCGTGACCTAAATGTTCCCTTTATTCATGACCTGTGCATTTTCCGATATCAAAAATTTCACTCCCGTTTATCCTATCATCATAATCCACTTATGAGAGAATTGTCGTGTACAGCCCTCCCCGGAAACACTCATCGGAGACTTAAGAGCCAATGGCCTAGAGATTTTCTAGAGGAATCTAACCTCCGTTAGTTGGAGAAACGGCGATGGGTGTTTACTCCCGCTTCATGATGCACAAGATTGTTAATTAAAATGTTATGTAAATCTGCTTGTTACAATAAAATTGCAGTTGCAGATAAAAAAAAAAGTAAAAAAAAAAACATCGTTGTCCAGTATGAAATCAAGTCTTTTTAATTTTTTGTAAGGATTCCTTAAAAAACAAGTAAATTGTTTGTCAATGTATAGTCCGAAATAGCGCACTCTCTCTTTGCAGATAGGAAAGGTAACATGAACACTTTTCTGCTCATTTACTTTCACTCTCCATCTGTTAAACCAGTCTTTCAGATTTTTTATATGGATTTTTTAGTTTCTGGAAGTAATTTGTTTTGCAATTAGTTGAGATATCAAATGTATAGAAGTGGACCAAGGATATTGCCTTGACGAACACCAACTGTAATAGGGGATATTTCAGAAAAGTCAGTATTAAATGTTACTTGAAAATGGCGTTAGAAAAGATATGATTTCAAAATAAGGAACTATGTGAATAGAAGGAAGCTCCTGACTTTCCGGAGCAGTCCATGGCGCTACATTCGATAAAAGGTACTTGATATATCTAGGAACACGCCTGAAAAGTGCTATTTTCACTTAAGAGAAGACGCAATAAAATCGGCCACACAATGGCATTGTCCGATTATGGAGTGTTTTGAACGGATACCAAAATGGTGATTGAGGATAATTTGGGTATTTTCAAGAATAAAAGTAAAAGGCGTTTTGAAAGTGGTTTTTTTTTAAATTACAAGTATTGATAACAATTTATGTTTTTTTTGGGGGGTTAGGGGTGAATTATTTTATTGATTGAGAATTTCCAAAGTAAGTGAAAATAGGTAATGCGAATAATACGAGTTTTTTTTTGAAAATTTGTTTGAGGATAGGAGCGGTTATTAAATCATAAGCAGGGGGTTTTTTTTATTGGGGAAGCTACTGGATTAAATATTTAATTTTCGATGAGGTAAAATTTTTGTGTAAAGAATTATTGGAAGTGGAATTATTGGCAAAGTACTAATCAAGTGCGCGGCAAAAATACCTTAACCTTTTGTAAGTCCTATTTTATGGCTAGGTACCGTTTAGTTTGTGTTTATGACCAGGCATTCCGGAGCGCTGTTTGTTTGTTAATAAGTTAATTAAATACACAAAATAATATTTGAAAACATCAAAAATCAAAGTAAATTTTACTGACTTATGTCTCACAAAAATTCTCGAATTTTACAAATTTTTCTTCCAACGTTTATTAAGAAACTCCTACAACTTTAATAGAAATTTGAATAAATATACTATCTTAATAAAATCTTAGAATGTACTATGAAAAGATCTTTATAAAATCTTGTTGCATATCAAAGAGAACATGAGACATTCGATTGTGCTTAAAAAAAACTATAAGAATATTTATAAAAAAAGTGTTCGAAAAATTACCTTAAAAATTTTCTGTAAATTATCCTAGAAACATACTAACAATTTTGAAAATATCCTTCAAAAATACCTGATCCTATTGGATTATGTTAAGGAAAGATCTAAATATATTTTTAAAAAAATCTTCAAAATATTACTAAGAAATATAATCGGAATATTGTTAAAAATGCCTTAAAATATAACCAAAATTAGCTTAAAAGATTCTTAAAAACTTTACATTTAACTAAAAGACCTCTTTTTAAAAAAAAAAAGATTATTTTCAGAAGAAAAACTTCAAAAACACCAAAGGAAAAAATTTAAGATGTTAACAACTAATTAATTGTTCTTAAAACACACCTAAACGTGATGTTCTCAACAAATCATTCTTAAAAACTTAATGCATTTAATTGTGTCTGGGAATGATTTTAGAATATTTGTATAAAATCATCCAAATTATTATTGAAATTGACCTCAAAAAAGTTTCCAAAAAAATAATAAAAAAACTAGAAATATTCTAAAAAATCGGTGTTTAAATTTTCTAAAAAATGTCTTTTTTAAAAAAGCCTCCAAAATATTACATATATTTTCTTCGGCTTTTTAAAGAATTCTTTTAAAACCCAAAAAAAATATATAAACATATTCTGTAAGAATTGTTCTTTAAATATACCTAAAAAACTTTTAAGAACATTCTTAATACAATTGTGTATAGCAAAAAGAGCGGAATATTATTTTAAAAAACTCTATAAAATATTACCAAAAAGAACCTCAAAATACTTTTTTTAAAATTGTTTCAAAAGCCAACCTAAGAAACCAAAAATATTATTACAAATTATCCTTAAGATGTAACTAGTGTAGAGAACATATTAAAAAGGACCTAAGAAAAGTGTGAAAATATTTTCAAAAATGTATCTTAATAGGTCCTCAGAAATTTTTAAAAAAATACTAGAACTACACGTATTACTAAAAAAAACCTCAAAATATTTTCGAAAACATGGTCAAAATACACATAAATAGTATTTGAAAACGATCTCATAAAAGTAACCTTAAAAACACATAGAAGAGTTTTGAGCATATTCTTACTGAAGAGCTCAGCTGCTTCGATGCTACTTAGAAAGGTTCATGAAATATTTTCGAGAAGGCTCCAAAAATATAATTAAAAAGAGTCTTGGTATATTTTTAAATATTCCCAAAAAGTTGTCCTTATATTAGACCCTTTTTTGGAGCCTCTTAAAGCAGACCTTACCACCCTTGAATTATGTCTAGAAGAGATATTAAAGGTATTTAAATACATCTGAAAAATGCTCGAAACTATTCCCATAAAATATTCCAGAATGCTGCTTAAAAATAATTATTAATACTCTCAAAAAATGACAACAAATCAAGGACTAAAATATTACTATTGAACTATGATAGACATATTCAGAAAATTCTTTAATCTTATTCTAAGCCATTTCTAATTTTGATAATTTCAAGAATTAATGTGATGCCAAATTAAAATAAAATAACTTTAATTTTATGATAACCCTTCTTTGAGATATAAAAAAAGATTCAACACTAAAAAAAATCTAAATGAACACATTTCATCCAAAAGAGAAACTCAATAGAACCCACAATAGAATTCGAAATAAAATACTGAATAGATGCTCCCTACTTAAAATCTTTATTCACTTGTGATCAGAATAGTTAGAATATGGTTGAATAATTTCTGAAAGGATCCAAAATGAACTGGCCTTGTTAGATTAAAATGAAGAACGCCCCAGCCTTACCGTATGGAAACAAACCAATTCGGATAAAAGGACCCGCATTTTATTCCTAAAAAATTTATTCAAAAATAAAAACTACACATCAAGATAAAAACTTTTGGAAAAAACAAAACTAATAAGGATCCATTTTGTTATTATGCTTTATGAAATACAAGATCTGTTAGAGTTCTTCAATTCGCAGGACATGTGCACACACGAGTGTCCTCTTGAAGAATTTCACTTAAACAAGAATTCAATTTCAAAAACTTCTACTTGTTAAGATTTTTCCAAATATTTTCTATTTCTCCTTCACTGACTCAATGATCTTAAGTCTCCTAATAAAAGCCTTAAAATCCAAGACATTAAGCGAAACAGGATTTGAAAGAAAAAACTAAACAGAAAAAATCCTACTTCCACTTATGAAATATGATCTTAAAGAAATATTTTTATAGATACCAAGATTCTTGTTGAAATTCCAGAACAAAAAAAAAATCTTTTCTATATTCGAAAGGCTCACAATAAGACGACGACGCATCACTTTTCAGAACCACCAAAAGTAACCCAAGCCATCTGACCGACCGGCTGCCTGACTGAAAATATTGGCTTTAAGAGATCATGTGCCAAACCGATAATTATCTCATATTCTTCTGGGATCGTCTTCTTCCTTTTGTTCAGTTTCTAGATTATTAAAAGATTGGTAGTTTCTATTGGACTTTTCAAAAATGCCCTTCCTTTCGTTTACTTTAGTTTATTTTTGAGAATCCAAATCTAGACAGAAATCTATCAAAAGGCATTAAGGGAAACCGTCAATTATTCAATTCCACTCCAACCAAACCAGACGAATACAGATGATAAGATATTCGGTTATTTGGTATTCAGCTGGGCTGGCATCATAGAATTGAGAATATTTTTGTATTTTGTAGGTGGACACCATCATTAATGGACTTTTAATATTTTCTTAAAGAGTTTCGAAAAATCAGTTTGCCGAGTGTATTTTTAATAAAAATTTGTTACCTTTTAAGAAATTAGTTTTGTTTTTAAATATTTCTTGTAGTAGAAAATGATATAATATTGGCCAAAAAGATTGATGATTTTAAAATGTTTTGCTTTTAATAATATATTTGGTGATGATGATCGGTTTTTATTTTCAATTCATAGTAATTTTTGAAAAAAAAAACTCAAGAAATGAGGAAAATTATATTTAGATCAAAATATTACATTTTTCTAGATTGTAGTATGGGCCCTAATACACAGCGTTGTGTACAACCAGCTCGCATAGAGCCACAGAACTCCATTTCTGGAATGTTTTGCTTTTTTTTATTTAATGGAAAATTCCGAAAAATATGTAAGAAAAAAAAATAGTTTTTTCATGATTTCAATAGATTTCCTAAATTGGCGGGTTTTTTTTTAAAGATTCGATCATTAATTCCTCGCTAGGATAACAAAACTAATCTGAATACCACATATCAAAAATCAAAAATAGAACCAAAAATTGTATGCTCCAGAATACACTTAGAATTTATCAAAATTTTGGCTGATGAGAATACCTTATATATCAGGTCTGCTCAAAAAGTATCGCGAATTTTATGTTTTTTCAAAAATTATTTATTTATTCATAAATATCTATTTTATCCCCTTCAAAGTATTCTCCACCAGATATTATACACTTGTACCAACGTTTTTTCCAATCCTCGAAGCACTTCAAAAAATCATTTTTTGTGATCTTGTTCAGCTCCTCCTTCGATGCCGTCTTTATCTCCTCAATCATAGCGTAGCGTCGTTTTTTCATGGGGCTCTTCAGTTTCGGGATTAAGAAAAAGTTACAGGGGGGCAGATCTGGGGATTACGGTGGCTGCGGCATTATTAGTGTGTTGTTTTTGACCAAAAATGGCAAAAGCCAATTTTTGTTCTTCCACAAATCCGGGCGTTTCTGGTGGATTGCTTTAACTTGCAGGTAATATTCCTTGCTGATCGTTCTATCCTGTGGCAAGAACTCATGATGCACCACGCCCCTGCAATCGAAGAAAACTGTAAGCAAAACCTTCACATTCGACCGAACTTGGCACGCCTTTTTCGGTCTTGGCTCGTGCGGCAGCTTCCGTTGTGATGATTGAGCTTTGGTTTCCACGTGATAACCATAAACCCATGATTCCTTACCAGTGATGACCCTCTGGAGCAAATTTGGATCATCGCGGACAGAGTCCAACAGCTCCTTAGCAATGTTAATGCGATGTTGTTTTTGATCGAAAATGGGCAAAAATCGAAGACGAGCCAAAACATGTGCAAGCAAAGCAGCTGTCAAAAATTAACTGAACATTCAAAATGGCCGAACTTGTCGGCATAAGTAAGAGACATGAGTATCAACATAACGCCACAAAATATCGAAAATCGAACATACGTAACCAACGATACTTTTTGAACAGACCTCGTATATCACAATAAGAGTAACTTATAAGGTAAAAAATACCTGAAAGTATAGCTTTTGAAACGTGTCTCCAGAATTTATTTGAAAATGACTATTTAATATTTTAAAAAGGCATTTTTCGCCCTTCCAAATAATTATAAAAATTACCCTCGTATATACATTAAAAAAATACAAAGAAAACTAATAATATATCTTACAAGAGGATTATAAAAATACGTTCTTAGAATATTTTAGAAAAAAAACCATGGAAATGTGCTTATTAAAACGCCAGAATATACTCAAGAAGCCCTTTAGCTAGACCTCAAAATATTCTCAACAAATTTAGAAAAAAAAAGGTTTAAAAAAAAGTGAGGCTATCAGAGTAACGGATTAACCTCTGTATTCAGTCATCCAGTGGGGATTACCAGACCACCCTGATGAAATCTATTATAATTGAAACTGATCGAAATCCTGGCTCACATAAAAACTTTATAAAAATCTTTGCTCTCGCGATTATACAGAAGCAGCAAAACTAACCAACCGCCATCAGATAATTTAAAAAAAAAATTTTCCACCACCTTCTCTCAAAGAATTTTATCTCCTATTTCCGTATTAGTCACTGAATCTAACTAAGCTTTTCTTTTGCACCTTTTCGAACACGTGGTTTGTAGAGGAGCTGAATGCGTCACTCGGTAGAAGCAAAAAGGCCAACACCAGTCCATCTTGTTACAGAAAACTCTTCTTAGAATTTGGGGATGGATTGGATAATTTCACACTCCTTTGCACTGAAGTGTGGAATCTTACCAAATAAAAGTTCTCCTTTCCATGGAGAACTGCAGTAACCAGGACGGCTGTTGAGACTGTCCAAACATCGGTGTTATCAATATTTAGCGATAGTCTCGAAGCCTTGGAAACTAACAGTCACTCTTCAAATTACCCGGTTCTCGACTGTATCCGATATTGGTTACTGATTGGGTTTCTCCAAGTCATGCTTGTATACCCGGCAATAAGCGAGTTGGTCAACAGGTGGGGAAGTTTCTATTATACAGAGTGGCGCAAAATGAACTTTATGGTTTGAATTTTTTATAACATTTTTATTTGAGCGGTAACTAATATTTTCATTTTTTATAAAAATAGTATATTAATGGAGAATATAAAAAAATGATTACTCACAAGTTTCGTGCTCTTTCCAAAACATTTTATATAACATTTCACAAAATTTCAGGTATTACGTCCTCAATTTTATTGAAAATGTTTTGGAAATTTTATTGGGGGCTAGTTCAAATATGTCCAAATGAAAAAGTGACAACCGGTTTAATCCGGAGAACAGGGAGGCCAATTAAAACCCCTTCATTTAATAGAGCCCTTGCAGTATGCACTATAATTTCATCCTGTTGGAACCACAGGATAAGATAGGTTTCGACAGTTCGCGATAAAAATTTACCTAACATCGACCAATATTGAGCACTATTGATGGAAGCTTCGGACGATAAACTACAGTACACTTAAGTGGGTCTAATTGCCACTAGTTAACTGCTCGTGGACTTTGCGTAGCCCATATCCTGCACTTTTGCTTGTTTACAAAGCCATTTAATTTAACATGAGTTTCATCGCTCATCCGTAGGTGCCATACGTCATCTTTCAGTACCAAAAAAGTTCCTGACTATTCCAAAATATCTTTTTGAAACATCTCCGAATTACTCATCAATGAAAAATCTCCGAATTACTCATGAGACTCACCCCTGTCCGTATCATAAGAAAATGTCACTCAATCCACAATTTGTTTTTGAAAAGGACTCATTCTATTGTGAACCTCCTAATCCCAATCATTCCTTTTCCAAACCCTCAGTTTAATTTTCTAAAGTAATCTAGTTTAATACACTAAATTTTTGTACATCTAATTGCTACCTCCAATTTATGTTTAATCAAATGAACCATTGCCAAATGACCTCATAGTCATGGCGCTACAAAATGACCTCCGGATTTTCTTTTAAAATACGAACTTAAAATTAACTTTTCAAAAAAGACTCTTGAATATACTTAATAAATATCATTAAATATATCAAAAAATAAGTCTTCACAAAAAGCGCAGGCGAAAAGGATCTCAAAACCAAAACGAATAAATTCTTTTTAAAGGAAATGTCTCAACTTTTGAAAAAAGTCTACAAAAAATAAAGGAAGTTAGTTTATAAAACAATTCTAGTTAAGCCCTTAAAATTGTGATAGTTGCAAAAGCAACAAGAACCCCCTTCCCCCCACCCATTTGCTGACCAACAACTAATGAATAAAGCTTATGGACTATCTGACAATCTTTTGGAATTTTACACATTTGGAAATTTCGTATTTGAAATTTTCAAATAAGACCAGAAGAATAAAACTTTTAAGACCTTGCCGAAAACTTGCAATTATCTAACAATTTTCTTCTCATAAATAAGAAAACAATTTCCGATCTTTTGAGTTTGTGCCAAAACTGGAATCTTATGAGTCAGTGTCATTTATGGGAACTATTTCCTATTTGATTTTGTTTTGATAATACAGTGAGGAAGGAAATTCTGCTGTAACATAAGATTCAAGCTAAGCCATGAGTCAGTCTAAAATATGTACATGGAATATGGCATTTCATTTACTAGTCAAGCTGTTGCCATAACGAGGCGAAGTGCCTGAATAGTGACGCCCGTTGTGGTTTCTATAATTTTCTAATCTTGGAAATTGATTGTGAATCATTCATGGTGAATTCAAATAAAGATTGTTTATTATACAAAAAAAAATCGGCTTACCACAAAGATTACGCATTAACTGGTGAATGAAAAATGAATTGGCAATAGTAGGTCAACGCGATCATTATAAAATTTTTTGACTGCCTATAGTGTGACTCTAAGAACAATTTTATTTTCTGGCAAATAAAAATGTTTCCTTATATTTTATAAAATAGCCGAAGTAAAAAACCTTTTGAAAACGTTATTACCGCAATGACTGTGATAACAAATACGCAGGTCCCATTTTGTAATAAAAAAAACTGAATACGGAACGTGACATATTCATTACTAAATAAAAGCTTTTACAAATAAGAACATATGCTAATTTTCTATGATTTAAACAAAAATTACTATTCACTAAACAAAGTTCAAACTCAACAATAGTCACAACGGGCATTCTACGAGCATGTTTCTAAGCCTACAACAACCTGAAAGGATTTCGTTAAATACAAAATGTGCCTCTGTTGTCATTTCTGACATCGGCAAAGGTTTTTCTCGGCCTTTGCAAATGAATTCTTTTATTATCATTTTCTTGTAAGAACTCTTATTTCTAGCTCTGAGTTCATTCATTCTGGGCATTTGGGGGTGGTTATTTGACATAAATGAATGAAAGGATTATTGCGAGAAAGAATTATCAAGTAAATGCTATGTTTAAGAAGATGAAGAATAAGAAAAAATAGCGTCTATTGGAGATAAAGGATTCCATACAAATTTTCCAAACAATCATCCCCATTGTTGCCTAACATTCTACCCCATAAAGTAGAAATGTTGTTTCAGTTTTTGTCATATTCTTAATTTTCCTAATGCACTTGAAATTTATTGTGTGTGAAGAATTTTTTTGTTTAATCCTTTTCTGATGAGAGTACCCAAAAGATAATTCCTCGCGAAGTCAGAAAGACAACACAACACCCTTTTGGTGTTGCTAACAAAGTGCATTCAATACCACGTCATCACTTGTACACATGACCATCGTTGACATCAACATCAGCATCTGCATTACGCTTATTTAGATATCGTTTAGGGGCAAAATTTTTGGTCCTCTTAAAATATAACATATATTTTTTTTCGGTTTTGGGATAATCAGAAATGAGAGTTACGGTTTCTCATAAAGAAATTTATTTGCAGTTGTTGTCGATAGTTTAGAGAAATACTTTTTAGTTAATTTGGTTTAAAAAAAAGTGCTTGTTCTTCTATGGAAAAACGATGAAATTTTGGTCAAGTACTACGAATGCAGAGTTTTTAATCTATTCCCTATTGTAATTTTAAGTTTTTTTAGAATTGTAGACAATAAAAGAGCTCAAAATAGTTTTTTTGGCAAAACAAAATACATCGTGGCCGTCAAAGACAATAATTACTGTTGTTTTACGTGGCATACCCATCGTTACACATAACATTACGGGCCACCTATGACAAAAGGCCCGTGAACAAATGGACTCATAATGTCCTGCGTGGGTCACCCCATGCAAGGAACCCTACTTATTTTCTCATCTTATTCAAATACGACTCCACTCACACTATGCAAGCTTCAACGCCATTATTGCCATTATTTTGTCATTAATTATGACACCACTCACATTAGCCAAGCAAGCTTTAACGCCACAATATTGACTTCCACTGCAACTCCACTGACATTAGCAAAAGTAACGCAAGCTTCAACGCCACAGTTTCGTCTATAACTACGACTCCACTCACATTAGCATAACCATGCAGCATCAATGCCATAATTTCGTCTTCTTTTTAATCTTAAACCAGATTCCATCTTTACATTCCTTATCACTCCATACGCATTTGTGCAATCACCTGGTCAAGCCACCTCTACTTGTGACGGGATGGTGGAGAGCGCGGAGCACGGGTTCAATGCAGGAAGAGAAGAAGCTCAGAAGTGCGCTGGCGGACCTCTAATACCGGAGAATGTAGTGTTCCTGATTTTGAACTCGGGGACAGCCTGGGAGATCCTAAAAAAACTACCTCTGGATGAGCGTGAAAGAAACCGATAGTAATAATTCACGAGAGTACTGATATCGATCAATCCATGACCCACGACGTTATGCCTAACGGCGGTTCCGTCGAGTGATATAGATACGTGACTAAGTAAGGTGGTTTTAGTGGCTTAAAGTCCCACGCTTTATCCATTTGTTTAGTCAGTAACCAGTTACAAGCTAATTACCCTAACTGCTGGTAAGCCTATCTATGCCTCTACTATCATCTGCAGTGATAGCATCTGGGATTCTTGTATCTCTTACGACCAGTCCTCAGACTGTACCTGCAATGTAGATATAAAACCACAGCCACCACGTTTCAGCCAAAGGCTCCTCATCAATGGCCTTGCACGTTGGACGAATTTCCGTTGAGCTCCTGACCCTCAAGGTAACGGATTTTATCATCTAAAGACGCTCTGTAAGTGCGCTTTGCCTTGAAAGAGCTACAGGAAGGAACCTTGTAAATTCTTTTGGCACTGCTAAGCCAGTTAAGGTCCGCGGGTTCGCCAAAGCCGAAGGCACTTCCTGGCTTAGTGTATAATGGATAACTCACCAGAAAGGGCTAATAACCGTAGTCACTTCTGGTATCGATCCAATGGGTGTACATCCAGAAGTGCTCCCATTGCAGGGAGGCGTCGAAAGACAAGATAAATTGGCACTAGCTGCATACTAATTACAGCATTGGAAGAGTTAAATTATTTTCTTGTTTGTGGTTAAAAATCATTACCGATGACAACATGAAGAAAAGAATCAACAGAGCCTATTTCAGTTAGCCTAAACTATTTAGCTACCAAGTCCTGATATATATTTTTCCAAAACTTGGGTTTTCAGAAAACACAATTGCGAATTCTTGTCCACGTTTAAGAGAACGATCTTGCGAAGAACCTTTGGTTAAAGAACAGTTAAAGGACAGACTGCGAAGTATATCTTCTAGGTTATGTTAGTATACAGGGCGTTTTGGTTAGGTGTCATTTTGTCGGTTGATATTTGCAGTCTTGAAGCGTTATAACCTTCAACAACGTGTATTTTTTGGTAAAGACATTTAAGGAAAGCCGTTCGTTTATTACTGTGGCTCTTAGAAAATAACATAAAATATTGTATCGGAATAATGTACCTTTAAAATGCTATGTTTTTGGTGATAATCAAAGGAGAAGATCTACGATAACTGACCAAGACAATTGAACATCTTAAAGAAAATAACATACACAAAATAAAATTAATTAAATCTTTCCAGAAATATGTGAAAGGATATTGAAAAATGTCATCAATACACTCATTACCTGGCACTCATATCAAAGTTATATTGTTATGTCTAGTCAGCTTATTTAGGATAATGAGAATATTTCAAACTAGCTTGGATTGGTCATCAGACAAGACAGGAGCATTCAATACAGCTCGGCTATTTGGTATAATGTAGAGCTTCGCGTCATGTAGGTTCCTTCTGATACCTTCTCTAGTATATAAAGTTCTATGGATTATATTTCTGCCTGACAATTGAATGGGGATTTTATTACCGTCTATCAATAGATAGACGGTAATAATATCTATCTAGATCCGTTCTAGATCCTTCTATGTTAAAGACGAGGTCCACTTTCTCGAGACCCTTTTTCCAACTAAGATGCTCCGTGAGAAACACTTTAAAGTCCATATCGAGTATTATAAGAACTCATTCTGGTAGTCCACAATGCAATCATTGTGGTCTATTTTCTGTAATTGGTGCCATCTCAATGGCCTGCTAGTAAATTTTGAGAAGTATGAAGGAACAATATTTTCTGGAAGCCACACTACTCTTATTTTTGATTATGCATCCCCAAAGAACTAATATAAGAAAGCGGCTATAGAGGGAATCCGACCCACTTTTATAATTACAAAACTTAATGTTTTAATCATCTTAGACTGCCACCACATACCAATCGTCTTAACTTGCTCAAACTACGTTTTCTGTTAAATTACAACTAAAGTTACTGATTAAAATCTAAATTTCATTTAGACCCATAATGCATAATCTAAAAAGTTGACTCCTTTTAGATATTACGTCTTCTACGTCCAAGTATGGTTTGCATGAACCAATCAATCACATGGGTAGGTATGGCTATTAAGAGATGCAAAAAAATGGATTTTACTCCTTTTGTACGGCAAATCTTTCACTGCAAAAACTTTTATTTTTACCATCGATCGGGAAAAATCCTTCTCACATCTAAACCGATTCCTAAACGATCGTAAATGTTACTCAGCTTTCTGTTGCGGAAGTATGGCCTCGTACTGAAGCTTAAAGTGAATTTTAATCTAGAAGATTTAAGCAATAAAAATCTTTCTGTGATGTTCTTTAGTTATTAATCTTTCTCCACAGAATATCAGATCTTATTCACATCACATTATTACTGATATTTACTATTCCAACTAAATTTAATAATCTACAAATAACCAATCTCTAATTAACTTAAAGATTTTTGTTTTGTTTTAAGAACAAAAAATCAGAATTGTTGATGTTTAGCTCTAGGAAATTATGAGTAAAGGTATAAGTCACAGCAACCAACAAGAAAAGTTCTACAAAAAAAAACCACACTTCAAACATTAGAGAAAGGAAGCTTTAGCATCTTGGCCTCGTAACGCTCCATAATAATGACCTCGGCTCTTATCTCAGAGACCTTACATATGCTCGTAGAAGAAAGAAAAAAACAAACCACCATTCCCATTGTATAGGTCCTATCCCACCTGGGACATAACTGAAAAAAAAACATAAGACTGACCCCCAATCATCCCTTAAGAAAAACAACAATTTTTCTAAAACAATAAACCGTTTCTTCTTCTTTATTTCTTCAAGAATTTGCACAAAAAATGTGAACTTTTTTTATAACAAAAAAAAAATGCAATAAAAATAAAAAAATTTCGAAAGCAAACACATAAATTAGGTTAACACTAGATCACTTGTTCTCTTTGTTTTTTTTTTTTCGGTAAATTAATTTTTTTTTTTAATTATTGGAAAGCATTATTAGGTTTGGGAACTTTAAGTTTTTTTAAAATACAAACGGTATACTTTTCGGCAACTGTACAAGAATCCACCCGCTTCGTATTGGATACGATATTATTTCGACGGCACTCCTGATGGTATCTTTTATTCGATTCGAAGTCTCCGCGATATCCAATCTCTTTGAACATGCGATCGGTGACTTTCGATACTGGAACGAGTGAATTCTGTTGCATAAGCCCAACATCGTCGAGTACGCAATGCAATGCACACGCATGGATTTTTCGAATATTCTGTGGAACATTTTCGAATTTCAGATCAGCCAAATCCTGACGGAAAGGTTCGAGTTTTTTCCGTAACGTCACATCCAAACAACGCTTGACGACACTGGCCTTTTCGAATTCGAAAAAAAACCAACATTTTACATAAATTTCGATTAAAATGAAAATAATAAAAGTAAAAATTAATAATTTTACCGTACTCGCTGTTATGATAAGAAATAATATGAAAATTTTCATTTTTGTACAAAGTTCCTAGTCAACTTTTGGTCCAGCCAAATTCAATTATTATTATTATTTTTTTTTTTTTGTAGATGAAAATTGGAATTTTACCAACGATTCCGATAGCAACTCTAGTCGTCGTGTAGAAAATTAAAAAACTGGACTTGGTATGCGAATTTTTAGAGCTTTTATAGCGAAAAATTCCAACTGCAGAACAAGAAGAACCGATTGAACTCATTGACAAAACGAACAAGACTCAATCGAATTCCGAATATGGGTTAAATTTCTACTCGCTTCAAAAAGTAAAGTTTTTGTTTTAGTGTCGTTTTATTTTCATTTCTGGAAGCTTTTACCTTTTTTTTCAATTCGATTTTCGAATTGTTAATGAAACGGAATAATACGGAAGATTATGTTTCACAACAAAATAAACCGTATTGCGGAAAATGGTTATTTATATTGCATAGAACCTACTTATAGATATTAAAGAGAACCTACTTCTCTTCGGGGTTTTTGGCTTTCGACTTTGTTTCGTCTCGATTCGTTTTGGATTTGTTGTTCGTTTTCATTCTAAGACCCCATTAACTGGTTCCATAAAAATATCTGGCAAAAAATTTCTGTTGGGGAGCGGAACCGACTTACTGTTAAAAATATTCACAAAAGTATCAACAACAACAACAAATTTGAGTAATTAGTTTCGAAAAATGTATATTTCCAGCAATATATGTTAATGGATGATTGTGCCGAAATTGTGACGCTACTGCCGAGTTCAGCTTATGCACTCTATATAGTGTATCTCAACAAAAACGGTTATTTTTTTGTCTTTTATCTTTTTTTTTCTTCTCGCATAATCATCTTCAACGCGATCTTCTGTTTTATAAACTTTCTTAGAGATGCTACTCTACTTTTCTCCGCGATAGTAGATTTTCATCTGCATGCATTCAAATTAGCTAGCCATCGTTTTAGATCTATTCAAAAATAGAAATCATTTAAAAAAAAGTCTATTCAAGTTTATAGTTTATGTAAAATCAAAGTCGCCGAAATGTGAAATTATTTGCATTAAAAAAAAGAAGAAAACTAATAAAAACGGTTGACCAGTTTTCTTAAAAAAAATTACAACGTTTCGCATCTATTTGTGAAGCGGCCAATAAGAGGTGTATGAGTGCCATCAATGGCTAGACTTCGCCAAAAAGATGCTCTTACCGGACCTATTATTGAACATTTTTTAATTAATTTTAAGGGAAAAAATTTAATTTCTTTGATGGAAAACAAAATTAAATTTTAGAACAATTTCTTGTAAAATTATTTAGAGACAAAAAATAATATATTTTGAAAGGTATGGTATTCCCGATTTAATATAATCTTTTCAAAAACATCACGATGGGTTGATAATTGGTTACTCAGACCCTTCTGAAGACGAAAATATTCTCAGAATTGCTCCGAAATATGATTGTCAATCCGAATGTGGAAGCAAAATCTGGAAACGGTAAAAAAATTAAGACCATCTGTCTCTGATTCTGAGATAAAGCGGATGAATATCTTTTTGAGTTGAGGGGCACCAATCGAGAAATGCTCGAACTTTTTGGAAAAATCGTCCATTATTTTCGGATCGAGCGGTGTAGTCAATATTGAGCGAACACATTCGAGAGGAACAGAAGCGCGATCATTTTTGGCAACGTGCTCGAACACAAAACGAGCTGCGTGATCAAACGCAAAAATTAGTGAAATTTTATCTTTTTGATTTGTGTTATAAAAATTATTTATATTGTGTTTTGTTTGGCGGTTGTTTGTGCAAAAAAAAATATCTCAAAATATACTCTTCTACGCTGGCAGTGACGTTGGCGTATTTTTATTTGGTGGTTAACGGCGAGACCAGTTCTAAAAGGTGATTGAAATCATTCTTGACAAAATGGTGAAAATTATTATATTTTTTTTGTTGTTCAATTTTTTTTACCTTTTCCTTTGACTACCAAATTTATTTGATTGAAAAGCGAAAAGAAAATAAAAAAAAATTGTTCATGAAAACGAAGACAATGTCAAATGTCAAATTTACGTTTTAAAAACGTATGTTTAATAGAAAAGTATGTTTAATAGGAATATTTGGCTTGAATAATTCAAACATTTCTCAAAAAGCCTAATCGTAGCATTCGTTAGCGACTTTTTTTAATTCGACAAATTCCACAAAAAAAGCCTCTTCACAAGAGTGTTGAGCGAACACCTTCCACTCGATCGAGTATATTCGAGACGGAAAAAATTTGCAGATGCTCGATCATTTTTGGCAACGTACTCAAACACAAAACGAGCTGCGTGATCGAACGCAAAAATTATTGAAATTTTATCTTTTTGATTTGTGTTATAAAAATTATTTATATTGTGTTTTGTTTTGCCGGTTGTTTGTGCAAAAAAAATATCTCAAAATATATTCTTCTACGATGGCAGTGACGTTGGCGTATTTTTATTTGGTGGTTAACGGCGAAACCAGTTCTAAAAGGTGATTGAAATCATTCTTGAAAAAATGGTGAAAATTGCTGTCCAATTTCTGCTCGAAATTATTACCACCGATTTTATTATATTTTTTTTGTGTTGTTTAATTTTTTTTACCTTTTCTTATCTTTGATTACCAATTGTATTTGAGAGAAAAGCGAAAAGAAAATAATAGAAAATCGTTCATGAAAACGAAGACAATGTCAAATGTCAAATTTACTTTGATCGAGCTCACCAGTCAAATTTACTTTGATCGAGGGCGAACTTTGATCGAGCTCATCAGTCAATCACTGATCACTGTACGATTATTGTTCGTGGGTTTGAATCGGCAATTAAGACATCTTCGTTGCCCCTTCGAAGACTCAAACCAAAATGTTCCAGCTAAGGCAATAATTCGTTGATTGCACGAATTGTGTAATCAGTTTTGAAAAGTATGTTTAATAGGAATATTTGGCTTAAATAATTCAGACATTACTCAAAAAGCCTAATCG
This sequence comes from Atherix ibis, assembly GCA_958298945.1. NCBI lineage: Eukaryota > Metazoa > Arthropoda > Insecta > Diptera > Athericidae > Atherix > Atherix ibis. Next base: position 53,019,660 of record OY282609.1, read on the forward strand.
CAGCATTCGTTAGCGACTTTTTTGAATTCGACAAATTTAAAAAAGAACCTCTTCACAAAAGCACCGCAACACGTAACGTTGATTTTTTTCTCCTTATTTCACATCATTTTACTAAGCTCAAATTGCATTCAACAATGAACACCTCAACCTTCTTAAAGGTTTCATTGGTTTCATTGAGATTTTACCGCATTTTTGTATTCCCCTCCTCTTATTTTTGAATAGTATCTGAGAAAAAAATTGCTTTTTATATCGCTTTAAAAAATTAAAAATTAACTATTTTTTACTGTCGTTACTTCGACGAAAGTCTGGAGGGTGTCGATCAACTGTTCATAACTAATTTAAGGCAAATTAAATCAATTTTATAATTAAGTGCGGATAATTTTCAAATATAGTTTTTTAAGGGCCAAATTTCTACACTATCAAAAGTAAATTTTTGTAAAAAAATAATATTTTTCTAAACTCAAAAAAACTCTAACAAATAATAATAAAAAAAAGCCGACGACATTTTTCATAACAAGTAGATCACTTGTTTATTTGTGTTTCAATTGCAATATTCCTATTTTATCCAACGTACCCCCCTCCCCCTCCAAAGGCAAAACCCCTCTTTTCAGATGTAGTTCTTTATTTGAGAAAACAATACAAGAACATTTAATCGATGGTATGTGATTGATTGACCAAGTACTACACGGATCAGATGACAATTTTTGCTCTCGAAGCTGATGTCAATCACTAATTCAGTTAGTCAAGTCTCCACAGCTTCCAAGCTTATCATGGCCATTAATGATATCTAGTTTTTAAGGTGATTTAAAATACCGTTTACCGGCATAAGTATGTTTATTTGATAAAAAAAAGTTGCTAAGAATGTAGTCACTATTCAGATGAAGATATGGTACTCGTAGTACTAATAGAATTTATGGAAGTGGTAGGAATTACCCATCAGAAATGGTAACCTAGAGACGACTTTTAAATGCGGATGTATAGTCCGCCAAGTCGATATTCGAGATCATGACATAATTACTCTTTATGAAACTTGATCACACGTCATTGTTCTAATTTTATTATGCGCTTCAACAATTAAAGAATCAAAATGAAAAATTAAAATGCGTAAATTGGAGAAAAAAATTACAAGGAAAAATAATTTCTTATGTTCTGGGCACGTAATTTCATAACAATTTATCCATTTTTTTGAAAGCTACTCATTCTTTCAATTACTGAATTTTGTAATCTCTAATGATTATTGAATTCTTAATACTAATTTTGTAGTCTCCACATTCACCAATTTCGCAGTCTACTCAAGATCACCGATCATTACTGTTTATTTCTGCGTTTGGAAAAAAAATGTTCGCTTCATTTTTACGACCCAGGAATTAATATTGTGGGAATGATACCCGGATTTACGAGTATTAATACGTTTTCGTATTTTTTTTCAAATTCTTCAATTACTCATCGATCATCATCAATATGACCCATCATGATCATCAACGTCACCACGTTATTCATCAGGTATTCTCTCCTCATTGCATAACAGTTAATATGAGCACAGTTGCTGAATGGTGGTCTCTTGTACGTTGGGACCATACTCGTATTAAAACGCTACCAACTTGAGCAACCGTACCCACCACTCTTATCGTTGCTGTACTTATTTTGCAGGTGCAACTTCGTACTCAGTAATAAACTGGTCAATTTCGAGTGTGCAATCGATCCGTTCGAGAAATGTCCGGTGCAAGTGCACATTTTCGATTGATAGCAAACAGTATCAGCCGTAAATCTTTAATTCCATAAAGCGGGACATATGTACGTAGACACACCTGTACACTGATCCGATTGAACTTCCATCGTGAACAGGTGTAGACTATGCAACACGAAACGACACGACACGATCAATAGAAGCTCTCAGTTGGTCATGATTGATGTTTGTTAAGTGTGCAAGAACACTGATACGGTACGGTACCCATTCAATAGGTGCATTGCTCCACTGTTGGATTCCCGTAACCGAACAGTTAAATCGTTTACTTTTTCTTCTCTTCTTCAACATGTCTTTTCCTTCTTCACCTTTTCATCTTACATCTCCGCATCTCCTTTTGTATAAATACGAAATACTATTGATCTTCTTCTGGAATCAAATCGAAATGATTCTTGATCATTTCTTGCTGCTTACTCCTTTTGTCTTTAGAGACAACCTCATCATCTTCCGTAATTCAATCTTTGCCAACCAACGGAAAACACCTCTATCAGCTGAGTACTCTTCTTTGGTAATTTGTGTGTATCATTCGCTTCCCATTTCGTAACAGCAACTTTATTTTCATGGGAAACACATTCCGTGGAATGGGAGCATTTTTCCCATATTAAGTACGATCTTCACACAGAAGGTCGATCGGTTGGTTTATGGTAGTCGTACCTGATTTGCGGAAACCGATCAACCTTCTATGTGGATTTTTCTACTTCTAGTAATGCGTTGTTTTTAAACAAATACACTTTTAGGTCAATATTCTGATTGTTCTCTTTCTAGACAAAGATTTCTCTAGAACGGTACGGATAAGTGTCGGGTTGTTTTTGTACAGCTTATATAGCGCGCACAAGATCAATACGGAATGATCAGTTGTTTTGCGAAAATGTTTGTTCTACTTTTCTCAAGACATGCATTTTTCTACAAGAATATAAAATATCTCAGTTATTATTTAGTTGGATTATAGAAATAAAATAAAGAAAATTAAAATTCCAACGAAGAGGCTCTCCCCAAAAGCACATAAGTACATAACCTAAAGAAGCCTACACGAATCCACCGAAAGTTCAACAAATTACCATTTAGATCAAAGTACAAATTTACCATTTCTTAAGCAGTAAATCATTTTTGAGATTTTTTTTCTTCAAAATATTGATTAAATGTTCATTACGCCAATCAATTGGGCTCAGAATTGACGAATATCGAACATTGCTAAAAGTAACACTGCGATGGTAAATAGGAGAATTTTGTTTTGGGACAATAATCTACAATCAACACGGGGTAATAGAAGCACGAAAAGTCTGGACTGTTTTGAAGAGCCGATGACGTCAATAGTTCGGACAATGAATCTATTTGACACGATAAATGACACCCAAATTAAGTCTAGAAAACAGTTCTATAAATCTAAACTGTCTAAATGTGTTCTTCTATTCTACTTTAACCATTCCCCATATAGAGTCTGTTAACTACCGCTTTTGTAATATCCCATTTACCCCATATGATCCCAGAAAAACTGAATGTTCAATCGAATTCACTTAAAACGCTTTCAACTTCCTTGGTGTTTTTTTGTATTAAATTCGATTGGACTATCGTCTTCTACAATTTCTTTATTCACAACAGAATAGCCAAGACTCAATCCTTGGGGTCAAAAGAAGTATTCAGAGCGGCAACTTAACTAAATCAATTCTTGGTAAGATTAAAAAAAGAAAAGAAAAAAAGGTTTTATAGACACTATCAACTATTGGGGATATGGAAATAGTCTCCTCACTTAGCTAAACAGTAAGTGTGCGGATCTCTTCTCTTAGACAAAACTTTTGAAGACTGTATCGAGGAGTATAGGGAAAATTAGCAGAATTGAAATTGTCCAGTTCTTCATAGATCAGACTAGAATAGCTGGGCATTCTTGAAAATGTACCGCAATAATACAGAATGGAAGAAGACTGACATATTTATCTCTAGTTGTCGCCTTTAACTTCCAATTTAGCATCGAATCATCGAAAGCTTAGTCTTTCTTCTTCGCATATTTTTTTTGCTAGCCCACGAATACTGACCCATGAGATCTTGTGATAATAATAATCACCAAACATAACCAACATTATCGTATCGGTAGTAGCAGATTTAAGAGACCTCGACACACTCTTACTATCGTTTTATTTAACGAAAACAACAACAACAACAAAAAAGGATTCGCTTTAAGCAATAGAGAACGGGGAACAGAAGTAAAAAAAAAAATATTCTTTGCGGAACTAAATTGAATCAACCAACAACTTGTGTGCCTGTATTGGATTTTGCTGCTCAAAATATGGAAGAATTCATTTGAGTTTATTTGTTGGTTCGTTTATCTATCTGGCTGTCTGTCTGGTCTTTGGTTATCACCAACTTTAAATTGACTATTGTTCATTTTTCAATTCGAATTCCCTCCTCCCCTTTCGACGGAATCAAAAGTCATTTTATTCTGGTGGGGCTGGTCAATTCACAATATACCAAAAAAAATCATCTCTAGATTAACAAAGCCAAACAACGGTCAGGGTTCAAATAACATCAATTTAGCCAATCAAGTAGAAAAATATACTGACTGGCCTGTTTTGTATTCGCGACTGCATTTGATGAGATGGACTCAGCATTCCACCAATAGTGGTGGTGGAGGCAGTCTATTCTCCACTTGAGAATATCTTATCGACGATGAGGTCCACATTTTTGATTTCTCAAGTTTTTAGAGAGAAAATTTAAAAAAAAAACAAACCAAAAATAACAATGATGAAAAAAGTTTCTTGTGCTTGCTCCAAAGTCTCGATATGAGAAGGCAAACCAAACGTATATGGTATAAATAGTAATAATACTTGACAATAGTACAGAAAATATATATTGTTATGTCTGCCTGCCAATTTACCAATGAAAAGTACTAAAAAAATGGTCTCAATAAGAAAACACGAAAAGTATGTATGGTGAAACCAGCCCCCCCCCCCACCTTTAGATACTTTTGTCAACAAATTGTAAAAGTACAAAACAAGACGAATAACCAAAAAGAGGTTTATCTTCTTTTGAATATCATAAACTAAACTTCGGAGGTGATATTTTCTTAAAGACAAATCGCAACTGTTGCTCGTTAAGAATTTTATTGAAAAGTCTACCAAAAAAAAAACCAACTAGGGAGAATTTGTTGAATAGAGAAGTAAATTTTCAAATAAATTTCCTTCATTTTAGAGATCTTTATTACTTTGGATATTTTATAATTTTGTATATATTCGGTAAGTCCAAATGGACAAAACCAGAATGCTTCTATTGTTGCAACTTAAAATACAGAATATCGAGTTTTGTTTGAGTTTTTTTTTTGTTGGTTTTTTTTTAGTTCAAAGGACTCTGAGAAACAAATTTGCATGCTTTTGAAAATCTAATCAATCTAGAATTTTACTCCTTGGTTGTTGGATTGGGAAGGGAAAGTATAAAAGTTTGGAAATTAACGACAATACTCAGTAGGCTTTATGATAGGTTTATGCAGAGATCGTGAGGGGTTCGAATATTTCAAAGTGGTGCGATCACATCCACCATAACAAAAAAAATAGTGACAAAAATATATAGACGAAAAATGAAGACATCTGAAGATGTTAAGTTCTCCATTGGATGGAAAAAGAGAAAAAATAATGCAGGCTAACCGATATATTAACAGGTCACTGAATGGCCTCATAGTCATGGCGATCTATCATAAAAAATTAAATAGTTCTATTATCAGATTATTTTTTAATTGATGCATCTTCGTCTAATGGACTTAGCAAAGATTCACTTTGAAAAGCTCTAAATTAATTTAGAATGAAAAAAAATTAAAAAGCAGAGGTGGAGAAGGTATTGGAAGGGATAAAAGGAGAGGTGGAGAAGGTATCGCGAGGGATGAAAGCAGAGGTGGAGAAGGTATCGCGAGGGATAAAAGCAGAGGTTGAGAAGGTATCGCAAGGGATAAAAGAAGACGTAGAGAAGGTATCGCAAGGAATGAAAGCAGAGGTAGAGAAGACATCGCAAGGGATAAAAGCAGAGGGGGAGAAGGTATCGGAAGGGATAGAAGCAGAGGTGGAGAAGGTATCGCAAGGGATAAAAGTAGAGGTAGAGAAGACATCGCAGGGGATAAAAGCAGAAGTGGAAAAGGTATCGCAAGAGATAAAATCAGAGACGGAGAAGATACCGGAAGGGATAAAAGCAGAGGTGGAGAAGGTATTGCGAGGGATAAAAGAAGAGGTAGAAAAGACATCGCAAGGGATAAAAGCAGAAGTGGAAAACGTATCACAAGGGATAAAAGTAGAGGTATAGAAGGTATCGCAAAGATAAAATCAGAGGTGAAGAAGGTATCACAAGGGATAAAAGAAGAGGTAGAGAAGGTATAGCAAGGGATAAAAGCAGAGGTGCAGAAGGTATCGCAAGGGATAAAAGCAGAGGGGGAGAAGGTGCCGAAAGGGATTAAAGCCTAGGTGGAGAAAGTATCGCAAGGGATAAAATCAGAAGTGGAAAAAGTGTCGTAAGGAATAAAATCATAGTTGGAGAAGGTACCGAAAGGTATAAAAGTAGAGGTGTAGAAGGTATCGCAAGGGATAAAACCGGAGGTGGAGGAGGTATCGCAAGGGATAAAATCAGAGATGCTCTTAAATAGTTGCTAGCTTTTGTAACCTGAAACTATTGATTGAGGGTGTCTAGTCAGATCATTACTGTGAAATAATTGAAGGGACGGAAATTTAACTAGTTAGTTCCATGGAAAACTGTTTATAATAAATACAATCAAATAGAAAACGCCAAGAGACATTACGGCGCGGTGTTCTAATGAGTGTAATGACTCTGTAGTATTTTTATTACCTATTGCATAAATATTGTCAGTTGATTTTGGTTGCCATTTAGTAAAAATTACGTTTTAGAAGTGCCTACGCATATATGGAAATTATATTCTTGGGGCATTGACATTGGGGCTAGATCAGAAGAAGTAACGAACTTCTTGCAGCGTTTGAGGAAACCTAAATATTTAGCTAGAAACCTTATCATTTTACTAATTTTAGTTATGCAAGTTCCCGGCGATTACTATATTTTGGAGGCAATCAATTCCACTTTGTTTTTAAGGGACCATAGTAATATACCGTCTATATCGGAATTTAATGAATGCAACATTACAGTTCCATTTTCATGGCCAAAGAGCAAGGACAAGAATCAGAAAATGAGTATGAAAAATTTACGCAACTGCAGTTTAGGTTATAATTAACAGACAGGGGATCATTTATGAGATTAAAACCGAATGACTAGTTCTCTTTAGTTATGACAGAAAAGTCCTTTGAAAAGGCCTTGCCTGTTGCAAAACTCATTTGGTAGACTTACCCTTAAGTAAAAATGCTGCGCTGAGCTGGACCTAAATAGATTCGGTGACAGGAATTGAAGGGAGATATTTGGTGGAGACTTCAGAAATCTTTTTGATGAATTCCTCCAAACTACATTAATTTGTAGTGCCAATTAATAAATAAATAATAATAAAATTTCAGAAACCTCACCATCACCTTAGGTGCTATTATCCAAAAAGTTGAGTTATTATTAAATGCAAATATTTGAGAAAATACTGATCCCAAAAATCAGTAAACATTTTATGGATAAAAACAAACCGAACATATTCTTTAGAAAAAAATTTTACTAAAAACCTTAGATTAACTTTTTTCAACATATTTTTCTTATCAATTATCTAACTATAAAAAAATTTTTGCATTTCAACTCATTATAAGCTTTAGTCACTCAAAATAAAAATTAACCATATGACAATTAAATCGTCATCTTTTCTTTTTGAGTGGTTAGAGAGGGGAGGAGGGGGATTTGTTAAAAAACACATTCCAACTCTCGCCAAACGGCAAACAACAAAGTCGGAATTTCCTCACATAACAATTCGTGATTATTCTTCAACTAATTTCAATTGATTTTAAGAGAAGAAACGGAACTTAAGAAAAAGAATCCATTTTAATCATCAATTACAACGCTCGGATAACCTTTGACATCCACAATTAAAACTTATCGAAATTTTTCTGTATTTTTCTGGTTTAATTAAAGAAAATTACGCTTACCATAATTGAGGGTAAATTTGGAGAGAGCAACAGAAAATAGGGGTGAATATTATAGTAAATGCCTTAAAGAAGAAAAAAAACTATACTGTGACAGACAAATCAAGATGATGATGCATCAGTCCGTTTGCTAGAGGATTGCTTAAAAGAAAGACTATAGGTCACCTAGTCCTAAAAGATAGGTGCTTTGAGCTTGTATAGCATATGATCTAAACTTGACTTTATTGATTACAATTAAACAGCAAAAGTGTTATGAAGGGTGAAATTCCTAATCGATTCAAAAAACTGTTCTTGTAAATCTAATTTTTGTTGTTGTCATGATAAATGAAAACTCCCTAAAGGGTCTTGCATCATAGGCAAAATGTAGATTGACTGACTCTGAAAATGTACGCCAAATTCTGATTCAAATGTGTGTTCATATGATGAATATTCCCTTCCTCAAAGTCACACTTTTTCTTCCTTCCTTTTTCGTGAAGAGTCACCAAAAAAATGACACAAATTTATGACATATCCTCCGTGACTACAATTGGCTATGCTGAACTATGGCAACAGGAAATAAAGGTAACGGGGCCAAAGTACGTGGATTACCCAAGGGATGAATAGCCAAAAGTGTATTCCATCACCGAATTATGAAAGGAAAGGAGCTCGTAGTTAAAACTCAAATGAAAATGACAAATCAAACACCGCATGAAGGGTATAGGATCGTCCACAATAAACCCGAATCCGAGGATGGTTTTTAAGGTGGCCATATGTCGCGAATTTGTGCAATGTCGAACACTTGTTCTGGTTCGTTTGAGCTCGGTTAGTTTCAATTTCGCCCTCTTGTAGTTTCCGCCAAAAATCTTTCTTTCAGAAATATGACTTGTTGTAGAGGTAAGGGTGGTAGGAAAGTAGTAAGTAAGTGGAAGCAAATGCCATTATTACATTTCCATTTTCCGCCAGAACGGAATGCGACAAAGAATAACCAAACGACTATCCCTTTTCAGTTTTCCTTCCGTACCATCTAAAAGGCAACAGTAATGCACTTCAACCCCTCGTCGTTAACCAACGAACGGAATTCAAAATGACACATTGGGGTGGCATATTTGCAATTTATCAAATGAGTTCTATGATTGCATATTATTATGCACTTGCTATATGCTCTTAGTCAGTCGAGTATACCCCACCAGCGTCAGTTCTAAATGCTCTGGTGTGATTCATTGTAAATATTTTTTATAGCCTTTAAGCACTAACCACAGATTTTTCCGATTGTAATAAGGCAGAGAAGCATATGAATAGCATTTCTTTAATTTAAGGGATGACAATAAAATCAAAATTTCATTATACATATTTGCGGTTATACAATTTCGGTGTTATTAAACTATTGATAAAATCAGTTTAACTCCTCTAAATCCAAGTTCTTTCTGTCTGGTGAGTTTTATAATCAAAAATTTTTTAACTTTTAAAACTTTTTAAGAACAAATTTGGACAAAATAAACTTGGTCCGAATAAGGTAATTGCGACGCAAATGGTTTGAAAAGGTAAGTCTGGGATTAGTCTCTGCAGATACTCGGAATGAAAATGTCTTTGAAAAGTATCCCGAAACTAATTCAGTTAGAAAACTATTGTAGTTGGGACAAAAATGGTAATTGGGAAAATTGTGTTAAAATGGTTCTCTGCATTAAATTAGCTCCATTGATAAAAAAGGATTTCTGGACAAAATTAGCTTCACTGACTAAAAACGGTTCTCTGGACTAAATTAGCTTCAATTGACTCAAAAAGATTCTCTGGACTGAATTAGCTTCATTGACTCAAAAAGGTTATCTAGACTACATTAGCTTCAATGACTCAAAGGGGTTCTCTGGACTAAATTAGCTTCATTGACTCAAAAAGGTTTTCTGGCATAAATTTGTTTCATTGTCTCAAAAAGGTTCTCTAGAATAAATTACCTTCATTGATTCAAAAAGGTTCTCTGGACCAAATTAGTTTCATTAACTCAAAAAGGTTCTCTGGATTAAATTAGTTTCATTGACTAAAAAGGTTCTCTGGACTAAATTAGCTTCAATGACTCAAAAAGGTTCTCTGGAATAAATAAGCTACATTGGCTCAAAAAGTTTCTCTGGACTGAATTAGTTTCATTACCTAAAAAAGGTTCTCTGGACTAAATTAGCTTCAATAACTCAACGGGGTTCTCTGGACTAAATTAGCTTCATTGACTTTAGCTTCATTGTCTTAAAAATGTTCTCTGGACCAAATTAGTTTCATTAACTCAAAAAGGTTCTCTGGATTAAATTAGTTTCATTAACTCGAAAAAGTTCTCTGGATTAAATTAGTTTCATTGACTAAAAAAGGTTCTCTGGACCAAATTAGTTTCATTAACTCAAAAATGTTCTCTGTATTAAATTCGTTTCATTGACTAAAAATGGTTCTCTGGACTAAATTAGCTACAATGACTCAAAAAGGTTCTCTGGAATAAATTAGCTTCATTGTCTCAAAAAGGTTCTCTAGAATAAATTACCTTCATTGACTCAAAAAGGTTCTCTGGACCAAATTAGTTTCATTAACTCAAAAACGTTCTTTGGATTAAATTAGTTTTATTGACTAAAAAAGGTTCTCTGGACTAAATTAGCTTCAATGACTCAAAAAGGTTCTTTGGAATAAATAAGCTACATTGGCTCAAAAAGGTTCTCTGGACTAAATTAGCTTCATTACCAAAAAAAAGGATCTCTGGACTAAATTAGCTTCATTGATAAAAAAGTTTATCTGGACTGAATTAGCTTCATTGACTCAAAAAGGTTCTCTGGAATAAATTAGCTTCATTGTTTCAAAAAGGTTCTCTAGAATAAATTACCTTCATTGACTCAAAAAGGTTCTCTGAACCAAATTAGTTTCATTAAATCAAAAAGGTTCTCTGGGTTAAATTAGTTTCATTGACTAAAAAAGGTTCTCTGGACTAAATTAGCTTCATTTCCTTAAAAAGGTTCCCTGGACTAAATAAGCTACAAAAGCGTGCACGGAATATGAACGGCTCCAAAGTATATTAGGCACAAAACTACTCGAATCCAAGTTGGAAAAAATCAACTCATGAAAAGAGCCAAAAAAATAAGCTCAGAATGGAACTGGGGATGAAATTAACTCTAGGGAATATAGCCTCAAAAAGATACTCCGACCAATATAAGCTCAAGAAAATACTGGGGAGAAGACTGTTTTGCACTAGATTAGCTCAAAGTAGTACTTGGGAAAACTGACTCAAAAAGTCAATTTTCCCAAGAAGCTAATTTAGTCCAGAGAACTCTAGGGAATATAGCCTTATAGGGCTATATTCCCTAGAGTTCTCTGGACTAAATTAGCTTCAACAAATCTAAAGAATATTTCAGAACGAAATTAGCTTCAAAACTACATGGGAAAAATTATTCGAAACGGAACTAAAAATAAAAACTAGGCTAAATAGATACTCGGGATTTAATTGGTTCAAAAAGGTACTCAGGATAAGTTTGAGCTGGTATTCGAAACCAAAACGGCTCTAGATGATATTCAGAATAAAATTCGCTACAAAAAAACCAATTGGTAAAAATCAACTCAAAAAAAAGTGCCAAAAAAATAAGCTCAGAATGGAAGTGAGGATAAAATTACCTCGAGGAGGAACTTGGGTAAAAGTTTTCTATAAAAGCTACTTTTCCTGCAAAGAGAAATTCCCTTAAAAATAAAAATGGGATAAAATAAGCTCAAACATAAATAAAGTTAATAAATAAACTTTTATTAAAATACCAGAGTCGGGAGGACTCCTAGACAAAATAAAAATTGTCTTGAATCTAAACGGTATTAGATTGAATTGATTTTGCTAAAAAATTGACTGTCATACACGGTAACTAATTCATTCAAGATTTTTCCTTAGACAGGGTCACTTGTCCTCAATAATGTCCATGAAAAAACTAACTTTTAGTTAATTAATAGAAGAATAAACAAAATCCTGTAAAAATCTATACATTTTTTGAAGATAAGAAGTCAAAAAAAGAAAACAATTAAAATTAAAGAAAAATGACACAACAATAGAGTAGCAAAGTAAGTATTTACTTAACTGATTAAAATACTTCAGGTGGTAAATTTAAATTTATTTTAATTAACTGATAAAAATTAGCATTGGAAATATTGAAGCACTTAAATTATGACGCCTTAAAAAATGTTCTTTTAAAAACTTGAACATTTTTTTTATTATTCTGATTAATCTGAACACTAGAAAATCAAAAAACAAACAGAAACAAAACGATTAGATTAGAAAAAAGAAGAAGGTGCTCGATATCTTAAGCACTTCGGTATGGTTTGACTTGGATTTGGGCTGGTGCCAAAAAATAATTGCCGATACCGTTGGGTGACAACTGATATAAAATCTCGTTTGCATATGGTAAAATCACACTTTTGACGTAGAAGTGATTTGGAAGTTGAACATGAAACTCTTTATTGCCCTGTTCTGTATCGCCTCTTTGGCTGCTCTCTGCCAGGCCAATCCAGTCAGCTATGAAGGCTATCGTGTATACCGTGTCCACATGACCACTGAAGAGGAGTTCCAGAAGGTCTATGAACTATTCAACTCTAGCCATCCACTGGTAAGATACACTAGAATTTCGTTTATTTTCCCCTACTCTAGAAGCCAATATTTTTTTTTCTGTTAGGTGCGCATTCTACAATTGGCCCACTATGATCTCCATGCCGACGTTCTAGTTGCTCCAACATTTGTTGACGAATTCTGCAATTACTTGGATTTGTTGAATGGAAATTTTCAAAAGTAAATAATTATATTTTGTGTACAGTAAGTGAGTCCTGATAATTTCCAAATTAATTTTTCTATTTCAGTTTGATTGATCAACAAAACCAACATTAATCTTCGAACTCTACTTAAACTATGGTCGATTGACTATATTATAAATTTTTAATAAAATTTATTTTTTAATATTGTTTATGATGGAAAAATAAAAATATGCGCCTAAAGCGATTTTTTAAGCAAATTTTTTAACTAAGCTTTTTTTTATATGAATTAATGTGCGCTTGACTGTATCTTTTATTGGGAAAAAAACCTTTTGAATTTTGACAATTGCAGCATCCAATAAAAATACTGTCCCTTAATAATTTTAGTATACAACTGCAGTAGATATGATGCTTCAGAAACTCGTAATGACATCTCATGTGGGGTCGAATGTTTGCGAAAAGCTTCACGAAATATTTTGGAAACTGGTAGTGACAACCTGTGCAGTGTCTGAACCAGTTTTGAAAATAGAAAAGTTATTTCCGAAACTGTCAATTTACTCATGGTACTAAGTATTTTGGAAGCAGTCAGTGGTTAACTAGGCAAAACTTTAAAAGTTTGTCAACCTGCGTGAAATTTATTTGGTGATAAAGGTTTCGGTAGAGTTACCTATTAAATCAACGGTTATATGGCAAAGTTTACTATAGATTTTTATGATATGTGTATATAGTTTACAATTTTATTATAGATATATGAAAGGTTGAATAACGTTTCCAAATTACCCCACATTTTACTTCCAAATTACCCAAATTTAGTTCAGAAATCGTGTTTTATTGGAAAATTTTTTTAGTGATGGGGCTCACATTTGACTAAGTGTTATTAATTTTGGTGTTAGATAAATCGGCTTTTAGGGACCCCAGCGGTATCATCATTATCAATAGCGTGATAATTGGAAGTCCGGTCTAGACTTGCTGACTTCCCGATCACACTCCCACCGAAAGTTGTGCCCCAGTGGCGGGATGTTAAGTATACGAGTTCTGTTCAAAAAGTATCGCGAATTTCGTGTTTTTTCAAAAATTATTTATTTTTTCATGAATATCTATTTTGTCCCCTTCAAATTAATCCCCACCAGATATTATACACTTTTGCCAACGTTTTTTCCAATCCTCGAAGCATTTCAAAAAATCATTTTTTATGATCTTGTTCAGCTCCTCCTTCGATGCTATCTTTATCTCCTCAATCGTAGCGTAGCGTCGTCCTTTAGTGAAAAAAAACCACAGGAGGCAAGATCTGGGGAATACGGTAGCTGCGGCATTGTTAGTGTGTTGTTTTTGACCGAAAATTAACGCAGAAGCAACGATGCCTGAGCAGGGGCGTTATCATGGTGCAAAAGCCAATTTTTGTTCTTCCACAAATCCGGGCCTTTCTGGCGGATTGCTTCGCCCAACTTGGGCATAACATGCAGGTAATATTCCTTATTGACCGTTCTACACTGTGGCAATAACTCATGATGCACCACGCCCCTGCAATAGAAGAAAACTGTAAGCAAAACCTTCACATTTGACCGAACTTGGCGCGCTTTTTTCGGTCTTGGCTCGCGCGGCAGCTTCCTTGGAATGATTGAGGTTTGGTTTCCACGTGATAACTATAAACGCATGATTCGTCACCAGTTATGACCCTCTGGAGCAAATTTGGGTCGTCGCGGACAGAGGCCAACAGCTCCTTAGCAATGTTAATGCGATGCTGTTTTTGGTCGAAATTGAGCAATTTCGGTACAAATTTCGCGGCGACCCTTCTCACGACCAAATCATTGGTAAAAATCGAATGGCATGAGCCAATCGATATATTTAAGTCCTCAGCAACTTTTCTAACGATGATTCTACGATTGGCCAATACTATTTTCTTCACTTCATCAATGTTTTCGTCTGTTGTTGACGTACTAGGGCATCCGGCACGCTTTTCATAGTTCACATCTTCTCGGCCCTCTGAGAACATTTTGTAAGACTGATCAACGTTGATTCGGTCCAAGGTAGCTTCACGAACATTTTGTACCACCGATAAACGTAGTTTTTCACACAAAATTTGATACAGATCCTTTGATCCATTTTTTGAAATGGGCAAAAATCGAAGACGAGCCAAAACACGTGCAAGCAAAGCAGGTGTCAAAAATTAACTGAACATTCAAAATGGCCGAATTTGTCGGCATAAATGAGAGACATGAGTACCAACATAACGCCACAAAAAATCGAAAATCGAATATACGTAACCCGCAGAAATTCCAAATACGTGATGCGTGTACTTTTTGAACAGACGTCGTATAATGCGAAGGTGTCAGTTATCGGGCATTGATTCGCTATTCCATACTTGGACCATTAATTGATGGACGGTATGGTGTAGTGTGTCACCTCTGTACTTAAGCAATTCCTTGGCGATCCCGTCGATACCGGGTGACTTGTGATTCTTCAGTCGACGGATTGCTGTTATAGGCTTGGTGAAAACTATAAAATCAATCCGGGGAGCCTTAACTAGTGTTCAGACTAGACGGTGTTTAGAGCTTCATCAAAATTATGAAAAGTCGATCAATCTTAATACACGCATTTGGGTATAAGGCTTGCAGTTCGATCAATTTTCAGAAAAAAAAACAAGTCGTCAAATGGTCTCATGGTAATGATGATAGGTGGGAGAGATTTGATAGTCTTGCCAATCTATACTTTAGATACATACTTAAATGAAAAAAATTGCCTTCCCAAAAATTTTGGAATCTCTCAACATATTTTCGATCCTCTTTGATTAAGAGGAATTTACTTGGAAGATCGTGGTTATATTACTGTGAGTTACACACATCATTTATGATCCTAACAGAGTCTAATGGTTGTATGGTTCTAGAATATATGCTAAAGCTAGCATAAGAGGGCATAATGAACAATTGTGGGGCGTATGGTAGGAATAAATACTTTCCTAAAAACACTAAATTTGGCATCTCAATACAAAAGTACTTATTTGTTTCCAGAAGGAGATAACTTATCAGCACAGTTAATGTTATTTGTTTCCAGAAGAAGATATGATAAAATTGACTCTATTCTAAGCTTAATTATTGCAATCTTTTAAACAAACAAAAATTGATCTCCACACGCCAAAAACGCTTTCTTTTAATCGAAAACTAAATGAGAATGAGTACATTTTTGCACAAGACTTGTTGTTAGTTATCACCTATTATCAAATTAATAGATTTCTTATGAAATTTTAGTTTTTTTATTGCAAACAATTCAGAATTTATTGAAAAAAAAAATATTATTTTCGTATTTAATTGGACATGACAATACATAAAATTAATTTGAAAATTTTTACGATAAGGTCAAATTATTATCAGCAACTTGACAAATTGGATCATTTGAAATTGTTTCGACTATGAATTTAAGTATACAAAATACTATAAAAGCGCCAAAAAATTGTACACGAATCACTATATCAGCATTGGTTTTTGTCTGGTGAACCTCAGAGAAGAAATTAAGATGAAATTTTTCCTAGCATTATTCTGTGTTGTTACTTTGGCTGTTGTTAGCCAAGCTTCCATCAACTATAATGGCTATCGCATCTATCGCCTTAAATTGAGTAGCGCACAGCAATTCAATGAAGTCTACTACCTACGACACGAATACAAATTCAATGCACAGGTAAGCATTGATAAAATATTTTCTTATACTATCATAAAAATTGAATATTGATGAATTATTGTAAAATTCCACTCCCTTTTTTACAGTTCACCCTTTTACATGAGGACAAGGCTGGTTTGGAAGTTGATGTTATGGTATCACCCGATTTCAATGAATACTTCGGCAACTACATGACGAGTATTGGAATTAAATTTGAATTGTTGAGTCAAAATGTTATGGCCTAAAGAATTTTCTGATTTTTATTTACTTTTTTTAAAGGTAAAAAAATTGTTTAAAAAAAATTCTTTTGTTTTAATGAAATAAATAAAAACTAAATTTGATGAGCGATTTATGTCTATTTTTAGTCTAGAAATTATTGTTATTTATTGTGGGCACCAAATTAGATTATGGAAAGTCCAGTCACTGTCCCTATTTTTTTTTTGTGACACAAAATCTAGTCTGACACCAGCGGAGTAGAGTGTAAAGCTTTTTTCTTTGTGAACGTATATTATTGGGGTTTTGAAACAATTCCAGAAATGGTGTTAATCATTGTTGTTTAAAAAAAATGTTCCTGTGACACAATAACCATCTACAGTTCAAATTGAAAAATGCACCATATTTTAGGAGAAGAAAGTCCAGAGCTATGAGTATTAGGAGTACTATCAAAAAAAAAAGAGCTACCGACTCCCCTTCTTATCTATTCTACTTCACCAACCGAATCAAATTTTAATAAGAAATGCTAGATTTGTTATCATTTCTATGAGGGATATAATAGCTGCTATAAAAGCAATTACTTTTTAAGTTTTTCAATAAGTCATCAGGCGAGCTTTAATCTGTAATAATAAAATGAAAATATTCGTGATTTTATTCAGCATTTCTCTATTGGCTACTATCAGCCAAAGTGCTATCAATTTCGATAATTATAAAATGTATCGAATTTTTTGCGATAACACAGATCAATTTGAAATCGTTTATGGGCTACGCAATGACTATCATCCCTATGTGAGTTGGTTATTTTTATTGAAAATTTTTTTTTTAATTTTTCAATTTCTCTTCATTTATTTTCCAGTTCAGCGTTATACATTTAGATGATAATAGAGAATACGTTGACGTATTGGTTAGTCCGGACTTCTTTGAGAAACTGGACAATATTCTTGATTCGAAAAGTTTTAGATATGAAACTTATGGCGGAGACTAATCATTGTGAGGGTTTCTTTTTTTTTCACCCTTAATTGAAATTTAAAAATTATTGTAATAAATATTTGATAATAAGAAAAACAGGCTATTTTATAGAAAGTATTTATTTTTTTCCCCTTTTCGATGACCAAAGCTTATACATAAAATTTATTTTCCAAAGCCAAATTACCAGGGGTATAAGCTTAAATCCACTGTTTGGTCATAGATGGGCGTGAGT
Organism: Atherix ibis; assembly: GCA_958298945.1. Taxonomy (NCBI): domain Eukaryota; kingdom Metazoa; phylum Arthropoda; class Insecta; order Diptera; family Athericidae; genus Atherix; species Atherix ibis. The sequence continues at coordinate 53,037,241 of OY282609.1, forward strand.
GAGCGTATTAAGCTACACCATGGGCACGCCATACTTGTTCTTTTATGAGTTTGACATCTGTCAACATTAATCAGTGCACATTGTCAGCTATTTCGTACAACAACGTACATTTTTCCTTTGGTAATCATGTCTAGTTTTGTGCCAGAAAAAGAGCATACGCGAGAAGCTCTGCTTTTCTGCTTCAATTTGAAGAAATCGGCTGCCGAATCGCATCGAATGCTTATGGAGGCCTATGGTGGTAGTGCTTTATCGGAAACAACGTGCCGAGATTGGTTTCGTCAGTTTAAAGACAGCAATTTTGACTTGTGGAATAAGAAGCATGAGGATAATCGGCCTAGGAAGGTTGAGGACTATCAATTGCAGGCTCTTTTGGACGAAGACGATACCCAATCGCAAAAAATGCTCGCTGAGTAATTGGGTGTTACTCAACCAGCCATTTCCATGCGTCTGCGTGCCATGGGGAAAATTGAGAAGATCAGAAAATGGGTACCACATGAATTGAACGATAGGCAGATGGAGCGACGCCAAAACACATGCGAAATCTTACTCCCCAGACAAAAAAGTAAATCGTTCCTGCATCGGATTGTAACAGGCGATGAAAAGTGGATATATTTCGAGAATCCTAAATACAAGAAATCGTGGGTTGATCCCGGCCAACCATCGACATCTTCCCCAAGAACAAATCGCTTCTGACGGAAGACGATGCTGTGCGTTTGGGGGGATCGCCAGGGTGTCGTCTACTATGAGATGTTGAAACCTGGTGAAACTGTCAATGCCCACCGCTATCACCAACAACTGATCAAATTGCACCGTGTTCTCCCTGAAAAAAGGACGGATTATCAACAAAAACATGAAAAGCTGATTTTCCTCCACGACAACGCACCATCGCACACGTCAAAAATGGTCCGAAACTACTTGGAGACACTCAATTGGGAGGTGCTAACCCACCCCGGTTCTTCAACAGACGTAGTCCCTTTCAAGTACCACCTGTTTTCGTCGATGGGCCACGCGCTCGCTGAGCAGCACTTCGATTCTTACGAATACGTCCAAAATTGACTTGATGAGTGGTTTGCCTCAAAAGAGAAGGAACCACAAATTTTTTTAACCACAAATTTAACTGCTCGTCTAGGAAAGAACCATATTGTCTGTTTTTTTTCCAGAATTAACATTTCAATTTAAAGAAATTTTAGAATTTCTAATACTGATAAAATTTGTTTAGTTTTAAACGTGTTTCAGGTAGTTTTAAACGTATAAAATAAGGTATGCTGACACAAGCGTTTTTTTTTTTACTGAGATATTCTATGGAGACAAATTTTCGTTTGGATAAATTCAATTTCTTTACGAAATGAAAGACAAAATTTTGCAGACAGCTAAAAAAAATATTTTGATGACAACAAATTTTCAACTTTTTTGACAAATCAATTAATTTTATTGAATATAATTACTCATTTTTAAATGATTACTCAATATTCTTAGATAATTTCTAATCCAGAAAGCTTAGATATCTTAAAGTTAGTAGACGAGTATAAAAATTTCATTAAATATTAAAAGTTAAGCATACAAATTGATTGTAGATAAGAAAAATACTTGAAAAAGATTGAAAATTCTTAAATGTAAAAAAAAGTTTGCTAAAATTGCAATTTATTTATGAAGTAAATTTTTTTAAAAAAATAAATGCCACTGTCATATTTTAACAAATTGGATTTTTATAAAATCTAATCTTATTAGGAAAATGAGTGAAATCAATTTAATTTTAATTTTTTCTTAAATTGTTTTCTAATAAAAAAGAAAAATTGTAAGATAATCAGATACTTTTTGTGTACTGATAGTAAAATTTACTGATTGTAAATTAAAAATCACACTTCCCCTAATTGGCTGTTAGTTGCTATAAAAGTCCCTGCCAAGCTGCTCCTGTTATTTATAAAGACTAACATATCTATCGTATTCACTTGAACATGGAACAGAAGTTTCAAGATGCCCGGGGAGAAGTTTTCTCGCATATGCCCAGCCAGTTGAAAATGTATTTTGTAATTTCACTTAACTGTCCTCAAAGGTACCCACGCAGACCTCCATGCCGACATCTTGGTTGCCCCAGGGTGCAGAGACAAATTCCTCTCCTATCTAGACTTCCATCCAATTAAATATCGAAGCATACGGAATTTTTTCTTCTATAAGCATTTTCCCATTAAGAATTTTTCACTATTACCGAACTTCATCGATGTATTCTATCCTTTTTAAAGCTGGTTGAAAGCTTGTCTTTCAATTTCTATATAAGTTCCTCATAAATCTTATATGTAGTAGACTAATTATCTCTTTCATAATCTATTTTCAAAAAGAAATTTATCGTTCTTTTCTCTAATGATCTCTAAGTGAGAAAAAGATTCGTCCGTTGTTTCTTAATTTCCAAACCTACCTGCTATACCTCTAGACAAACCCGTTGTTTTCACACCTCAAGACAAACCCGATATAAGGAGTAATTTGCAGGTACAGTCCATCCAGTTATAGAATTTTTCCTTAAGTTCTATTGTTCACGATTCCAGCTGTTGATGATATCTGTTCCTGTCATCCATCTTCTTGGCAATATGCAATAACAATTTGCCTATATCAAAGGTCTTCTTTTCACGGAAAGCTATGGGCAATATCAATTTAACTGATAATCTGTTAGCCCCTAGAATTATTTGTGGATAACATTTATCGTGATCTGGTAAACAACAGAAACGTGTATTTGCAATGAGTTTCCGGTCCTCTTTGTTTGCCGGGTAATGAGTGGGTTGATAGATTGACGCATGCATCTCTCCATTATCCTGTGATCAGCGAAATCTCTTAACTTGATTCATATGCTAACAAAATATCGATCAAACTCTTTTACCTAATATCGGAAAGGTAGTTTACTCAACAGCCATTTAGAAATTCTGGTCTTAGAATTCGTATTTGTCATACCGCACTTAATCATTTGCGGTATGACAAATACGAATTTTGCACGACCATCAATTGAACACACCGCTGCAAAAAGGAGGCAGCTCCATTTTTTGGCGATTTTTTTCCTCAGTGGATATAAAGTATTCCAAAGCTGCTCTATCAATCAGTGGAAAAACGAGGCAGCTGCCTTAATTCACTGCGGAAATATAAAGGATATCTAGATGGCCCCTTATTGAATCCCGTGCAAAAAATATGTAACTAGTGGTGACGTTTTCTTTAAACGGCAACTGTGGGAATATAAGTTTTGCATTTTTGCAGCTAGTTCTAGGAAATCGTACTTTTTCATGTACGATGAAACCATAGCCAAGAAAGGAGCTAATGATGTAGTAAGCTTTTTACACTATTTTCTTGAGAACTTTTTAGCACCAACAGTCAGACAAATATATCTTTATTCCGATTACTGCAGCTCACAAAATAAAAACAAAGTCTTGGCTCCGTACCTTTATACACTTCTTGCAAATACTAACAGATTTTCTGAAATAATACACAACTTTCCAGAACCGGGGCACAGTTTTCTTCCTTGCGACAGGAGCTTTGGATTAATCGTAAAAGAGAAAAGGAAACGGGAAAGGATCTATTTGCCAGAAGAATGGGTTCAACTGGTTAAAAATACACGCCACAAATTTATAGTAGTTCCAGTTTCCCAAAATATGATTTTAGATTGCACTGGTTATTTTAAAGAGGCTTTCAAAGCAACCGTTTCAAACAAAAGAAAACAAAAATTTGGGATATCTTCCTACCGTGTCATGGCGTATACAGCAAAAGGCGTAGAATGCAACAGTGTTGCCTCTGTCTTGCTAAAGGACTTGTTTATGCTTCAAAAACATGGCGTTACGTTAACTTTACCTGCTTCTAAATACATCTCTCTTCTACTCTGGGCCGTTTTCACTTAAGCGCCCCAAATATCTACATGTCCGAGAACTCGCAACAAAATATGTGCCCCCAGACTGGATATGTTTTTATGACCAGCTGAAGAGCCAAGAAGAAGAGCAAACTGTTGGGCACGAAGAAGATAGCTTAACAGGCAGGCTAATGTCTTTATTTTGTACTTTTGAAAAAAAATTGTTAATACATAACATGAAATTTATTATTGACATTTTTTTCTTATCCTCCGGTGCAAAAAGGGGGCAGCTCATCGTTTTATTTTTTATATTATTATCTATCCAAGTTTCCAAGAGGAGTAATTTGAGAGTATATTATGTATTAAGTAATAGAGTTTAACTCCACATATGAATAAAGTAAAAAAATCCACAGAATTCGTAGTGATACAGTTTTTTGCTTTTCCAATGTAGACATTCTAGACCCACCAAATACTGTTCCAGGTCTTCTTTTGAACATCCTCAAATATTTCAATATGCTCTAAGAAATTTGACAATCTCTGATAATTGCCTCCAAGATACTATCGACCAGTTGGGATAGTTAACCCGAAGACCTTTTATACAGATCTACTTGAGCCAACAAACAAGAGATCCAGATACTACCTATTCTCCACCTTCAAAGATAAAATACGAAATATTTAGTAGGAAAATAACAATACAAATTTTAATACCTATAAAATTATACCTCAAAGTGGTGAAGTCACTACACTCAATTTATATTCGACAATCGAGATCCCACTAATTTATATGAAAATGATTGTATTTTTCTAATTACAATCATTTTCATATAAAAAAGGATAATTTAAAACTCGTCTAAAGTATTATATGAATACAATTACTTTAACAAAAAAATAAAAAGTTTTTTATGACAGAAAATACCTGCAAAATATTATTGAAAATTTATAATTAACCCTAAATCAGATCTATATAAATACTTTTGCCTAAATTGATTCCCATTTACAGGTAACATTATGTCTCGAACACTAAATATCAAAAGATCGCTTGAATTACTATAAACTAAATTTTTAAATATTAAAAAAAAATATTGCAAGTGAAATTTGTTTTTAAAAATTCACCATTTTTGAACGAATATAATTACAGTAAAAGTAAATGAAAAAACAATAAATTTCGAAAACCTTAAAATATGGCTTGACTAAAAAATTTCATTAACAAATAATAGACGACGTACTTGGAACTGTGCATTTTCGTCTAATCAAAAAGATTATTTTTCTTGCCTAAGAACACTTGAAGATTACGTATTTAATAAAGAATCGTAACAAGTGATAATAATTATTAATTTTTTTTTCTCGATTAGGATTAATCTCATAAATTAATAATACTTTAAAAAAATAACGCAATTTATATCAGAACAATTATTTCGCTGAAAAGTTTAATATTAGATGCATTTTGTTGAAGCAATTTCTCTTTTTCCCCTCTGGTATATATATATGAGAAATTTTTAGGGGTCCTTTCTTACAAATCTGGCTATATTAAAATTGAGTAAAATATATGAAATTAATACGATTTGAAATTATTTTACATTGTCAGAACGTTATCATAAAAACACTACCGTCCATAAATATTTACATAAGCGCAATGATATTTTTTTTAAAAATTTCGTCGTTATATTAATACAATTTAAATATTTTATGTTTATTATAGTTCTGAGTATATTTCACTTCTTTTACAATAGAAATAATTTAATTTGCTATTAATCCATGAATTACAGGACGATTTTTTGAATTCAGTCTATTTTCGCCACGACTGAAACCAATGTGAACTTAGGAACTATAAATCTGATTTTGTAGTGTATTCCGAACCATATAACAGCGAAATTTGGAGCAAACTTAACTTACAAAATATTCCTTATCCTTTGAGAAATATTCATTATCAAGAACACAAGTTTATCGGTGGCATAAATCACTTTTAGGGGACCGAGAAGCAGTGGAAAACTTTTCAAAACTAATGCAAATGTGGTACGAGTAAGGGTTATTGTCAGGTCAGACCTTTGACTAACATTGAAGTTGATGACTAGTCAATAAATCTAAATTATTTTCAAAAATTCTCTAAATTCCTCTAAATTTGAAGCTTTACAATAGAAGGAGACCTACATAAAAAAAAATCCGTATTAAGTGGTATTCATTTAAAATATGGGGAATTATGAGTTCAATGCCACAGGAATGGGCATGAGGGACGATAATCAGACCGATTCCATTGATATTTAAACATGAATTATAACTGAAGGGGATATCTGTTTTAAATATGAAGGAGGATAAAAAAATGATTAGAAGAAGCAGAAAATGGAGATAATAATGAAGGAACATGTAAAAAAAGGCGACTGCTCTACCTTAAAGGTAAGATAGAGAGCAGTCGCCTTTTTTTATATGTTCCTTCATTGATATCTCAAAAACTAGTAGTCGTGCGTAAAAAACCTTTTTAGCGCGTTTTTTTTGTAGAAAATTGATTTTACAAATAAAATTAACGTAAAACCAATAGAAAGTTACAATAGATATTCGACTTTTTACCTTGAATAATTCGTTAAGCTTTTACCTAGAACAATTTCGAAATGGACTTTCTACACCTTATTTGAAATGTCAAAATAAAGATAAATTATAATCTTATTAGGAAAATGAGTAAATAAATTCAAATACGGTGAAATCAATTTAATTTTAATTTTTTTTTGAATTGTTAATTAATTAAAAAGAAAAATCGTCGATAATCAGATACTTTTCATGTACTGATAGTAAAATTTACTGATTGTAAAATAAAAATCACACATCCCCTAATCGGCTGTTAGCTGCTATAAAAGACCCCACAAATCAATGCATTGGAGTTATTACTAATATTAAAAGTGGTAAAGAAGCTTCTAAAAATCGTCGATATGAAAGTTTTTGTAATTTATTTGCATTCGTGGCTGTTGCT